>LR738715.1:533034581-533055204 GCA_902687465.1 Secale cereale
TGGATATTCCCTGTGATTATTCTCATATAAGCCCTTTATGTGGTGTCGCTCAGACGCCCGACTGTGGCATACTTATTATTTATTTTCCCTATAAGCCCTTTATGTGGTGTCGCTCAGACGCCCGACTGTGGCATGCTTATTATTTATTTTCCCTATAAGCCCTTTATGTGGTGTCGCTCAGACGCCCGACTATGGCATGCTTATTATTTATTTTCCCTATAAGCCCTTTATGTGGTGTCGCACAGACGCCCGACTGTGGCATGCTGATTATTATTTATTCTTATGAGCCCTTTATGTGACGTCGCTCAGACGTCCGACTGAGGCATGCTTTATTTTTTTTATCCTTTCGAGGCGTCGCTTCAGACACCCGATCGGTGCATTTTATTTTTATTCTCTGATTGCTTATTCATGTTTTATAAGAATAACCTGCTTGCGTGTGTCATGAATTTTATTTCGTGACTAACATGGAATGTTTCAGTGCATGATTATCATTTGTTATATTGTACCTGTGTTCATCATGTTTGCGAGTACATTCAAAGTACTCACTGGCTTGTCCCTGGCTATTGTCTTGGCCAGATTTCTTGCTTGGAGAGGAGCGCTGCGATGACAGCCCCGGAACCTAGGCAACGGAGACAACAGCCTCGCGAAGATAGGAGTTATCCAGGTCAGCTGTTCCTGTGGGAAATGGAGTCCCATAGACGCTGAAGTATCGCAAACCGCTTCCGCCATCAACCACTAGAAACCTTTTGTTGTACTCATTGACCAGAATGGTCTTGTACTACATATTTGTTTTTTTTGCTTGGAATTTCTGTATCAAGTTTGTGTCTCATCAGCTAACAGTAATCCTGGGACTGGTGAGCACAAGGGCCATTTACTGGGAAGTTAATATCCTGGAAAACCGGTCCCGACAACCTTGGTATCAGAGCCAGGCTGACCATTGACTAATCCTATCTTAGCCAGGTCGAAAAACCTAGGTTAAACAACCCACCAAACCTTAACCTAAACCCAGCCAAACTTCTCGTGCAAGATAGCCACATAGTGAACCCGACACCTTTCGGCAGTCGGTGCCTAACCTATCAGTCTAGCATGTCGATCACGCGCCAGTGACCGACACCTAAATTGTCTCTTTCGCAAGCGTGCGAAGGAAGACTCCGTTTCCTTTTTCTATAAAAAGGACACGCTAGCCCCAACCCAGCACAGCACAGCCTCTACCCCAAAACCAAGCCAAGATGCCTGGCCCCATTGTTCACAATGAGACCACAGCAACCAACCTTGGAGGTTTTGTGACCGTGCTAGCAAACCTCACCCGCCGTGCCTTTGCGTTAGAAGAACCCCCAGAGTATGTTGTGTACCAAGGGCCCATGGGCGGCGAGAGCCGTCAATTCTGGGCCACGGTGCATGTCTATGGTACGGGTATTTTGCCCGAACGCCCCTACAGGTTCACCGGAAGGACAACTTCCTTTGAGCCACAAGCCATCCAGCTGGCCGCTCGAGAGGCTGTAGTGCAACTCCGGCACCTGTCGCCCAGAGTTAACTGCCGTTCGTTCTACTACTACCCCAGCCGTGACGGGCATGGTAGGCCACCCCAGGTTGCCAACGGAGACCACGAGACGGACCCTGCGTTGTTGCACCTGGTGCGCTATGTAAGTGCACTAGAGGCACTGTTCGACCAGATCACCCTTGATCTGATCGCCGCTCGTGGGGAACTTGCTCGCCGAGCCCCGGCAAGAGAGGAAGAGGAGCCCGACGCCGACAACCCAGTTGTACTGTTCGGGCAACCGATCGAATCCTTGAGATCTGCCCCGGCCACCGACCACAATGCTTTGGTGTCCCCAGAAGTGTTTCGTCGCCTTTTGGGAACACGCTCCAGCGGGATTATGGCCAACAATCCCCGCGATGGTCATCATCGTTACCCCGACCCTGCAGATCCTCAACCCCACCCAGCTAACCCCGACAGAGAAGCCCATGGAGAGGCCTCGACGTCCACAAGGCACGCCCGCTTAGATATTAACGTAGTAGACTAAGCCACTCGAGTAGTACCGAGTCTTAGTATTTCTACGTTTTGTAGTAGTGTGACCTTGTATCGCCATAAATGAATGCAGTCCGCTTGTGTGCCTATATTTTAAATAGTAGCCGTGCATAAGTATGTTGGCGTACGGTTGCAATTTTAAATTACAGGCGTAGCTACCAAAAACCACCCCGACGGTGCCACAGTAAAACGTCACTTTTATGAGATATGTGTATCTGTGGCATTGACCCCGACCCCATAGGGCAGAATTGACAAACTAGTTGCCCCACACCATCCTCGATAACCCAGCCCTGATGCTTTATAAAAGGCCACCTCGTGACCTTACCAAGCATCCCTCACTTGTGCACAGCTCGCCCAACCATCTTTGCAATGCCGAGCCCCAGTATTCATCTGAGAACTCCAGATGCAACCCCAGGTAGTTTTGTTAAAATATTGTGGGACTTTACCTGCAGTACCATGAGTGCTACCCATCCACCCCAGTACGAGCTGCTCAAAACGAGGATCACCCCATCCACCTCGAAATATTGGGCAGTAGTGCATATCCCTCCCGCAAACCCAAACCAAGACCCAACGGAAGTATCCTTCATGGGGAAATCTATGCCGACTCCACAAATGGCCATAGAAGCTACTGCGTATGAAGCGCTTGCTCGCTTACGATTCGCAGTACCCTATGCCAGCGAACGGGGGTATTATTACTTCCCGAGTCGTGCAGCACCCGGAGAAGTAGCATCTTTTCCTGGTGGACGATTTGAGAGGGACCCAGTACTGGCCAACCTTGCCCAGTATGTCATCGCTCAGGAGCGTTTGACACAGCGAGTAATGGGTTATCTCCAGAGCCTCGCTGATTTAATTCCTCGGATCGCCATTGGCGAGCCACTGAGGCCAGTACGGGGGAGACGCATTTTTCGACTAGTCAATCCACTTCCCCCGATAGAAGAGGAATGTGTCCCAGTGCCGGAGACATTTCCTCAGGACCCTGTCCATTTTCCGTTTATATCGTAGACGTCACTACTATGTTTGTTACTCTAGCACTTATTTATGTATTACAGCTTATGCGTTGTATCCTAAGTCTGCGCGATGTATTGAATGTTTGTTTTCGATTAATGTGAGTGGTTTTTACTGCTGTTCATTTTGATTGACTGTTTTAGCCCTCGGTAGATTCAGAGGTGGGATTTTCTTTTTTCCTTAATGTTATTGCAGCACATAAATTCTTCATGACGTGTATTTTAATTCACGCAGCACCACGACAGCAGGCTCACATCCACAACCACTCGACTGCAGGCACTAATTGCATAACCACGTACACATTTTGCACCTAACTGATCACCTCGCTAACGCACCACAGTCTCTAAAGGAGAAATTTGTGGATGATTATTCGAACGCAGGTTGCCTCCAGCACACTGACAGCAGTCAGAACCTAACAACCACACTTAATCCTCATGATCACCGCCGCCGCGAAGAGCTAACACTCGAGCAGCAGCATCCCGGCGATCATCGAGGATCATCACGCACAAGAGCACGGAGAACCCCAGCAATGCCGCCAACCCTCCGCACATCAGGATCACGTACCAATCCGGCATCACCTCCGCCATTAGAGCCTCATCGCAAGCTCCTGCAAACAGGAATGGAGGAGAAGGAAGGAGAAGAAGATGCGAGGCCAGGTGTGAGGAAAAAGAGAGGAGCACCGCGGTCATTTTATAGCTCGAGATCGGTGTACGGTGGGCGAAGTCCACCAGCGCCGCTCGACGCTCGATCACCGGTGTTCGAAGGCGAATCCGCGAGCAGTGCCGACAGCGCACTGGCCCGTGAGGCAAGTGCACGCTGCGCCGGCAGCTAGCACGCCGCGCACTACCGCAGTACGGCCTAGATGCCCTACGCGCTAGGCGTCACCGGTGGAGAAAGCGCGGGAGAGCACGCAAGAGAGAGGAAGAAAGGAGAGCCAGAGGTAGGAGAAGAGACTGACAGTGAGCCCCGGGTCCACCTGTCAGCCAGAGAGAGCACGGTGCCCTCGGGTACGACCATCGTTTTTTTTTTATAGTTAGATTGTTGTTCTAATTTTTTTTCATAGCCGAAAGTAGTAATTTCTCGGTTTCCCCAACCATAGTTTTTTTTTCCACATAGCACCAGTACCCCGCTGAGGTTGTGTCAATTATTTGCTCTCTCGCAGTAACCTCAGTGTATTACGTGTTTAGAATGTTCGTTTCTTTTAAATTAATACTTTATGATAATAGGATGGATTTTTTTTAGATCGTCCTTAGCAAATCGCGAGGACGAGATTTTTCTTAAGGGGGGTAGTGTTGTAACACCCCAAAAATTTAACCATGATTTATTTATTAAAATTATGCCAGGTAATTAATTTTTTTATTTTCTGGATTTTCTTTTGATTTCAGAACCATTCTTTTCTTCTGAATTGTGGAGTTTTCTCTCCAAGGGGAACTTTTCAAAAATATTGTTGGACCTGTATACCTTCTCAAGATCATTTCTTTTATCAGTGGAATTATTTCTATAAATATTTTCCTAAAGCTTTATTGCTTTTAAATTGGTTTCTCATAAGTTTTGGAGCCCCTTTTGCACTGCAACCCTTTGATAAATGCATTTAAAAATTCCACCAAAATTTGGGGATGACATGTGATGGTCCTAAATCACTTTTATGCAAAAACCTTTCTTAGTCATTTGAGGATTTTGAGCCCTACCTCTAGTTTTTCAAATCTGGTTCAGTTTGCAATTTGCACTACAACCTATTTTTATTTTTCTTTATAACTTCCATAAAAATTTGGAGATGTTAGTAGAGGCATATAATTCATTTCTATGCAAAAATCCATGGGTGTTCTTTGGAAAAATTGAGCAAACCATCCTCTTTTGCTCTCTGGTCCAGTTTGCCATTTTCTACTGCAACCCCTTTTTATCTTGCCCCATTGCCCATGAGATTTCTCCTGCTATTAGTATACCCTACTAAACTCCTAAGTCCAAGAGATTAGACCCTATCTCATCTTTTTAGTCCACCAAATCTTCCTCAGCAGTTTCTGTCTAGAATTGGATTCTGACAAAAGTTGCTTTACCAAGTTTCTTGTTTATCCAATCCAACTTCACCATCATATTTCTCTCCTAAAGAGACCCCATTCTGCCAATTTGCATCTCTAGCAAAGCCCTACAGGTGGCTCTGGCATTATGTCGAACACCTATAGTGCATGATCAGTTTTGGCATAGCTTTGAGTTTGCATTATGAACCTGCTTGCTTTGCCTAACCAACTTGTCCACTAATCTCCTAGCTAACTCTAACCTAGCCCTGTTCATTCCCAGCCTCATCCAAACCCTCTAGCTAACCTTGGCATATCGTCGAGCACCTGGCGTGCGTGCTCTGGGCGCGCCCAGAGCGCACGTTTTGCACGCGCGCACGCCCGAGCCGCCGCGTCGTGCCCCTGGCCCTTGCTCACCTGCAGAGCCACGCCGCCCTCGTCCACACGTCGGAACCCTCCAAGCCAACCCCTGGAGCCTTACAGCGCCGCCGCAGCGAGCCCCCTTGGCGGCTAGCCTTCGGCTACAGCTCGCCCGTACCATGGCCGGCGCCGCCCCGACCACCACAGCTCGCCAGCTGCTCTGGGGAACAGCTCGAGCTCATCCGCGAGCTCGTTGGTTAGTGCCGACCATCGCCACGTCGCCCTGCTAGCAACAGAACGGCGGTACGCCGGCGTTCTTATCCGCAGCCGCGGGAACCGACCTCCCCCGCCTATAAAAAGGAGCCCCGAGCTCGTCCAGACCCTCAGGCAACCTCAGGCCATCTTCCTGGAGCTCCCGTAGCCAGCAATCGATGGAGGGAGGCCGTCTTCCTCGTCTCCGGTAGCTTCGGCCGCCCCTGCATTCCAGTGCCGTGCGTCGCAAGCAGAGCCTCCCCCGCCCATCCAGTGCCACCATACTCTTCCCCTAAACCATGCGGAGCTTCCCAACCCCTCAAACGCGACTAAGAACCACCATAGCTCGAAACCCCAAATCCTCCCGAAACGTCGTCTGCCGCAGAGCTCGCCGCCGACGACTCCCTACACCCCCGCGGACCTAGCAACCACCGGGAGGACCGCCCTGGACTGGCGGATCCATCCCCGCCCTCAGAACCCCGCGAGGAGCCGCCGTTCGCCGGCGTCGATCGCCGGAGCCCCGCCTCGGCTCGGCCAGAGGAGGAAGAGGGCGCGGGCGACTGGTCAAACCTGACCAGTGGGCCCGAAGGACCCACTGTCAGTGACCCAGCGACGGCCCGCGCTGGTTTAAGTGAAAACGTAAATAACAGGAGTACGTCTTCTCTGTCTCAAAAGCGTATTCTTCCTTGAACCGTTTTCCTTTTCTGTTTTATTTAAAAACAGAGTTTTGACTAAACTTTGACTGTCTATAACTTTTTAAATATAAGTCCAATTGATTTGATTCTTTTTCTGTTGTTTCTCAAATTTTGTCTAGTTTATTTTCATATTTATTTGAAAAATTTCTGAGCAACTTTTTTGTACTGTTTTTGAATTATGTATTGATTTGAATTTTCTTAAAATAGGATTTTGGAGGGGAGATGAAAACTTTCAAAGTGCACCCCTCCTTCATACTCTGGGAAGGCAAGCATTCTGAACCCCGGCATAATATTGTTGTGTGTTGTTTGATACGTTTACAACACCACCTTGACACGAAGTACTCGTTATTTTATGTGATGGTATGAACATGCTCATAAGTGCATGATGAAGATTCCTTGCTGTTGGGAATTGATATACTTGTGATAGTAACCACCCTCGTCTACCTCTCCTGCCTACTAGAAGGAATCCGGGAAAGTCTCTGTCTTGGGTAGACACGAGCTTGCTACTGATATTTCGTTGAGACGAGTATAGTCAGTAAGGCATGTTGAGGTATGATGAGTGGTGATTCTGTCTGTTGGGTGAAATATGTTTGCTATGCTAATCACGTAGGTAATGCTTTAACCTCCTGAGTCGACCATAGATCGGGTCTTGTTCCGGTAACCCCCATACTTGTTTCGTACTACCACTTGTCCCTGCCGCAGGTAGGGTACAGTCCAGTAAGTTGTCAACCCCTTTCTTGGCACACACCGTACAGAGAGGCCATGGTGGAAGATACCGGAGGCATCCGGTAGGCATGCCACCTGGTCCGGGGCATGGGTGTTTCCGGTTGGGGACGAGGGGGTAGCTCCCCTAGTTTGCGCGCATTATAAATTCTGTGATCCCATGCTACTCGAGGTTGTAGCCTCCCCACTTAGAGTTTTACTTAACAGGTGTCGTGGGTGATTCCAGTCACCGGTAAGTTAAGCTGGTGTGTGCGGGTCAGGTGTGTTTTCAATTAAAAGACCGTAAATGGAATTAGTCCCGATGGACTAAAGGAATCCGTTACTCGTGGGTAAAGAGTACACCCTCTGCAGAGGTTATACCTATTCGAATAGCCGTGTCCGCGGTTAAGGATTATAGTCTGGGATGGGTCAAGTGTCGGTCTTAGTGTCGGTCTTTGGAGGAAAACTGCTAAGTCAGAACATTGATCATAACATGTGACATATGATGATTATGATTATTATTATTATGGACTAACCATTTGTATTATTTGAATTATTGAGTATCCCTGGAATGGTTCTACCTCCTGGATATTCCCTGTGATTATTCTCATATAAGCCCTTTATGTGGTGTCGCTCAGACGCCCGACTGTGGCATGCTTATTATTTATTTTCCCTATAAGCCCTTTATGTGGTGTCGCTCAGACGCCCGACTGTGGCATGCTTATTATTTATTTTCCCTATAAGCCCTTTATGTGGTGTCGCTCAGACGCCCGAGTATGGCATGCTTATTATTTATTTTCCCTATAAGCCCTTTATGTGGTGTCGCACAGACGCCCGACTGTGGCATGCTGATTATTATTTATTCTTATGAGCCCTTTATGTGACGTCGCTCAGGCGTCCGACTGAGGCATGCTTTATTTTTTTTATCCTTTCGAGGCGTCGCTTCAGACACCCGATCGGTGCATTTTATTTTTATTCTCTGATTGCTTATTCATGTTTTATAAGAATAACCTGCTTGTGTGCGTCATGAATTTTATTTCGTGACTAACATGGAATGTTTCAGTGCATGATTATCATTTGTTATATTGTACCTGTGTTCATCATGTTTGCGAGTACATTCAAAGTACTCACTGGCTTGTCCCTGGCTATTGTCTTGGCCAGATTTCTTGCTTGGAGAGGAGCGCTGCGATGACAGCCCCGGAACCTAGGCAACGGAGACAGCAGCCTCGCGAAGATAGGAGTTATCCAGGTCAGCTGTTCCTGTGGGAAATGGAGTCCCATAGACGCTGAAGTATCGCAAACCGCTTCCGCCATCAACCACTAGAAACCTTTTGTTGTACTCATTGACCAGAATGGTCTTGTACTACATATTTGTTTTTTTTGCTTGGAATTTCTGTATCAAGTTTGTGTCTCATCAGCTAACAGTAATCCTGGGGCTGGTGAGCACAAGGGCCATTTACTGGGAAGTTAATATCCTGGAAAACCGGTCCTGACATAGCCCATTTACAGCCCGCTAACCCAGGGCCCATTTACGGCCTATCCGAATTAGGCCCATTAGCATCATCTGGGCCGTCTCGTATAATTCTAGCCCGTTTTAACTTTCGGCCCATGTATGGCCCATGACGTCTTTCGGCCTATGATACGTCGACCCGTAGGTTAAAAAGGCCGGCCCAGTCAAAGGCCCGTAGTAATTACTCAGGTACTAGTGGGCCAGCCCAATAACGACCTGCTTAATAAATGTGCCCATTTATGGCCCGAAGCCAGATCTGGCCCGTTAATTGTTCGCCAAATATTTTGGCCCATTTACGGCCTGAAGCCACATCTAGCCCGTTAATTGTTCGCCAAATATTTGGGCCAAATACAACCCAGTGACTTTCAGCCTGTTAGAGGCCCGATGTAGACATGGGCCCATTTCAGCCCGGTGTGACTTTCGGCCTAGGAATGGCCCGAGCTGCCCATGGGCCATATATGGTCCGACAGTACATCGGGCCCAGTAACGGCCCGTGATAAAGGTGGCAACAATTAAGCCCAATGTGACTTTGGGCCTCTTAAAGGCCCATGATATCAGTGGGCCAACTAGAGCCCGAGATATGTTTTGGCATGTTAACTGCCTGTGATATAACTGGGCCCAGAAAGGCCCAGTCCACATTTTAGCCTATTGAAGGCCCGTCGACGACTAGTGAAAATTGAGGCCCAATATGCATTTCGGCCTGCTAAAGGCCCATGGTTTCATCTGGACCGTAACAGGCCTGTACAATATTTAGCATGTTAATGGCCCAACACTACATTGGCCAAACTAAGCGTTGGATCCCCAAAAGGCCCAACTAAACTATAGGCCGGTGTACGTTGTGGGCCTCGCGCAAGGTATGAAGGCCCCAATGATTCGGGCCCAAGAAAGATGCAGGTCGGCCCAATTGTGGTCGGCTAAACACCAGGCCCGTTATAGGCGAATGATTCGGCACGGTCGACTACATCTGATTTGTTCAGATAGCGAATGATGGCAGTAACTAGTAAGAATTAAGAACAAACCTACACTATGCAATAAAGGATTTATGGTATATTACATCCACTGGGCATCGAAGTTCGCCACCGGTGATCATAACGCGCAACGAAGAGGCAGATTACAAAAACTGGGCACCATTGCAGGGTAACGTAATAATACTGAACCGAGACCACTTCCAAGACAATTCAAGAAAGGTTAGCCTTGCGTGGCAACTGTTGTGCAAGCTGCAGAGCAAGGCTGTGAGACCGACCTAGTATGTCGATCATAGCTTCCAGGTGTATCTGTTTAGCGATGAGGTTCTCATTGGTGTTCTCCGCAATCTTTCTTAGAGATAGGACTTCAAGTCGAAGTTGAGTTGCAGAATGCCTTTCTGCTAGAACTTGGGACTGAAGAAGTTGAACTGATTCAGACAACGAATTCTGTGAGCTTGTCTGACTGCTAGTCTCAAGTAACTTGAAAACTTCATGAAGACAAGACTTTGGGGTTGTCTCGCTATCTTCAAGATGTTTTGCCTTCTTTGCTCCAATATATGTTGGGTTTGTCTCACAGCCCTCAGCAGACTTGTGCATGCCATCAGGCATATCACCCTGAAACAAAGCAGAGAGATGACAGGTTTTGCATGTGTATAAACAAAGATGATAATTGTGCTGTCAATTCCATCCAATTTCAAATTAGAAAATAAAGAGTAAGTTCAAAATATCAATAGCATAATTTGGCATTGTTCATGATGCGGGGAGCTTCACCACACTACTGGATTAACATGTTAACATAACAAGCATAGATGAATGGCAAAGAAAATCATTTTATCTATTTTTGGTTAATGCGCATGGCATATTGTTCATATCATCAGCCACATCAGTAAGATAAAACAGGAGATGACAAGGTGCAAATGTGGGCTGCTTCACCACCCACTGGATTATAGATCCCGAAAAACAAGCATACATATAGGGAGTATTGAGTAATGTGCATGGTATGAATAAGGAATTTGGTTTTACAAGTAAAACTTAGAAATTATGGTTCTTGTGAACATGCATTTTGGTAGAAAACAGCAAACTAAACAGCAGTAAACAATAGGGAGTATGAGCAAATTAAACAGCAGTTGAGGATAAAGTCTTTAGAAGGACTGACTTGCATTAACAGTTAACACCGGCTTTAGAATGCCCTTGTCCATGTCAAGGGAAGGATAACACAAGAATTTCAGCACAGAATCTTCGTCATAAGCATTGCCTGTACTCTACATTTTGTAGAGAGTAATTATAGATATGATAATACTGGAAGGGATGGAGGATAATGAAGATAAGATGCAGATTGATGCTACATAATCAACTACCAATCCCTGGAAGTACAAGCATTACAGGACAAAATGTATTGACAAGAGCAATGGGCTACACTTCTGCACTGGCATTGTTTGTGTATTCTACTTTTTCGTAAGATTAAATATAGATCTGATTTTTTTTAGTAAATGGTGGGCGAGGGAGATAAGATGCAGAATGCTACACAATGAACCAATCCCTCTTCCCATAATACAAGAGTGTTTTGAACACTGGTCTACTGTACAAAACGTTCTTATAATATGGGACGGAGGGAGTAGCTGTTAATGGAAGTACAGTGATAGACAATGTGCAGTCCTTACAAGAGGACTGCAGAGCTAAACCTCTTCAAAAGCATTGGGTTTATTCTAAATTTATGTAAGAGTCCATACAGATCTTATAATGTCCACCAAATGGGCGATAACGAGACTAACATGTGCAGTGATGCTACATAACCAAACATCTATGAAAGTAAGTATGGTCATACAGGGCAAGAGGTACTCATAAGAGCAATGAAGTGTGCAGTATAGTTGCGAGATTCTGTGGTCCCTTGAGAAGAATTTTCTTCTGTTAACAGTTTTCGTACAAGTGAGACGTTAAGGCAAATGCAGAAATGTAGTTCAAATTGTGATGTGATATCATAGATAGTACCTTACGCTGTAGCTGAGACCAATGTGTAACAAGATTATTCCAGTCATCGTCGGATAAATGTAGCACCGAAGACTTTACAGAAATTTCGTTTAGAGGCTTGCCATCGAAGGGCGCTTGCCTCAGGCAGGAACGATACTTCATCAACGAGTGCTTGAAAAGCGCAACCAACCCTTGCTCGTCTTCACAATCTAGTTTGGTCCTCGCCTATTTAAAAGAATGAAATCTTGTGTCTTCTGTCAGCAGAAACATATGCAGCAATGACCATGAATAACAATAGTACATTACTTACGCGTAAGTTGCGGAGAAAGACTGTAAATTGTTCTGTGTCTGCGGTATAATCTTTCCATGAAGGAAAGATGCGCACAAAGTTCCTGACAACAATATAAGCTTTGTCTTCTAAACTGGGAATAAATGGAACAGGGGTCCTATTTGCTGCAATTGGGGCTCTCGCTGGTTCGAAAAGGGATCTGGCAACTGGATTTGGTGTACTCTTTGCTGGAATGGGGGTTTTGCGTCGTAGAGCTGGTGCTATGTCAACTGGCATAATCATAATGTTTGCTGCAGTCAGGGTCTGCTGAGTTGGGGCATCAGAAATGACCAGTGTAGTAGGGCTAGAGTCTGCTAGAGCTGGGGTGTTTTGTGGGTCAGGTGATATTGCAACTACACCTAATGGGCTATTTGATTTATCAGGTGCCACTAGCTTCTCCAAATACTTTGCTTGTGCTTGTCCACGATCAGCAATCGCCCTCTTCCTTTTGAACGTATGATACACAAGAACAACATTTGAATGGATAAATATGGTATGATGACAGATGGAATATGTACTGAAAATGGATACGCAGGGCGTATTCACATACACGATGCGTAAACTAAGCTAATGGCAGTTCAACAAAGTAGAAGCAATGAGCATCAGTTGCAAGATATGTGCGACAAATATAACCTTGGAATGTTAATGCAAGCACCTTGATGGGTGAATAAGATAGGGCATCTTCCTCTGACTCCTCCACTAGGGAGCTACATTGACTTAGGTCTCCCTCTAGCTCAGAATCACGGTTAGGATCATATTCTGAGCATGAATCTATAGGTGGAGAGCGTTTGCATTGCATTGCATCCAGACTTGATTTCAGTCCCTTAATGCCAAGTTTGACAGCCATGGCATTGTTCTGCTTTATTCTTTTCATGCGCGCAAGCTCATAATCATTATGATGCTGTTCAGAATCTGAGATTCATGAAAACATAAAAAGTAGTCACATTATCTATGGAATGCATTGCGGATTCAACTCGAAGAATGTCTCCCTATAAACCCCTGCATATGCAAAGTTCACCACACACAGAAATACAAACCCCTTATGTCTCTATAACAGGCAGACACACATTGCAAAACTGAAGTAGGAACATTAGAATCATATGAAATTCGTATTTGAACAAATAAACTAAGGAATTATGAGTGCCATAATGTTTAGCTTCAAGGGTGGAATGATGGTAGTGCGACACAAAGCAAGTAGGCAGATTGTATTCCATGTAAAAGATCGAAGCCTATGTAAAAACTGGAAATGACACTTTCTTTCTATACAATGCAGTGTTCGTTGCCCACACATGATGGAAGAGATCACATAGAGAAATACAATTCACTCATGTCTACTGTTGCAGTATTTACAAATAGATGTAGTGAATCATTCATTTACTTGTGAGCTTACTAGGACAAGTATGCGGAATTGTAACTGCAGTAAGAGACCGTCCAAAATCTAAATCAAGAAGTTTGTCTAGCACTTATTGTTTGCAACTAATCGACGTGAATAATTGGATATTATATCGAATGAGTAAGAAAGACAAGTAAAATTTTCAACAAACCTGGCTTGCAGTAGTAATCTGGGTCAATGTCACTACGACCAACAATCCAAAATGACTAGTGTCTGTTCCTAGGGATGGAATTTTGAAAACCCTGTGAACTTTACAGGTACTAAAGATTACTGAAATACATCTGAACCATTAAGTGTAGGTAGCACTGAGCACACAACAAACCCTAATGACATTCCTGCCTAATGAGTAATGAATCAATTAGAAAATGGGTGACGAGGAGTGGCTGCTGAGTGTTGAGGATGTATCTCAGGATAAATTGGGTTGGCTTAGTGCGTGTTGCACACTTGAGCCCGGAACGAACTGGGAAGGTAGGCACGGCGGCGCGCCCGGGCAGCGGTGACGCTGTTGGGCCAGCAGCTCCTGACCTCCTGTTAGTCCGGTGTCTCCTCCTAGAGTCATGCCGTCCGGGGACGGCAAGTCGCCGACGAGGCAGGCGGCTGGGGGCGAGTAGAGACCGGAAGCCCGCAGCAGAACAGAGGGGAATCGAGGCCTGGGACGACCCAAAATCCCAGGGTGGGCCGGCCCACCGTGGGCACCCTGTAGAGATACACACCCGAGCGGCGGACATGTATTTTCAAAACTAATTTAGGAACATTTAGCTCACCAATTAAACGAATATTTTTTAATAATATCAGATTTGTATTTGAACAACTAAGCTTGTTTAGCTTGATGGGTCAAGCAGTGCTATTATGACACGAAGCACGTATTCTGATTGTATAGTGATCATAAAAGGGGGAAACCAGAGAAATGGTATTTAGCAGCCATTGTTTGCTTCGAACTAAGAACTAAATTCTAAGAGCTGAAAAGTAAGTAGAGTAACCAAGTTAAGATTGATTTTCTTGTTGAGATCAAAAAGTTGAGGAGATATGAAGTACCACCTCTCTTGCGGCGCCGTGTAGGCATCGGGGGTGCGATGGCTGTTGGTGGCGTTGAAGCAGATATGCGACGGTAGACAGGTGCATCGGTGGATAAGTCCCGCTGTGGTGGAAGAGAAGGTCATGTCAGCGGCCCCGGCAAAGAGGACGACGGCGCCGATGAAGCGAGAGCACGTGATGCAAGGTTCTTGGTCCATTGTCGTGGATGAGAAACGTCCATCTCTAGCAGTGGATGACGCGTTCTTGGTAGGCGCTCTGGCATGGTGGAGAACGGTGGCGATGGATGTGGTGGAGGACGGTGGCGATGGATGTGGTGGAGGACGGCGGCGATGGATGGGGTGGCGGACGGAGGCTGGTGTGGGGATAGTGATCTAGCACGGACGGTGTATGAATGGGAAAATGGAGGGAGAGGTACGGGGAACCATGTTTTTGGGATGCGCCTGTCTGAAATATGGGAATGTTACGAACTTAGCCCCCGTTTAAAATTTGGACGTCTCGTCGGTTGGGGATACGACTGTAATCTCGCATCTCGCCATTATTTGCCCAGAGCGATTTCGGGAGGGAGAGGGTGGTTGGCGCCCACATTGTATGAACGGGGCTGATAGGTAAGGCGGTTGTGTCATGTCTGTGTGAAGTTACAAACCTGCCCCTATTGAAAATATTTGCCTACATCGATTTCGGCTGAGTCAAGTTTGTTTTGCCGCCCACCGTGTATGAATGGGGAAATGGAGGGAGAAACAGAGGTCTTTCGGACGAGCTTGAATCAAATGTGTTTTGCCGCCCATGTTTGGGGCCCACCATGTCGGAATGGCCTCAGAGGCGGTCGTGTCATGTCTAATTGAAGTTACTATCCTACCCCTATTTAGAGCAGTGGAAATTGGGCCGATGGATTGTCCGTGTTATGGGTAGACAGTAATTTCCATCTCCCAAACACTTGGCTTCGGGCAGCCAACGTGGGAGTGGACATTTTGCCGCTTCTTTCGAATTTCAGGACAATAAGCATCCACGTTTACCATGGCACCTAAATTCGAATCTATTTTGTATTCCTATACAAATCTTTATAAATCATTCTATGTGTTTTTATATATCTTCAAAAGGACGACAAAGATGTATTTCACTATCATATATGAATATGGTTTACAAATGCCGATACTCAACTTCAGAAGCTGGAATCTAGTTTAAGGTGAATTCGAATATTTGGAACACTTCATGTCCAACTCAAATGTCACACACAAGATAATGTGTACTCCCATTTAGATATGTACACAAGCAATGTATCAAGATTCAAATACCGAGTCAATCAACCAAGAATGTACAGAACTAACAGACATATAAACACTTATAGAGTATTTGGATCAATAATATCAACTAACATACATAAGCCAGGCCGCTGTACTTTTGTTTGTTACAACAGCATCCTTTTTTTAGCCAAGCTACTACACAATCTTGGCCCTTTCCGATGTGTGCCACTTATGGTCCATCTATACTACTATTATTGTTGAATGCACATTCAGCCTGATTTGCATATTTGTAGGTCTAGCACAACAATCAAAATGAAATGTCTCCGAGTCTTATCAGTTAATACAAACTTGTGCTCAAATAAAATTACAAACCAAAAAACAAAAAACAAAAGACAATTATTACATGATCTCTAAAACAAATGGTTTGATTGATTACATGAACAAACAACACAAAGGTTATTCAACAATGGAAATAATATTTCACCTATGATTTACCAAGTGGGAATTTAATTTCCTTTTTTCCTTTAGGACCTTAACAATGTGGTTAGTCTCAGCTTGCTTCATTTTGAAATCCACCAAATATTTAATGGTTGTCTTGAGTACTGCTACTGATTGTGCTGTTTGCTTCCTCAACATGTCAACTTCATATCTAAGTTTAGAAGCAGAATCTCTTTCTACCACTAGTTTAGTCTCTAGAGCATCAGCAGTTGGCAATTCATAATGCACGATTGGGCCGGTGCAATTGCTGTGGGATGATACAACGTCCATGGGGACCTCGCTCTTTGATCTTGGGCTAACCTGTTTTGCCATTAAAGTTCCGATTGGATTCAGAAAAGTTAAAGTTAGCAAAACACCTCAACTGGGAGTTATAACAGCAAACCGGTTAAACAAACAAGGAATTAAAGAGTTTCAATTCGATGCTGAAAAGTAGTTATTAACATCAGTGTAACCCGTTGTTGCAGCAGCAAAGCAGTTAAACAAACAAGTAGCTATTTAAGTTCAGGCAAACAGGTAATTCTTAACAGTAAGTATCAAACACATAGATAGGCGCAGCCTATAATAGGATTAACTGGCTGTGGCATTATGTAATCAGTAGCAAACTAAATTAAGCCAAGCAATGTAATTGAACAATTTTGCAATAAGTGGCTAACTAAAATTCCGAGAAGCAGGTAACTAAACTTACGCTAGTTATTTGTACAGGCACACTACAACTTCTTTTTCGCTTACAAGGTTGTACGAAGGAGTCCATGGCATCAATTGCTTGGATACGCAGTCCCAATACTTCTTTCTTCCCACAATGCACTGGTAAGTCGAATGGTTAATCTGGTAAGATGGTGCGTCCTTGATATGTTATATGAGGACATGTAGTCAGACTAGTTGTAGCCACACACATCACGCTGACTTTTACTCTATATTTCATGCGATTACTTTTGGCATATCGAGATCTAAGCAATATACAATAGGATGAAAAGACTGGCATCCTTCACATTATTGGCGAACTCAGTTCATAGAAACAAGCAATTCAACCATTCTGTGGGCAAATCAGAAGCGCCCCTGGAATACTTTTCACTACCCCTATCATACACGCAAAAAGGGGCGACGCCACCATAGGGGCTGGTATGGCCGGCCGCCTCGGTGGCTTGAAAGTGTGCACCTAGTTTGAGTCGTCTAGGTTGGCCCAGGCTAGTTTTGTTCGTCCCAACGCACAAGCAGACAATGTAAAAAATGAAGAAAAATGTTTGAATTTGGATAGGCCAATAACATAAGTGCAAGGCAGGCCCTATAGCAGGCTCGCGGCCCAAACGAGCGCCTCCCATATCGATCGATAGCAGGAAAAATCCCAATTCATCCACTCCAGCCTCCAGTTTGGTTCGCTCCTAACCTGGCCGCCGCTAGACAGACCGACACAGCACTTCCTCGCGCCCTCGTTGGAGGGCGGCCGCCAGGCTTCAAGGGAACGGAAGGACAAGAAGATGAAGATTTAACCCTGGGTGTACCCTCTATGGGAGGCAGCGGCGACAGCACATGCATGGCATCGAGCTTGCGCAAACGGACAGTCACAGCTTGCAAGAGTAGCATGCGCAATGAGTAGGTACATCACATCCTTGATTATATCTAATTCAACTCTTCATTTTCTGGCCAATAGTTAAAGCTGACGGTGTTGTAAAACTGCTTGTATGTAGGGAATCTATGAGAAAATGAAACTAACTTCTACTTATTTTATAACCCCAATCAATACTGAACCGACTGAATCTGATGAATCTAATCAAGTTTCCGGTGCAAACATCCAAGCTCATGTTGTTCTTGAGCCTGAAGTGTCTAATGAACAGACTGGTAATGAAGGATTTGATGCAAACATTTTACATGCTCCTGGTGATGAACATATAGTGTCTAATGAGGCATCTAATGCAAGCATTTTGCAAGCTACCATCGAAGGATTTAGACTCTAATGATGATCTGCTATGTTGACAGAGACATAGAGATTTACAGGCATTAATGACAAGCAAATTATAGTGCATTTTCATGGCTTGAGGAAACATCGAGGCCATCTACGAGAAAGTCCCCGTATCATGACAACGTAGCATAAATACTTTTCTAATCTGTTGTTTGAAACTATTGGCATACTTGTGCAAGATAGATATATTGATATGCAGTTTGCGCACTGGTTATAGGTGCAATTACACTTCGATATTTTTAGCCAGAGAACGAATAATTCAAGTAGGTACACACCATGTTTGTAGTCCTTGTACACCATGTTGCATTTTGTGTTTTTTGGTGCTTGCATCATTTAGTGTTTATAATCTAAACTACTTTGGATCATTAGCTGGTTTTCAAAGTGCATGTAGCTTCACATTTCTCAAGTTATGTTGATTTCCGTAGTGCAAGTGCCTTCGTATTTTTTAAGTTAAATGTTCGCCCCTGGTAACTTGAATTAGTGGATCTGCCACTATACACAAATCGTACATGAATGCCAGTTCAAATTAAATGAAATGCAGGGACTTACGCTAGCTCGTTGTACAGGCTCACTGCAACTCTACTTGCGCTTGGGATGTTCCATGTACAAGTCCATGTTACCACTTGCTTGGATGTGCAGGCCTTGTGCTCCTTGCATCCCCCTCTGCATTTTTGACACGGCGAATGGCTGAGTAGATAAGAGGAATCGACCTAGCTGTTGTACCGGAGGACAGATACTTACAAGGTTATACAGGTGTGCAGGATGTGTACCAGATCCCGTAGCGCCGTCATGCTTCGTTAAAAAATGGCTTGCTTGTTTCAGATGATATCTCCAGAAGAAATAAGAGTTAAAGTCAGAGTTGGATAGGCGTGTAAGCTAAGAGAGCAGTGAAAGGATAACAAACATCGTCGGAACAGTGCACAATGGAGTGATGTGTGGATACCTAGTTCGGGCCAGTTTTCGGGCATGCTCGCCTAGCTAGAGTGCGGGTCACTCCAGAGCTGTTGAGGGTGATGCGCTGGCGTTGGCTGGCCGCGCACGGATGCAGATCTTGAGTGGCAGCGGAGTGCTACGATGCGATGGACGAGTACATTGGTGAAGCCCCAGCGGCCTCGGGGGGCGGAAGCGCGACGATGTGCTCGGTGAAGTAGTCCCGGTGAGCTGGGAGACGGCGTCGGTGAAGCGCACTTGATGCGGTGGAAGTCGTTGGCTGTGAGGCACGTCAGTTGCGGCGGCCGGCGTTGTCTGTGGACCACCCGGTGCGGTGGACGAGGGCGTAGATGAGGTAGCTCCAGTGCGGTGGTGAAGCGCGACCGTCGTCTTTGTCATCGTCGTCCGGCACAGAGGTGGGGAAAGAGACGAGACAAGGGGCAATTCGAACTTTGCTTGGGTTGGCGACGAATTAGGGATTTGAGCAATCTGGGCGTAGAAGGGGACGATGGAGAAGGGAGATTTTGCAGGGCTCGAATCGGGGCCGCCAGATATTTCAATCCGAAACGTGGAAGCGCGAACTTATTTTGCCGTCCAACACACGCGACCACCACGACAGACCCTGGTCTGCCTACATTTGAGAATGCGAATGAATCTTCTTTCATTTGCAAACGAATCTGTATGTATTACCATGCCCATGTTTTCCTTGCAATAATTAGTCATTCGAAACGAGATACTATAAATTAATTAATGAGGAGTTATTTGAAAAAAAAATCGAAACAGTATCCACGCTAACGTGGATTAGAGTGTGTGTCACATAATTAGTTATTTGAATTAGAGTGTGTGTCACATAGCGATCTCCAATTCTAACGTGGATTTCGCATTTCACTGTATCCATGCTACTTTTTTAATACAAATTCATATGTATATGACGAACACCATGGTAGTGAGAAAACTTTTGGATGGATTGAAACATATAACCTACAAAATAGCACAACAAATCGAATCAATGTCAGCTTTTCGAAACCTAGTATGGCACGAATTCAAAATAATTACCCATATGCATGGTCCTCAGTTCAAATCTTACAATGTACACCGAATTGAAACATCAATATTAAGTCTCGTACTATCTACATTCAAATGTTGTTTTTAGCCCCCCCCCCTCCCCCGCACACACGCTGCATACTTCCTTTATCGGTCAATCTTCCGCTCCTAACCACCTTAGGAAGCTATCGGTTTCCAACACACATCCATTCTTTCTCTCCATGTTTCGATCTCTAACTCTCTCAACTACACAACCCCGTTTTCCACTATGTTACAAAATGTATTTACCTCACACACCCGCCATTGCACCCCGTGCCGAGCTCTCTCTCTCTCTCTCTCCCTCTCCCTCTCACCCTCTCGCGCTAAATACATGCATTGCCTATCTATCCCCCCAATCTCTCGTGCGCACGCACGCACGTTGTCTATCTAGGTCACTCCCTCGAGACTATCTCACTCTTTCTTCCACATGGTGGGCCACACTCGCTCAATCTCGCTCTCTTTATCTGAGTCTCGTTTAACCTTGGTTTCTTTCACACACAAATGATATATCTCCCTTTTCGGGCCTCGATCGACACACTCTATACTCTCTCACGCAGATTGTCTATCTAGGTCAGTCCATCGAAGCCACCCCCACTCTTTCGACCTCATGGCGGGCCACGCTCTCTCTCTCTATCTATCTCTCTCTCTTTCTCTCTCTCT
>LR738715.1:533059992-533095566 GCA_902687465.1 Secale cereale
GTTGGATTTGTGACCCAACACCTCCTCGGTGGTTCAAATGGTTTTTTGCAAAAAAGCCCCCAAAGAGTTCAGCCACTGCTTAAAAGCACAAAGACTGCTCAGATGCCATTGGATCTCAGATCAAACGACCTCGAAGCTCGTATCACCGTAGCATCTAAGATGAAGGAGGACATCATATTCTCATGTATGTAAGAATATCATGTGCTACCACACCTTAGATGCTTTGGTGATACAAGCTCATCGGAGCCGTTGGATTTGTGACCCAACACCTCCTCAGTGGTCCAAATGGTTTTTTGCAGAAAAGCCCCCACAGAGTTCGGCCACTGCTTACAAGCACAAAGACTGCTCAGATGACATTGGATCTTAGATCGAACGACCTCGAAGCTCGTATCACCGTAGCATCCAAGCTGCGAGAGCACCTTATGTTTTCTCGCATGGGAGAATATGATTGCTCCCGCACCGTAGATTCTATGGTGATACAAGTTCACGGAGATCTAATGGCCCACAGTAGGAGGTTTGAATGTTTTTGCAATATACGGCTGAGACAGTTTGTAAATTGCGTAGAAAGTACAAGTACTGCGCATGTGCCATCTGATCACTGATCATACGACCTAGATGCTCATATCACCGTAGCGGGTATTAAGCTACGGGGAGCACCTAATATGAGCAACGGGCAGCCGTTGGATCCAAGATGCAGCAGCACACACGAGGCCTGAATGTTTTATTTGCAAAAAAACCTTTGGAGAGTTTGGAAATTGCGCATAATTACAAACACTACTCCCAAGCCATTGGATCTCACTTCCAATCGTGTAAAAACTCGTATCACCATAGCATCTAAGCTACGAGGTGGTTATGATATTCTATGCCACTGTCATTTTTGTTCGTAAACTTGCAAAATACGTGTAACTTGTGCCGTTACTTTTCTAACCGTGCAAAGTGTTTGTTAAAAAAACCATCCTACACTGAAATGTCGGAACAACACATGGGGGTCCCACTTGTCATTAATCAAATTTGGACCTAAAACTAACGAATATGAAAGACGAGATTGGAACTGGCAACCTGGACTACAAAGCGTAAGTCGATAGCCTGAAACAACAACGGTTGTTAGCTTTGTCCCATAACTTGATTTTATACAGTATTACGTTGAGTACAGTAGATGGAGTGCCTCGTCAACACGTGCATGACCGTTGACTCACTTACTAGTGGCTCCCATGTCTGCGATCTCTCTCTTCTCTCCATCGTCTAATCTTTGCACGGGCATACACGAAGAGCGGTGCTAGCTTGCCGTGGTGTTATTACAACTAAAAGAAAAAGCTTGGAAAATAGAAGAATCGCCTAGAAAAAGAGACGTTGTGGCTGGTCGAGACGGAGCTAACCACACCTATCCTCTGTGCCATGTTAGCATGATGAAGTTGTGTGGCTAGTGGGGTGTTTTCGACCGACTGGCTGGGTGCCGAGGTAGAACCATAGGTACTACGTCTGATACAGTAAATTTTTACACGCACATTTTTCCTCCGTGCCGAGACATGGCACACCCTACCGCGCGGTTTCGGGGTCCTCCCGGGTGGTGCACGCATATATTCTTCCTGACGTGGGACGCCCTACCGCGTGTTTTCGCCGAAGCAAGTAAATGAGTCGTCAAATCATGAAACACCACTTTTCCCGCCGAGTACATCAGTGAAGCACGGTGGCTAGCTAGTTGGGCTAGTTCGACCGATTAGCTAGGCCACCGCCACATTAGTTTTTTCACCCCTTTTTTTATCTACTTGCCGACAGGTAAATTTCAATATCCACCGCAGCGTTGCTCTGGTGTTTGAGTGCGGCAGGATTTTTAATTTTTTGATTGACGGGAGCAGACGCGGCAGGAATTTAATTTTTCGGATTAACGGGAGCAGGTGCGGCAGGAATTTTAATTTTTTTGATTGACGGGAGCAGGCGCGGCAGCAATTAGTCACGATGACTCTGCCTGTAAAACCCACTCCTCCCTGATGTGAGAAGTCGTCAACTGGTGTTTTACCATGGTGAAAACCAAAAGATTCCCCGCTCCTAGGCTGGCTCCCTCCGGATTCCCGTAGATTGCATTGCCTTTCAGCTGTTTCGCCCCTGCATCACCAACGTCCTGCGCCTCGAGAAGCAGAGGGACTTCGGTGTTGTTTAGGCGCCCTCTTCATGGGCATGTCCATGTCTTGACGCAACAAGACTGTTGGATCAAACTCAGACGATGCAGATCAGTCACTATAGCACAAAGCGTGTGGGTGTGTTTGGTTGCATTCTCATCTCAATATACTCCTCTATCTAGGTGTGTAAGTCACCTTACAAAAACCAAATAATCCCAAAACACTTAGGCACGGTACATTAAGTCCCTCCCCGTTTCTTGTTTTGTGACATATCAAACAATAAGAGATGTGGGCCGTGCATGCTTTCAATGACTAGAGACTAATAAACATGACCTACAGTGGTTAGTTCATTGCATGCAATGCTATTAATTAGCAAAAAGACATTAAGTTTTCTCGTTTTCCTCTCCGCCTTGGTTGCAGTACTCTCCATGCGCTGTAGACCTAGTTCTGTTAACATTGATCTCACCGTTCATTCTCGACCGGACAGTTGAGAAAGCGATACTATGTTACTACATTACTGTTCATATAGTTGACATGCGCACAACATCATTTGTTATCGTCATATCTTACTACACCAACAACAAGATTATGTAGACGTATGAACCACTGCAGATGCCTAGTAGTAGGAGCACTGTGTATGTTCAAGTGGCTGCCGTGCTTTGCACTCCTCCGTCGTAAGAGTGGAAACGCTTGTTGTAATCATTTTTTTTCTTCAAAAAAATAGTGTACACGCTCTACGGTGCGGATCCTCCTCCAGCCATGCACTAAATTACTCACTTTCGCCGACGTGTGGGACAGCCAGCATCGGGTCCACCAGCCATGCTCTAAATTACTCCGTAGTAGAGTGACGCTGGACTACCCCGATCGACGCGCCACAGTAATGCCCAATGAGCCATCAAATCACAAAACCCCCTCCTTTCCAGCAGTAAGTTGGACGGATGAAGCAGCCATCATTTCACTCTTCTCTCTCAGCTTCCTCTCTACCCAACTCACTTCTCCCTCATCTTGTTCCTCATTTCTTCAAGAAAACCCCGACCTGCTTCTGCCATTGTTCTTCTCTCCCAAAGAAGGAAAGGTGAGCGCATCAATGGTGTTGATTCTGGCCAAGGCCCGGTCTTGTAACCCCGAGACTGATCCTATAACTCCCTCTCTTTTCTTCTTTCGGGTTTGTGATTATGGTTTCTTTTCTTTTATTTCTATTTGACAGTTTCTTGATGGACGCTGGAGCACCGGCCAAAGTGATGTCTATGGCTCTGTCCAAAACCGTCGAGGCTCATGGTACAAAGAAGCGCAAGCACCCCGCCGAGACTACCGCAGACAAGCTCAAAGCAATCGCCCTGTCCAAGCCCCCCTCTCCGGGATCCCTCATTAAGCAAGTCTAGGTAATATCTCTTCTTGACGATCTTTTTCTCGATCTTGATCGTGTTTTTCATCTAACACATAGTACTAGTACTAGTAGTACAACTTTCTGGGTGATCTTGCATGTGATTTTTGTGTGCCAAATGACGGTTCTAAATTCCTCTTTTGACCAAAACATGCGAGAGGTTGACACTAATTTCTTATAAATTACTTTCAACTAGTACTTTATGAACATCAATGCTACTGTACCTCTGAAGAGGGTATATTTGCCTCAGTAACTTTTGTTATGGATATTGCAAGTAATCCCTCTGCTCTCATGCCTTTGAATACATGTTCTAGTGTCTTTGTTCATTCATTTCTGTGCGTATATGTAGTCATATATGGAGTATAATATCGAAAATCATCTTATATTTCTGAACGAAGGTAGTAATAAAATATGGTTTCTTTTCGAATTAGAACCAGGTCCGCGGTGGAGATGAAGTTCTCAAAGTCATGCCGTGTGAACTGGAAGACTTGAGGATAAATTCTACTGCTAAACTATCCAGCTGCTGTGTCCTTGTCGCCATGTGTCCTGAACTAGTGTTTTCCTGTAGCATTGTTGTCAGGTGTGTTCTCGAGGATGTACTTGACCACAAAAATTTCCTGGCTGTGCCTTCGATTATGAAGGGTGTGGTTCTTGTAAAGCTTCCCAACAAATCTAATGCGGCATGTCTTCATCATCATGTTTATGAGTGGAAAGACCACTCTGTTAGGTTCTCCAAGGTTGTCGAGATGGTGATGGTGCATGTAGACATCTCTCACGAAGTCCACGGCCTAGTCATAGATAATCTTGATCATAAACTCACAATTCATCGGATCTCGATAAACACACCGCAAAAAGAGATTACATCGAATAGATCTCCTTGACCGATGAGAACTTTGTATTGAGATCCAGAGAGAGAGAGAGAAGAAGCCATCTAGATACTAGCTATGGACCCGAAGGTCTGTGGTAAACTACTCACAACTCATGGTGAGGGCGATGATGATGATGATGAAGAACTCTGTGATGGACCCCCCTCCGGTGGAGCTCCGGAACAGGCTCCAAGATGGGATCTCATGGGAACAGAAGGTTACGGCGGTGGAATTAGGGTTTTCTCTCTGTTGCTGATGGTTTCGGGGTACGTAGACTTATATAGGAGGAAGGAGGACACCGGGGGAGTCACGGGGGCCCCACGAGGCAGGGGCGCGCCCTGGGAAGGGGGGCGCGCCCCCACCCTCGTGGGCCCCTCATGGCTCTTCTGACGTGGTTCTCAAGTTCTTCCTGCGTGATTTTCTCCAAAAATATCTCTTGCAAAGGTTTCATTCCATTTGGACTCCGTTTGATATTCTTTTTCTACAAAACCCTGAAACAGGCAAAAAACAGCAATCTGGACTGGGCCTTTGGGTTAGTAGGTTAGTCCCAAAAATGATATAAAAGTGTAAGATAAAGCCCATTAAACATCCAAGACTTCATAAATAATAGCATGAAACAATCAAAAATTATAGATACGTTGGAGACGTATCAGCAACAGCTCAGCCTGATCCTGCTGAAGAATGGGCACCGACCGCGTCAGCGAATCAGACTGATCTACCGGAGGATAGGGCATTTACACCGGCACCTACTCCGACAGCGGCACCAGCTCTACAAGGAGCACCATCTCCGGCAGCAGCAGCGGCTTTGGCGCCTGCACCAACAAGTGCACTTGCATCTGCTCCGGCCGTAGCAGCGGCAACAGACTAGGCTGCAGTTCGCACTTCATATACCAAAGTCCTTACAAAAACTGACATGTCCACCTTCTTGGTAAGCATTGGCCGCCCAAGTGTTTCGTTCTTTTTTCTTTCCATGTTGTTTCGCATGATTCACTATGTTGATCTAACTGTGTGGGTATGTCTTCTTGTTTGCAAACAGAGAATTCCTAGAGCAACGAGGGAGTTGTTCAACAATCCGGGCGACAGCGGCCAAGTTTCTCTTACCATGCGCAGCCTTGGTGTGAATGAACCTGCTCAATATATCGTAAGTACAAAGGATGGTCGCATGATGATTAATACTAAAGGATGGTCAAGGTTCAAATCTAAATCATATCTTGCGGTAGGGGATGATCTCAAAATCGAACTTTCTCGGCAAGGAGAGCTAGTCCAAATCAACTTTGAAATTCTTTAGTAGCAGCACGCAACTGCCGAACTGATCTATACTATGAGAGATTTTGATGTAATAATCTGGCATGGTGAAACAAGTGTCCTGTGTGTATAAGTAATAAGACAGTAGTATTATTTATCACATGGTATATCGTTGATAGAATTGCAACTCTCATTGCTAGTTAGGAACTGTCGTTTGATTTCATTCCAACAGCTGTTGTGCTTTATTCAATTTTGTGTATTCGCCCTGCGACAGCATCTAAAACCAGCGCCGTACCGATCGCTTGCAATATGAAAAGTGCTGAGGTAGAACACATGGGCCCCCAAATATGCAGGGTGGGCCTGCGGACCAAATCGAGAACCGTGAGCCTGTCTGAGTATTATATTCTCAGCTGAACACCCATAATTGTATCAAAAAAAGCTGAACCCCCATAATGCTTGTTCATTGCACGTAACATCAAGATGTCTTTGTATGAGTATTTTATCTTGTGAGAGAAAAGGATGAACGAGGGAAGGCCTTATTTGCAAATGTGGAGAGGTGTGTGGGTACCTTTTTGCAAAATTGCCATAGTTTCCTTCCTATCCGTCAGATATAATTTTGTATGTATAAAGTTGTGATATAAAAGATTTGTATATTTCTTTACAGAGGGAGTATCTCTCTGTCAAAAATATATTTTTGTGTAACTAGTTACTCCTATCTTTCTACTTCCTTTCGCTGATATGTGGGGCATCCCGCAACGGGGTCCACGTGCCATATGCACAAATTAGAGTGCACAACTGCACGGTAGACACACCCCGGTCGTAGCGCCGCAGTAATGCCCAATGAGCCATCAAATCACAACCCCCCCTTTCCAGCTTTAGCAGTAAGCTGGACGGACGAAGCGACTATATTTCACTAGGCCTGAATCCCCTTCTCCCACGTCTGCTTGTTCAGAGAAAACCCCCTCTCGGCGATTGCATAGGGTTTTCTCATGGAGAACCAGGTACGAATTCTTCATCCATACCCGATAAATCCGAGTCCCTTGGTCACGGGTAATCCTAGGATGGCAGCTGCCGCCGTTGAAGCATTTTTCTTCCTACTGAATCTAGTGTGTTTCATTTGCAGTGCCCAAACTGCGAGGACCCTACAGGTTTCTGCGCCCTCGGCGAGACGCCACACTTGTTCCTTCTCATCCTAACACAGGATTTTAAAACGCGCACAGTATGTTCCTAGAATCCTCTTTTCTATCCGGGAGGGTGGGTTTTTTTTAACATGCTTTCGACTAATTTGGAAATTTGGATTGCTATATTTGGATAAAAGGTACTACCAGTACGATGGTCAACACTGACGTGAAGGAGGAAGTTATTTCTAGATTTTGATAGGGAATACATTCTGTTCTCATATTATTTTTCCTGTAGTGCATTATTTGCTCTGCCAGAACACATGTATGCAAGATGCTCGGCCTTGCCATAACTGAATACACCAGTTTAATGGACACAGTGAAGACAAGCCATGGATATAAGTTCCAAGTTCGGTTCATGAACCAAGAAGATCGCTGCTTTTTTATGGCCGAACTTGGATAAACTTTCTCAACTATTACAGACTGAAAGTTGGCGCACGAATGTTGATGGAAATAGCAGAACCTGGTCTCATCTTCACTGCGATCTTCCACCCCAACGTCGTTCCAATTGTTTATCCATGTTTGTATCTGGTTCTTGCTTGTTGACTCGATTACTTCTTAATCCACCTATTCTGTCTAACTAATCACAATTTAACTTTAGAAGTAGCAACGAATCTCTCATGAAGATGCTACTTCTAACTAATATTTTCTTATAATTGGTGGCATGTGTAGGTTTTTTCAGAGTTAAGCAGGCTACTCGTTTGTTATTTTGTAACAACTCGGCTGTTACTGATGGCACTGAAGTTGACTGGGACGACATCCACAAGTTCCTACACTTTATTGATCGTCTTGAGGTCCTTGTGGGGGCATTTCAATGCTGGAAGGCCACGTGGGATATGTGTGCCACTTCTACACTCGTTGAAGAGGTCCAACTGTGTCGAGAAACTTATGGTACGAGCTGTTTTCTGTTATATATGTTATTCGTACACTATTGTTTATATACAGTTTTACAGCTGTGATCTTCTTGAAACAGAAATTGCCCAGTTCTATTGTTCCTATACAGATGCCTGACCATGGCCGGGTCAGACTTACGCTTGGTCACAACATGATGTTTATGTCGACCTACTCTATTCCCCTTGGAGGTGAAAAGATACTTATTCATGGGTGGTCTCAAATAATGAAGGCCCGTTCATCTTGGAGAATATGACAGAAGATTATGTTCCTGCTTTTCCATGGATCTAAAGTGAATATCCTGTTTATTGACCACATTGCGAGATGAAGCCGCTATCAGAAGGTTGTGGATGCGCGGGGTAGCGCCTGGGCCTTGTCCTGGGGCTTGGCGGCCTCACCCTTGGTTAACTGTAGGCAAAGTAGGACTGTTCGAGGCGTTCTTTGTACGGTTGAACCTGTATAAGTACTTATACTGCTTTCAGCTATGGTTGTTAAGTGCCCGTGCTGGTTTCAGTTAAGGTTCTTAAGTACTTCTGCTGCTTTTACAGTCTGTCGTGTTTCTTCAGTCATGTCTTCCTCGAGTCGCCAAAACCAAAGCAGCGCCAGCGGGGCCGCCTGCTTCCGCCTCCCATGGCTGGCTGCGCCTCAGCGCACGCATCGCCGCCCCATCGTCTCGTAAATCATTAACGCCGATGTCCAAGGCCTCGCCGTCGTCCTCCGCGCGCTTTGGTGCGCTCGCCGCGGCGCCTCCCTCTCACATTGTCAACATGGTCAACAAACAAAAGGAATCGGTAGAAGTACGTGGAGAGGATGACAGTACGGGCCCACCCTGTCAGCGTATGGAAAAATAAAATGCTTCCTCCTAGTGTTTTCCTGACATCTGGGACCCACGACATTGTGAGTGTATATAGTCAATAGACAAGAGAACAGCACAAGATCGGCTGACAACTGGGACGTAGCTGCTCGAGCAGTATTTTTTTTTGTTATTGTTGAGACGGAGCAGGGTTTGAACTGGGCTGTGGTCCGTCTAGCCCAGGCTTATATTTTATGTTCCCCATGTGACCAGTCCATCTATTTATTCTTTGTGAAAATGAGCCCAGTTTATTTTTTCTGAAGAATACCCAATCTAGGCCTATTTAGTTTTCTACGCCCTGATGGGCTGCAACTCTTTCAAGACGCCTGCAAATCTTGAAAGTAATATGAAATTGGCCATAAATATAAAAATAGATGCCAAATTGTTAATTAATTTATATTTTCTGAATTTTTTCACATTTTCAGATTCCTATTTCACTGGGCATTAAGCTAATTTAAATATATCTTCAAAGTACTTTAAATCTGGGTCGACATTTCGGTATTAAAAATAGTTTGGAACCCACAGAAATATGCGAAATTGGCCCTGTCCAACCAAAAAAACGGACTGCAATAAATTGCATAAGAAGTCACAGTGAGCTATATATAAATTATTAAAATAGAGGGAATGGTCTGACTTATGGGGCTATTAAGTTGACGCGTATGCAAGATTTTTTTAGTTATTATATACGTCAACAAACGATTCTAGCAGACGTAACCGTTGGTTGTCAATCCAACGGCCATCGTGTTTCTTCAATCTCTGATCTTCTTGCTCCAGCCGCCAAATCCAGCGCCGGCGGGACCGCCTGCTCCCGCCTCCTGTGCAAGCCTCACTGCCCCCTACTACTCCCACAGCTGGACAGGGCATCCCTCTACTCACCAACACCACCTGTTATTCTGGGGCTACGGCAGCCTCACACCGCAGCCGAACCAGTGAACCCTCGTACTCCTCTCTGCGTGGGCATCCACTGTCGTGTCTTCCCCGGCTCCGCGTCGTCCCCTTCCTAGGCCTCGCCGTCGTCCACCGCCCTGGTGCTCTCCGTGCGGCGTGGTGTAATGCCCAGGATGGAATTATACCTCCTACGTGTCGAGGCACGACTTAAAGGCATAAGTCCATCCTAGAATGATCTCAAGTTTGGTAATCTTTGCACAACTCATGTAAAAGGGGGAAAGTAAACTGAAAATAGTTGGCTTACAATCGCCACGTCACAGAATAACAGTACAAGTCTCAAACATCATACAAAAAGATCACTACAACCCTCTAAGGGCAAAATCCAAAAGTCAAAGTACCAAACTCAGATAAATAAAACAACCACAGGCGGATCGAATCCTAGTAAGAGTCTCCACTACTGATCGTCCGGGTAGCGCACGTAGTAACGACTACGCTCCTCGTCGTACTCCCAATCCAGCTCGGTGCCATCTCCTGGATAGCTCACGGCTGGACCTGCATCTGGTGTGTGAAGTAACTGTGAGCCACAGAGGACTCAGCAATCCCGTTCCCGGGTAACAGAACTATCAAAGCCTTTAGGTGAGGGAAAAGGCTGAAGAAAGAAATGAGGTGAAGGAACAACAAAGAGTCTGCAGCAGCAACTAGCACTATCTTACGCAAGAGAGAGCGAGAAGAGAAGGCATACGGCGAGAAGTGATCACTAAGTGATCCTAGCTACAAGCTCACAAACATAACCCCTCCGTGTTCAACTCCCGAATCCCGATTCGGAAATTGACAGTCACGGAACACACGCTGGTAGTGTATTAGTATCATTGTGTCAAGTTATCTACAACCGGAATTAACAAGCTCCCATCTGCCACATAACCGCGGGCACGGCTTTCGAAAGTTCAAAACCCTGCAGGGGTGTTCCAACTTGACCCATTACAAGCCCACGATCCGCGGAGTCGCAACTCCAAAGTGGGAAGACCCGAGTATCCTCGGAATCCCGTGCTCAAGTTAAACCGAACTAAGGTAAGGCTAATCCAGCAAATCCTCCCGGCGTGTCGACACCCTGATCGTAGCCGCGCGTATCTAGGTCTCAGGACACGACCGGATGGGCGATCCCACGGGTTTTTACCAAACCTTGAGTTTCCTCGAGGTGGCCCCGCGTAACCCCCGTTTCGGACCAACACTCATGTGGAGCACTGGCCCGGGGTTGTTGATTAAGAAAAGGGTTTATAACTCCCTATGCAAGTTTAGTTTGTTATTAGGCAAATAGTACCAATGTTGGGATTTGCTGGAAAAGACTTAGCGCATAGCGGTTTATCGAGGGGGTCCCATACACCCCAACCGTGTTAGGAACGCATAATCAAGGAACATAAAACCGGCTTATACGGATCCTAACGGCATGAGTGGAACAAAACACCAAGCAAAAGGCTTAGCCTTCCACCCTTGCCAATATATAGGTGATTTCAATTAAAGCATTGATATAGTGTGATATAACCCAACCAAACTTCAATATGACGCAAGCATCTTCACTTCACCTGCAACTAGCAACGCTATAAGAGGGGCTGAGCGAAGCGTACTTAGCCAAGCAACGGTTTGCATAGGTAGGGTGGTTAAACATGGCAATTGGTTACAAGTAGGAGGCTGACAAGAAGAACATGGGCATCGAGGCAAAACTATAGATCGAGACTACTAGCAATAAGCGAAGATAGTAATGTTATCGGGGTTCGGTCATCTTGCCTGAAGAGAAGAAGTTCGGATCAAAAGAAGGGTCCTCTTGCTCAAACTCGTTGGAAACCTCGTGCTCAACCTCGTTGGAAAACTCGTGCTCAACTTCCGGGTCTAAACAAGACAAACACACCAGCACCAATCAACACAATGCAATGCGCACTCGAAAAACATGTATGCATGATGGATGCACTAGTGAAGCACATGGAGCACGGAAAACATCACTCAAGCAAAACACCTCAAAACAAGATAACAACCTGATATTATTAATCTACACAGAAAAACACCCAAGTTTGATATAAAGATCGCTGAAATCGGAGTTACGGGCTAAAAGTTATGCCCGAAACAAGATTTGAGCGAAAACTGCCAATTACAGCAACATAGCATCTTGGGAGCACAAAATAATTAATCTACAGCACCCAAAAAGCATGGCAAAGGACTTGAACATAAACTAGATATAATGTACAGCAACTAGGTCCAAAGTGCACCCCAAACGGAGTCACGGATCAATAACAATGATCTTGGACATATTGAACTTTGAAATAAAATTCTGGCAGCAGAATTTTATTGAAAGTTTGGAGCAAAAGATAAACATGCTACAGCACCTCAAATGGACATGTGAGGACATGGATGGAAAGACAACAATATATACTTCATGGAACAATCAAAATCCACCCCAAAACTATCATGCTTTGTCCTACAACATCACACGAACATGGCATCGGAACGTTACAGATTTCAGACTTAGTGAAATTTCACTAAGTCCTAAAACAGCAACATCATCATAGCACACAAAAGAGCATGTTTAAGTCACCTCGAATCTAAACATGGCAAAGGGTAAGCACCTCATCAAAATACATATGACGGTGATCCCGAAACACACAAGCAAGCATCAATGTGGTGAACACACCGATTACAACGAGCTCAACAACATGGCATTTCATAACAAGTAAAAACACAACATGTGAACATGGCATCTTGCAATGATGATAACAAGGAAAAGATAAATCTACCATGCAACCTATCACACTCAACACGTAGTTCGTGACGAGACGAACACGTGGACATGTCATTTGCCTCGTTTGGACAAACGAGCTAAAAGATATCACATGTCAAAGGTGGCACAAAAATAACACATAACAGCAGTTTATATCATCATACACTCTTGCAACAGCAAAACAAGGCCCTAGATGACATCTAACAAGCATGACTACAACAGGTAAAACGTAGAGGGCATCTCCACGAACATCTGGACATATCACACGCACAAAACGGAGCAACAGGTAAAAAGTTATGCATGGTCAAAGTAGGCACTCTCAGATTAGAAAACAGAGACTTAGTAGGGAAAACAACCTCAGGGATCTGGAAAAAAAAAGGAGACGCGGGCCGGTGGCGGCGGATCTGGCCCAGATCTGGAGCGGGCCGAACTGGCGGAGGCGGCGGCGAGGCGAACTGCGGCGGCCCGCGAACTGTAGCGCTGGGCTCTGCGGCGAGGCCCAGCTGGCAACGGCGGCGGCTGCGACGCGGCCTGGAGGCGGCGGCCTCGGTGGAGCGGCCCAGCTGGCGCCTGCGGAGCCCGCGGAGAGGCGAGAGGCCCAGCCGGCGCGGGGTGGAGCCCGGTGCGGAGAGGCCCGGGGAGGCGCGGCCTGGCTTGGCCCGGTGGAGGGGGCGAAGCGGAGGCGAGCTGGCGAGGGAGGCGAGGCGGGGTGCCTGGGCCGGCGCGACTGGAGAGGAACGGGCCGCGGCGATGGGGAGGCCCACACGCGCGGAGCGGGGAGAGCGGCGACGTACGGGCCGAAGGGGATGTGGTCCTCGGACCCGATGCGCTCGAGGAGGCCGCGGCTGTGTGCGGCGGCGATCTGGGCCCCGACCGGATCGGCTGCTGGCGCGGTGAAGGGGCCGATCGGGTCGAGGAGGCAGGCCTGCGGTCGATCTCCCGATCGAAGGAGCGACGACAGCGGCGGCGGCGTTGACCTCGCCTCGAACGAGGTGCGGTCGGAGGGGAAGATTCCCAGGGATCCTTCGGGATCTGGATTTGGATCTGAACGAAAAAGGGAAAAAAAAACGAAATGGTGGAGAGGGGAAGAAGAAGGGGAAAACCACAATAGACTAGGGTCTATTATATAGCAGTCTTTAGACTAGGGTTAGGAGACTAGGGTGTCTAGGAGCCCTCCGATCGTGATCCGACGGATCCGATCGCGGGGGTTGATTTAAAAGGACCAGACGGAGACAAAAGGAAGCAGTAGGGGTATTTCCGGGACACGAAGTAAGGGCACTTCGGACCCACACGGACAACGGAGGGAAAAGTCAACGGAGTCCAAACGAGACGAGATTTGAGAGGCAGGTTGCACACAACCAAACAACAACACACAACACAACCTCGCGGCACACCGGTAACGAAAAACGCCCGAACAACAAAGTAGGCCTACGGGACGTCACGGACACGTGAGGGAGCTCCGGAACACGAAACGGACAACGGAAAGAAACACACGGAACCGGATGCAACCCACAACACAAATGCAATGCAATGCACATGTCTACATGATATGAATGAATGCCACACACTCACACAACAAAACGACGAAAGCCCGAAAGACAAAGAACCCGAAATGGAAATAGATGAAGCCGGAGATTATATTATAAGCCCAAAAGGGAAAGTATTACATCCGGGGCATTACAAACTCTCCTCTACTACAAAAAGATCTCGTCCCGAGATCTAGGACTGGAAAAAGGAAGGGTACTCGGAACGAAGATGATCTTCTCGTTCCCAGGTAGCTTCTCGGTCTGTGTGATGTGACCACTTGACTTTCAGAAACTTGATGGTCTTGTTGCGAGTCTTGCGTTCAGTTTCTTCGAGAATTGCAACTGGATGCTCTCGGTAGGAAAGGTCTTGTTGAAGATCAATCTCCTCAAACGGAATCATACGCTCAGGTGCCTTGAAGCATTTGCGAAGCTGAGACACATGGAAGACATCATGAACATTTGCAAAGTTGGAAGGGAGCTCGAGCTGATAGGCTAGATCGCCTCTTTTGCCAAGAATTTTGAAAGGACCGACGTATCTAGGAGCAAGCTTTCCTTTGATACCGAACCTTTGAGTTCCTTTCATCGGAGAAACTCGGAGATAGACATGATCACCGATGTCGAAAGCCAAATCACGATGCTTTCCGTCATAGTAACTCTTCTGACGCGACTGAGCGGCCTTGAGATTCTCACGTATGACTTTGCACATTTCTTCGGCTTCAGAGATCAAATCATTGCCAAGAAGTTGGCGTTCACCTGTTTCAGACCAGTTGAGAGGGGTACGGCACTTTCTGCCATAGAGAATTTCAAACGGTGCTTTGCCTGCACTTGCTTGAAAGCTGTTGTTGTAAGAGAATTCTGCAAAAGGAAGACAGTCCTCCCATTTCATGCCGAAGGAGATGACACAGGCTCTGAGCATATCTTCAAGGATCTGATTCACACGCTCGACTTGACCACTAGTCTGAGGGTGAAAGGCAGTGCTGAACCTGATCTTCGTGCCCATGGCGGACTGAAAGGAATCCCAGAACTTTGATGTGAACAAGCTGCCACGGTCTGAGGATATCACTTGAGGAATGCCATGTAGGGACACAATTCTGGAAGTGTACAACTCTGCAAGTTGAGCTGCATTGATTGATTCTTTGACTGGAAGAAAGTGAGCAACTTTGGTAAGCTTGTCAATCACCACAAAGATAGCATCATTGCCTCGCTTGGATTTAGGAAAACCAGTGACGAAGTCCATTTCAATGTGGTCGAACTTCCACTCAGGAATAGGAAGAGGTTGGAGAAGACCGGCTGGACGTTGATGTTCTGCTTTCACTCTTCTGCATACATCACATTCATTCACGAATTGGGCAATTTCCCTTTTCATGCGTGTCCACCAGTAAGATTGCTTGAGGTCTTGATACATCTTGGAACTGCCAGGATGAATGGAAAGGAGAGAGTCATGAGCTTCTTCCATTATGAGCTTCCTGAGATCACCTTTGGGAACAACGAGTCTGTCCTCGAAGAACAAGGTATCTCTCTCATCCACACGGAAGCACTTATATTTTGGAGTGCCCTTTGCAATCCCATGTTTCACTTTCTTCACCATGGTATCACTGAGCTGGGCCTCACGGACTTGATCTTCCAAGGTAGGAGCAATTTGGAGATTAGCAAGAAAACCCTGCGGAACAACCTGAAGGTTGAGCTTCCTGAAAGCTTCACAAAGCTCAGGCTGGTGTGGCTTGATAAGAAGGCTGTTGCAATAAGCCTTTCTGCTCAAAGCATCTGCAATCACATTCGCCTTGCCTGGAGTGTACTCAATGCTGGGGTTGTACTCTTGGATCATCTCGACCCAACGAGTCTGGCGGAGGTTCAGATGCGGCTGTGTGAAGATGTACTTCAAACTCTTGTGATCAGTGAAGATGTCGACCTTTCTGCCCAACAACAGATGTCTCCACGTAATCAGAGCATGTACCACAGCTGCTAGCTCGAGATCATGTGTGGGGTAGTTCTTCTCAGCTGGCTTGAGCTGACGTGAAGTGTATGCCACAATTCTCTTCTCTTGCATAAGCACACCACCAAGACCTTGAAGAGAAGCGTCACAGAACACTTCATAGGGCTTGGATTCATCAGGAGGAATCAGAACTGGAGCTGAGACAAGCTTCTCTTTGAGGGTTTTGAAAGCCACTTCACATTCAGGAGACCAAAAGTATTTGACATTCTTCTGGAGGAGGTTGGAAAGAGGCTTGGCAATCTTGGAGAAGTTCTCCACAAACCTTCTGCAATAGCTGGCAAGACCCAGAAAACTGCGGAGCTGCTTGACGTTCTGAGGAGCTTCCCAGTTGACAATTGCTTCAACTTTCTCGGGATTAACCGCAATACCGTCAGCTGAGATAATGTGGCCCAGGTAGAGAACCTTATCGAGCCAAAACTCGCACTTTGAGAACTTGGCATAGAATTTGTGCTCTCGGAGTCGATCAAGAACCAGACGCAAGTGCTTTTCGTGATCTTCTTCATTCTTGGAAAACAGCAAAATATCATCCAGATACACAAGCACAAACTCGCCTGTATAGGGGTTGAAGATGTAATGCATCATCCTTGAGAAGGTAGGAGGAGCATTGGCGAGGCCGAAGGACATGACGGTATACTCATATGAACCGTAGCTCGTTCTGAACGCCGTCTTGGGAATGTCTTCCTCGCGAATGCGAATTTGATGGTAGCCCATTCGGAGGTCAAGCTTAGAGAATACTTTAGCTCCTTTGAGCTGCTCAAAGAGTTCATTAATGTTGGGGAGCGGATACTTGTTCTTAATCGTCTTCTTGTTCAATGGACGGTAGTCAACACAGAGACGCTCCGTGCCATCTTTCTTCTTGACAAATAAGACACCACAGCCCCACGGAGATGTACTCGGTCTTATGAGACCCATACGCTCCTGTTCATCCAACTGTTTCTTCAATTCCTTCAATTCTTCTGAAGAGAGCTTGTATGGACGCCGACAAACAGGTTCGGTGCCCGGCTCGAGTTCAATGACAAACTCCACCTGACGGTGTGGAGGCATGCCTGGAAGTTCTTCTGGAAAGACGTCTTGATATTCATTCACCACTGGAATTTGCTCTATGGCATTAATTTCACCCTTATCATTAAGAGAGAAAAGCCGAATAGTATTATCCCTGGAGGCGAAGATAATCACATCTTCATCAGAATGAGTCAACTTGACTTCCTTTTGAGCACAATCAATGTGAGCATCGTGCTGAGAAAGCCAATCCATTCCGAGAATGAGGTCGATATCAGAATGACCAAGAACCACCGGAGAAGCCAAAAATCGATAATCACCCATGCGAATAGAAATATCCGGAGCAAATATCTTTGAATGCAATAATTTGCCTGGAGAAACAACTGACAATTCTCTTGGCAAACTTCTGGTGACGATGTTGTGCTTGGATGCAAATGGATATGACATAAAAGAGCAAGAAGCACCCGAATCAAATAACACTTTAGCTGGAAAAGAGTTCACTGGAAGGTTACCCAGAATGACATCAGAAGAAGCCTCTGCTTGTGCTGCATTCATCAGATTAACCCTTGCAGACTTTGGATCATGCTTGACAATAGCTGAACTCATAGGAGGAGGAGGTGGAAGACGCTTCGGATTCGGACATCTGTTGGCATAGTGACCTTTCTGAGTGCATTTGTTGCAAGTCACTTCTGAGAGAGGACGGAACTGAGAGCCACTGGACTTGGAGCCTTGAGACTGAAACTGCTTCTTCGACTGGTTGCTTGGGTTGGGTGGGTGGGAGAAACCACGACCACTAGAGTTCTTGTTGTTGGAGTTGTTGAAGTTGCTGGAGTTGTTGTATGGAGCTCGAATCATTGGAGGAGGAGGAAGCCAGAATTTCTGTTGTTTCGCAGCCAACTGAGACGATGAGGTAGAGTGAACAGCATCTCGAATTCTCTTCTTAGAAGCCTCCATCTTGAGCTGAGCTGCTTCTTGTTTCAAAGCCATATTATAGAACTTATCGAAATCGTCTGCCTCGAACAAAGTGAGAGCAAGCTGAAGTTCATCTTTGAGACCTCCACGGAACTGATAGATTTTGCTCTTTGCATCAGGTATGTCTTGCTTTGCATAGCGAGCGAGGTTTTGGAACTTGACATTATACTGATAGACTGACATGGAGCCCTGCTTGAGGTTGCGGAATTGCTCACGCATACCCTCAATAACACTTGTAGGAATGTGATGCGAGCGGAAATCCCTGCAGAAATTCTCCCACGAGATCACTTGACCCGGCCTTGAGTCTTTATACTGCTGCCACCAGTCAGCTGCTTGATCTTTCAGTTGGAAGGCTGCAAACTTCACATAGTCATCTTCTTTCACGTTACTGCACTCAAAATGCTTCTTGATATCGGTCAGCCAATCCTCAGCATCAAGAGGGTCGACACAGTAACTGAAAGCTTTAGGATTGTTGGCCAGGAACTGATTCAGAGTAGCATGGTGCTGCTGGAAGAAGTTGCCTTGGTTCATTGGAATGCCCTGATTAGCTTGATTAGCTTGCATAGCTTGCATTTGCTGCATCATCTGCATCATCAACTGAGTGTTCTGAGCAGTAGTCTGCATAATTGCTCTCCAAGCCTCAGGCGGAGGAGGAGGTGAAGGAGGACGTTCTGGAACCTCTTCACCCTCTGGGTTGGCATTCGGAACCCTTTTCGGAGCCATCCTGTAAGAGATGACCACGAATCAGCAATAGATTGACAAAAGGAATAAGCTGAATCAATGGAATGAATTGCAACAAGTCTTCACAATAATCATTCGAACAATAAGAACGAATGAAATCATCCGAACAAGAGAACGAATGAATTTCTCAGTTAATTGATAACATCAGTCTTCACGAGAAGCCACATAGGGATCAAAAGGATAAAATAATAAAAACAACAAGGTACGGAAAGGAACAAACACAAGAGAGGAGTTTCGTTCTAACATCTTTGTGCTGAAAGCATATGAACGCGTTACGAAAAGGTTTTGCAATCCCCGGATCAGCATAGCCAAGGACCCTTTAAGATGCAACTCCTGATAGTAACCTCGGTCATATAACCTCTTCACTCAATGTCGAACCCCGAACTCACTAACCTGCATTCGTTGGAAGAATGCCTACGATCTACTGGATAAAACCCACCTATAGCTTTCCGAAAGATTCCAGTTATGCAATCAGGTGTTGGGGATACACGGGAAGCACCACGCAATCAACTCTAACCTACATCCAGGTGTATCCATCCTTCAACACATAACCAGTCTTTCTCGGAAACTGTGTACCTCGGACCTTCGAAAAGCATCCACTATAACAAGCTATGGCAATACTCCCGAACTACCTCCCCAGTACTGGGTGATGTCGGGGTTATCGTGCCACTGGCCGTATAGGGGAGATTTTCGATGTCGGCCGTCTTAAGTATTTAGTACTGTCGCGATATGCTTGTTACAGTGATACCCCGAAGCTCAACTCCTCGGTAACAGGAGGCATCGAGAACAATATCCTTGTCACAAGAACATCGAAACAATCCCAGAATACTCGCGGGAATCCTAAAAAAAAATTTTGTGCAAATTTTGAAGATAGGAGAGACAAGAGTAGACGTCAGGAGTCCTCACCAGAGAGAAAGGGGATGAGAAGCAAGAAAATCCTACTCTCCGATATAATATAGGACTCAAAAAGTTTTTCAGTGTGTGCCTAGACTCAACCGTCAACGGTTCGATCAAACAGTGGGGGCTCCTAGGTCGGAGAAGGCTCTGAATACCAACTTGTAATGCCCAGGATGGAATTATACCTCCTACGTGTCGAGGCACGACTTAAAGGCATAAGTCCATCCTAGAATGATCTCAAGTTTGGTAATCTTTGCACAACTCATGTAAAAGGGGGAAAGTAAACTGAAAATAGTTGGCTTACAATCGCCACGTCACAGAATAACAGTACAAGTCTCAAACATCATACAAAAAGATCACTACAACCCTCTAAGGGCAAAATCCAAAAGTCAAAGTACCAAACTCAGATAAATAAAACAACCACAGGCGGATCGAATCCTAGTAAGAGTCTCCACTACTGATCGTCCGGGTAGCGCACGTAGTAACGACTACGCTCCTCGTCGTACTCCCAATCCAGCTCGGTGCCATCTCCTGGATAGCTCACGGCTGGACCTGCATCTGGTGTGTGAAGTAACTGTGAGCCACAGAGGACTCAGCAATCCCGTTCCCGGGTAACAGAACTATCAAAGCCTTTAGGTGAGGGAAAAGGCTGAAGAAAGAAATGAGGTGAAGGAACAACAAAGAGTCTGCAGCAGCAACTAGCACTATCTTACGCAAGAGAGAGCGAGAAGAGAAGGCATACGGCGAGAAGTGATCACTAAGTGATCCTAGCTACAAGCTCACAAACATAACCCCTCCGTGTTCAACTCCCGAATCCCGATTCGGAAATTGACAGTCACGGAACACACGCTGGTAGTGTATTAGTATCATTGTGTCAAGTTATCTACAACCGGAATTAACAAGCTCCCATCTGCCACATAACCGCGGGCACGGCTTTCGAAAGTTCAAAACCCTGCAGGGGTGTTCCAACTTGACCCATTACAAGCCCACGATCCGCGGAGTCGCAACTCCAAAGTGGGAAGACCCGAGTATCCTCGGAATCCCGTGCTCAAGTTAAACCGAACTAAGGTAAGGCTAATCCAGCAAATCCTCCCGGCGTGTCGACACCCTGATCGTAGCCGCGCGTATCTAGGTCTCAGGACACGACCGGATGGGCGATCCCACGGGTTTTTACCAAACCTTGAGTTTCCTCGAGGTGGCCCCGCGTAACCCCCGTTTCGGACCAACACTCATGTGGAGCACTGGCCCGGGGTTGTTGATTAAGAAAAGGGTTTATAACTCCCTATGCAAGTTTAGTTTGTTATTAGGCAAATAGTACCAATGTTGGGATTTGCTGGAAAAGACTTAGCGCATAGCGGTTTATCGAGGGGGTCCCATACACCCCAACCGTGTTAGGAACGCATAATCAAGGAACATAAAACCGGCTTATACGGATCCTAACGGCATGAGTGGAACAAAACACCAAGCAAAAGGCTTAGCCTTCCACCCTTGCCAATATATAGGTGATTTCAATTAAAGCATTGATATAGTGTGATATAACCCAACCAAACTTCAATATGACGCAAGCATCTTCACTTCACCTGCAACTAGCAACGCTATAAGAGGGGCTGAGCGAAGCGTACTTAGCCAAGCAACGGTTTGCATAGGTAGGGTGGTTAAACATGGCAATTGGTTACAAGTAGGAGGCTGACAAGAAGAACATGGGCATCGAGGCAAAACTATAGATCGAGACTACTAGCAATAAGCGAAGATAGTAATGTTATCGGGGTTCGGTCATCTTGCCTGAAGAGAAGAAGTTCGGATCAAAAGAAGGGTCCTCTTGCTCAAACTCGTTGGAAACCTCGTGCTCAACCTCGTTGGAAAACTCGTGCTCAACTTCCGGGTCTAAACAAGACAAACACACCAGCACCAATCAACACAATGCAATGCGCACTCGAAAAACATGTATGCATGATGGATGCACTAGTGAAGCACATGGAGCACGGAAAACATCACTCAAGCAAAACACCTCAAAACAAGATAACAACCTGATATTATTAATCTACACAGAAAAACACCCAAGTTTGATATAAAGATCGCTGAAATCGGAGTTACGGGCTAAAAGTTATGCCCGAAACAAGATTTGAGCGGAAACTGCAAATTACAGCAACATAGCATCTTGGGAGCACAAAATAAATAATCTACAGCACCCAAAAGGCATGGCAAAGGACTTGAACATAAACTAGATATAATGTACAGCAACTAGGTCCAAAGTGCACCCCCAACGGAGTCACGGATCACTAGCAATGATCTTGGACATATTGAACTTTGAAATAAAATTCTGGCAGCAGAATTTTATTGAAAGTTTGGAGCAAAAGATAAGCATGCTACAGCCACTCAAATGGACATGTGAGGACATGGATGGAAAGACAACAATATATACTTCATGGAACAATCAAAATCCACCCCAAAACTATCATGCTTTGTCCTACAACATCACACGAACATGGCATCGGAACGTTACAGATTTCAGACTTAGTGAAATTTCACTAAGTCCCAAAACAGCAACATCATCATAGCAACAAAAAGAGCATGTTTAAGACACCTCGGAACTAAACATGGCAAAGGGTAAGCACCTCATCAAAATACATATGACGGTGATCCCGAAACACACAAGCATGCATCAATGTGGTGAACACACCGATTACAACGAGCTCTACAACATGGCATTTCATAACAAGTGAAAACACAACATATGAACATGGCATCTTGCAACGATGATAACAAGGAAACAATACATCTACCATGCAACCTATCACACACAACACGTAGTTCGTGTCAAGACGAACACGTGGACATGTCATTTGCATCGTTTGGACAAACGAGCTAAAAGATATCACATGTCAAAGGTGGCACAAAAATAACACATAGCAGCAGTTTATATCATCATACACTCTTGCAACAGCAAAACAAGGCCCTAGATGACTTCTAACATGCATGACTACAACAGGTAAAACGTAGAGGGCATCTCCACGAACATCTGGACATGCTACACGCGCAAAACGGAGCAGCAGGTAAAAAGATACAGCAAGTCAAAGTTAGCACTCTCAGATTAGAAAACAGAGACCTAGGGTTTGAGTTTTGGACCTCAGATTAGATCTGGACAGAGGATGAACAGTAACAGGCCGGCCCCGGTGAACAGTAGCTGGTGCGGCCCGGCGGAGCAGTTCGGCCCAGCGGGGCAGAGGAATTGGCGAGGCGAGGCAGGCGGCTGTACGGGCCCAGCCCGAGCCGGCTCGGTGAGCGGGGCGACGCGGCCCGGGTGGCGCGGCGGCCCACCGCGGCTGGAGCGAGGGAGCCGCGGCGGCTGCCTGGCTGGTGCGGCGCGGAGGCGAGTCGGGCCCGGCCCAGGGCGACGGCGAAGCGGGCTGACGCGGGGGGGAAGTGAAGCCGGCCCGGTCGGTGCGGCGGATCTGGAACGGCCTCGGTGGCGAGCGGGCGAGCGGGCCGAGCCCAGGCGGCGGTGGCGGTGAAGTGGGGACCCAGGGGGTCGAGCGACGGCGCGGAGGCCCGACGCGGTCGCTCGCCTGGGCCAGCTGGCGAGCAGGCAACGGCGACGCGGTGCGGTGCGGTCGATGAGGCAGGCCCGGTCGAAGGAGCGAACGACAGCGGCGGCGTTGACTTCGCCTCGACCAGATCCCGGCGCTGCTCGAAGCTGCGGCTGGCGGCGCGATCTGATGGGTCCGATGGATCCCGAGGGGATCTGGCAGAATTCGGATCTGGAGATTTTTTTTTGGGGATCTGAGATCTCAAATTTAGGGAAGAAGAAGGGGAAAGTCCAAATAGACTAGGGGTCTATATATAGCAATTAGACTAGGGTTTGGGGACTAGGGATGTTTAGGAGCCCTCCGATCTGGATCCAACGGATCCGATCGCGGGATGATTTTAAAAGGCCCAGACGGAGAAAAGAGACTGCAGCAGGGGTATTTCCGGGACACGAAGTAAGGGCACTTCGGACCCACACGGACAACGGAGGGAAAAGTCAACGGAGTCCAAACGAGACGAGATTTGAGAGGCGGGTTGCACACAACAAAACAACAACACACAACACAACCTCGCGGCACACCGGTAACGAAAAACGCCCGAACAACAAAGAAAGCCTACGAGACGTCACGGACACGCGGGGAAGCTCCGGAACACGAAACGGACAACGGGAAGAAACGCCACGAACCGGATGCAACCCACAACACAAATGCAATGCAATGCACATGTCTACATGATATGAAAGAATGCCACACACTCACACAACAAAACGACGAAAACCCGAAAGACAAAGAACCCGAAATGGAAATAGATGAAGCCGGAGATTTATTATAAGCCCAAAAGGGAAAGTATTACATCCGGGGCATTACACGTGGTCAATGTGGTCAAGGAATGACTTCCATCGGAAGAGTACTGTCATGGAGAGGCTGGCAGTTGGGTCCACGGCAGCCGCAAGGAAGTGCCTCCTTATTACACGGAAAATAATTATTCCTCCACCTAATTGCAGGGACCCACCGGACGGGGCATCGTATTTGGCGAAAAAATGTTTCCCCTAACTGCTGGGGCCAACCGGACGGGCCACCGTATTTCACAAAAAAACGTTCCCCCCGCTGTCAGCTCGGACCCACCGGAAGTGCCTCCTTATTACGCATAAAAATGAATAATCCCCCTGCTTGCTGGGACCCAGTATAGTGGGAGGCTGACTTGTGGGCCTACTAAGTTGACGGGGACGGAGGGCTTTGTCAACTTAGTCAATATGCACGATTCTATCTCCATTGACCGTACGATGTCTATCCAACGGTCGTAGTGCTTCTTCAACCTCTGGTCTTCTTTCTCCAGCCGCCCAAACCAGCGCCGGCCGTGCCTCGTGCTCCTGCCTCTCGTGGCCGGCTACGATGCGGCGGAGGCCTCACTGCCCCCTACTACTCCCGCCGTTGGCCAGGCCATCCCTCTACTCACCCACATCCCCTGTTATTCTGTGGCGACGGCAGCCTCACACCGCAGCGAACCAGTGAACCCTCATACTCCTCTACGTGTGGGCATCCACTGCCACGTCTTCCCCGGCTCCGCGTCATCCCCTTCCTAGGCCTCGCCGCCGTCCACCGCCCTGGTGCTCTCGGTGCGGCGTGGTCAATGTGGTCAAGGAACGGCTTCCATCGGACGTGGACTATACGTAGAGAAACTGACAGCTGGGTCCATGACCGCAACAAGGAAGTGCCTCCTTATTACGCGCAAAATAATTATTCTTCCACCTGACAGCGGGGACCCACCAGACGGGCCACCGTATTTTGCGAAAAAACGTTTCCCACCTGACTGTTGGGACCCATCGAATGGTCACCGTATTTCGTGAAAAAAAATGTTCCCCTCGCTGTCAGCTCGGACCAACCGGAAGTGCCTCCTTATTCGCACAAAAAAATGAATACCCCCCCTACTAGTTGGCACCCACCATGGTGGGTGGCTGACTTGTGGGCCTACTAAGTTGACGGGGATGGAGTGCTTGGTCAACTTAGTCAATATGAAAGATTCTAGCTCCAGTGACCGTACGATGTCCATCCAACGGCCGTAGTGCTTCTTCAACCTCTGGTCTTCTATCTCCAGCCACCCAAAGCAGCGCCGGTCGTGCCGAATTCTCCTGCCTCCCGTGGTCGGCTGTGCTGCCGAGGAGGCCTCATCGCCCCCTACTATTCCCACCGCTGGTCAGGCCCTGCGGCGACGGCAGCCTCACACCGCAGCCGAACCAGTGAACCCTCATACTCCTCTCCGCGCGGGCTTCCACTGCCGCATCTTCCCGGGCTCCGTGTCGTCCCCTTCCTAGGCCTCGCCGTCAGCCACCACCCTGGTGCTCTCGGGGCGGCGTGGTCATCGTCGTCAAGGAACGACTTCCATCGGAAGAGTACTGTATGTGGAGAGGCTGATAGCTAGGTCCACGGCAGCCACAAGGAAGTGCCTCCTTATTACGTGGAAAATAATTATTCCTCAACCTGACAGCAGGGGCCCACCGGACAGGCCATCATAGTTGGCGGAAAAAAATGTTTCCCCCCTAACTGCTGGGACCCAGAGGACGGGCCACCGTATTTCGCAAAGAAAACGTTCCCCCGCTGTCAACTCGGACCCACCGGAAGTGCCTCCTTATTACGCACAAAAAATTGAATACTCCCCGTGCTAGCTGGGACCCAGTATAGTGGGAGGCTGACTTGTGGGCCTACTAAGTTGACGGGGACGCAGGGCTTTGTCAACTTAGACAATATGCACGATTCTAGCTCCATTGACCGTACGATGTCCATCCAACGGCCGTAATGCTTCTTCAACCTCTGGTCTTCTTCCTCCAGCCACCCAAACCAGCGTCTGTCGTGCCTCGTGCTCCTTCCTCCCGTGGCCGGCTGTGATGCCGCGGAGAGCTCGCCGCCCCCTACTATTCCCACCGCTGGCCAGGCACTGCGGCGATGGCAGCCTCACACCGCAGCCAAACCAGTGAACCCTCGTACTCCTCTCCGCGCGGGCTTCCACTACCGCGTCTTCCCCGGCTCCGTGTCTTCCCCTTCCTAGGCCTCGCTGTCGTCCACCGCCCTGGTGCTCTCGGCGCGGCGTGATCAACATGGTCAAGGAACGACTTCCATCGGAAGAGTACTGTACATGGAGAGGCTGACAGCTGGGTCCACGACAGCCGCAAGGAAGTGCCTCCTTATTACGCGGAAAATATTTATTCCTCCACCTGGCAGCAAGGACCCACCGGACGGGCCACCGTATTTGGCGAAAAAAATGTTTCCCCCCTGACTACTAGGACCCACTGGACGAGCCACCGTATTGCGCGAAAAAAACATTCCCCCCGCTGTCACCTTGAACCCACCGGAAGTACCTCCTTATTATGCACAAAGAAATGAAAACTCCCCCTGCTGGTTGGGACCCACCTTGGTGGGAGGCTGACTTGTGGGCTTACTAAGTTGACAGGGACGGTGTGCTTTGTCAACTTAGTCAATATGAACGATTCTAGCTCCAGTGACCGTACGATGTCCTTCCAATGGCGATAGTGCTTCTTCAACCTCTGGTCTTGTTGCTCCAGCCGCCCAAAGCAGCGCCGGTCGTGCCGCATGCTCCTGCCTCCCATGGCCGGCTGTGCTGCCGCGGAGGCCTCACCGCCCCCTACTATTCCCACCACTGGCCAGGCCATCCCTCTACTCACCCACACCCCATGTTATTTTGCGGCGACGGCAGCCTCACAACGCAGCGAACCTGTGAACCCTTGTACTCCTCTAGATGTGGTCATCCATTGCCGCGTTTTTCCCGTCTCTGTGTCGTCCCCTTCCTAGGCCTCGCCGTCGTCCACCGCCCTGGTGCTCTCGGCGCGGCGTGGTCAACGTGGTCAAGGAACGGCTTCATCGGTTGTCGACTATACATGGAGAGGCTGACAGCTGGGTCCACGGCTGCAGCAAGGAAGTGCCTCCTTATTACGCGCAAAATAATTATTCCTCCACCTGACAGCGGGGACCCACCGGACGGGCCACCGTATTACGCGAAAAAAACATTCCCCCCTGACTGCTGGGACCCACCAGCTACATCTTCGCACACAAGGAAGTGCGTCCGGGCAACAAAAACGATTCGCCCCCCTGACTGCTGGGACCCACCAGCTACATCTTTGCACGCAAGGAAGTGCGTCTGGGCAAAAAAAAATGATTTGCCCCCCTGACTGCTGGGACCCATCAGCTACATCTTTGAGCTCCTGTTCAACCAGCCCTCTCCACGGGCTCCTGTTCGACCACCCCTCCACGGGCTACTGTTCATCCAGCCCTCCAACGTCTACTGTTCATGCAGCCCTCCACGGGGTCCTGTTCATGCAGCCGCAACCGGCTCGATTGAACGGGGTCCTGTTCATGCAGAGGCAACACCACGGGGTCCTGTTCAGCCACCCCCACCGGGAACTATTAATCCAAACCCCCCCAGCAACGCTCATTGTTCATGCAGAGGCAGCATCGATCGGCTTTAGTTAGCAGCAATAGCAAAGGAATCGCTCGATCGGGTTCAGTTAACAGCCATCGATCGATCGCTCGGGTTCAGTAACGCAGAGCCTGCAGTGCAATCGCTCGGGTTCAGTTAGAGCCCAACGCCTCGCACCCACGTGCGTGTGTGTACGAGAGAACCACGCATCGCTCGGCCCCGACCACCCACCGTAACCGGGAACACCCCGATATTTTCCTCGCCCTCGCTTCTACCATGGTTTTTTCCATCATGGACGGCCCAAAAAATGTAATGCAGCTGCGTCTCCGGCCCGCCCAGGACGAAAAGCCCATTTTCTATCATGATTTTTTGTCATAGAAGTAGGACCCCACCGCATCTATGATGATACCATGTTTTGTCACAATTATTGTCATAGAAGTGTCATATGTATGACAGAAAAAAGTTTCGTTCGGACGAAAATGTCACGGATGTGTCTTTTTTTGTAGTGATACTACGCCCTCCGTCTAGGTGAATAAGTCATTGTGCACCGCAACCAAGGCAGAGGGGAAAATGAGAGACTTTAATGTTTATTTGCTAATTAATAGCATTGCACACAATGAACTGGCCACTACATGTCAATTTTGGTAGTCTCAAGTCATTGAAAGCACACACGCCTCACATATCTTATTGGTTGATTGCTTTATTTATGTTAAAAAACAATAAACGAGGTGAGAGTTAATGCATCATGCCTAAGTGTTTCGGGATTATTTGGTTTTCGTAACGTGACTTACACACCTAGACGGAGGGAGTAGTCAAAGTTGCTCGGGCAAAACAACCATCATTTCATGCTTTGTTGAATGGCGGCTTTGGGCGTTAATTATGCCATGGAGGTTCCTCTTTGTCAATGTGATATGTATAGAATTTCACGGACGGAGGGAGTAGTGCACATGCCAAGTTCAATGGGCTGCCGTGTTTCACACTCCTTCATCGTAAGAATGGAGACAATAGCTTTCATCAAAAATAAAAAATGAATAGTACTACTGCAAAAGAGCAGTGACACTATCCCGCCCGGCTTCCTTGCTCGTCCTCAATATTTGAAAGAATACTTCCATTCGCCGACATGTGGGACATCGACCATCCTGGTCCACTTGCCATGACACCAGAATTAGAGTGCATCACACGGAACTGCAGGGGAGACTCACCCCGGTCGTAGCACCACAGTAATAATGAGTAATGAACCGTCAAATTCAGGCCCAACATTTCCCACTGTAAGTTGCTCGGACGAAGGAACCATCATGACTTCATTGAATCCGCTGCTTCAAGAATACTATTGTACCAGCAATACTGCTACCACACGTGAAGACTGCACGGACCCACCGGACGGGCCACCATATTTGGCGAAAAATCGTTTCCCCCTGACTGCTGGGACCTAGCGGACGGGCCACCGTATTTCGTGAAAAAACGTTACCCCCGCTGTCAGCTCGGACCCACCGGAAGTGCCTCCTTATTACGCACAAAAAAATGAATACTCCCCCTGCTAGCTGGGACGCAGTATAGTGGGAGGCTGACTTGTGGGCCTACTAAGTTGACGGGGACGGAGGGCTTTGTCAACTTAGTCAATATGCACGATTCTAGCTCCATTGACCATACGATCTCCGTCCAACGGCCCTAGTGATTCTTCAACCTCTGGTCTTCTTGCTCCAGCCACCCAAACCAGCGCCGGTCGTGCCTCGTGCTCCTGCCTACCGTGGCCGGCTGCGATGTCGCGGAGGCCTCGCCGCCCCCTACTATTCCCACCGCTGGCCATGCCCTGCGGCGACGGCAGCCTCACACCGCAGCCGAACCAGTGAACCCTCGTACTCCTCTCCGCGCGGTCTTCCACTGCCGTGTTTTCCCCGGCTCCGCGTCGTCCCCTTCCTAGGCCTCGCCGTCGTCCACTGCCCTGGTGCTCTTGGCGCGGCGTGGTCAACATGGTCAAGGAATGACTTCCATCGGAAGAGTATTGTATGTGGAGAGGCTGACAGCTGGGTCCACGACAGCCGCAAGGAAGTGCCTCCTTATTACGCGGAAAATAATTATTCCTCCACCTGACAGCAGGGACCCACCGGACAGGCCACCATATTTTGCGGAAAAAACGTTCCCCCCCTGACTGTTGGGACCCATCGGACGGGCCACCGTATTGCGCGAAAAAAACGTTCCCCCCGCTGTCAGCTTGGACCCAGCGGAAGTGCCTCCTTGTTACGCACAAAAAATGAATACTCCCCCTGCTGGTTTGGACCCACCTTGGTGGGAGGCTGACTTGTGGGCCTACTAAGTTGACGGGGACGGTGTGCTTTGTCAACTTAGTCAATATGAACGATTCTAGCTCCAGTGATCATACGATGTCCATCCAACGGCCATAATGCTTCTTCAACCTCTGGTCCTGTTGCTCCAGCCGCCCAAATCAGCGCCGGTCGTGCCGCATGCTCCTGCCTCCCGTGGCCGGATGTGCTATCGCGGAGGCCTCACCGCCACTACTATTCCCACCGCTGGCTGGGCCATCCCTCTATGTGACGCCCGAAGACCGGCGTCCCAGAAGATTCCAGATGTTCTGGGTTCTCCCGTGTGTTTCTTTTGTGCTTGTGTTATTTATTTTGCATTGCATCATGTCATCATGTCTTTAATCTTTTGCATCTCAACTTAAATAAATTGTGTGGACCTTCGGTCCATTTAAATCGAGGGAAGGATGACTTCTCTTTAGAACATATTCTCCCAATATTATTAGGGAGATATATTAAAATATTCCATTGCTTTGGAATCACCCAAACACACTTGCATATATTTCCCCATGCATTTTTCTTCTCGATTCCTTGCCTCAAACCTTGTCTATAATTCTTTTTCCCATTTATCGAGGTTCCTCCAAAAATTCGAACATTTTTGGTCACTTCCTAAACCTTGTCCTAGTTCAAACCATTTGAATTAAATTCAAATGAGTTCGAATTTATCTCTTGCATTCATGCCTCTCCTATTTTTTCCGTGCACCGTGCATATTTTACTTGTCCGGGAAAATAATCCTCATGCCCACTTCTCTCCCAATCTCTCTATCCTTTTTCCTTCATTTTCTCTTTTTTTTTAAACGCAGAAAGGAGATGAGAGCCAGCAGCCAAGCCGGCCTGCTCCCCCTAGGCCCATCTGGGTCATGGCCCAACGCCCCCTCCTAACCCTAGCCGATTCCCCGTCGCTCCTCTTCTCCCTCAGCGCCGCACCCCTCCTGCTCGTTCACTCCATCGCTCGATCCCCTCGCTCATTCCCAGCGCTCGATCTCGATCCCCATCTCTCTCCCTCGTCGGCCCCTTCCTCTCCCTCGCCCTGGTGCCGAGCGCCTCCCTCCTCCGCGCCTCTCCTCCGCGCCAGGAGCCCCATGACCGCAGCCCGCCGCATCTCCAGCGCCGGCCAGGAGCCGCACCCTCCGTCTCGAGGCCGCATCGCCACCGGCACGCCGGCCACCGGCTCCCATGCAGCCCGACCTCGCCTCGCCGTCATCTGAAGCTCGTCCAACGCCGCCCTCCATCGATCTCCAGCGCCATGGCCCCTGCGCCCTTCCCCTCCGGCCTCCTCCGCGCGTTGCGCCCTCATCTCCCTCCGCCGCGCGCCATGGCTTCTCCCTCGCGTGGACGCGCCCCTCCAGCGCCAGGCCCGGCCTCGTCCAGTGTGCCGAGCTGCCACCTCGCCGAGGGGAGCAGCCCCCTCGAGCAGCCCCCTCGAGCAGCTCCTTGGCGCCTCGTCCTCCCCATCCTCAAGCCGCGCAGCCAGCAGCCGTGTTTTCCCCTCGTCGCCCCGAGCCACCTCCAACGAGGCCGCTGCCCCGCGCGTGCCTCCTCGACCTCTCTCACGCCCGAGCTGCACGGGAGACGAGCACCCCGCAGCCCATCTCCTTTTTTTGTTGCTGTTGTTGTTTATCCCAGGACCTCGGAGGTCAAGTACCGCGACGACTGGATCCGCCAAGTTCCTCTTCATGTACGACTACCTCCGATGTTGATTTTGACAAGTACCACGACGCATGCTCGGAGCCCTCGGATCCGTCAAGTTCGACTACCACACGTGTACGACTACTACATGAACGAGTAACACGACGACCGTTGTTCGCCAAGTACCCCTACGGCAAGTACCCCTTCGGAAACGCCAAGGTTGACTACGCCCGGAGGTGAAACAAGTACATCTACGGATACCCGAACGCCTACAAACCGTGTACGACTACCGTCGCCCCGAAGATGTTGGATTCATCAAGTACCTCTTCGAAACGTACATGTACAACTTCGACAACGACCGCCTCGAGAACGTCTACTTCCACTACGTTCCTCGACGACTCGAACCGCTTCGAGAACGAATGTTCCGAAGGTATAACCCGAGACGATGACCCGTGGAATGCATGTGTTGTATGAGTTGTTTCCCTTGTGTGCACCGTGCCCGTTTCGTCCTTTGTCATGCTACTCGGTTGCCTCGTCGCCGACTCGTGGGAACCCGGTGACGGGATCAACCCATTTTTCTTCTTGCATGACACGCTCTCCGTCATCTTTTGCACCGGTCTCTCAACGAATTACCGGAACCGAGATGTTGCCGTTGCATCATTTTCGGATCGTTGCCGTGGCACCCTTTCCTTCCACCACGGTGACAATACTTCATATCTCTTCATGTTCACTTTTAATAAATTGCATAAAACTTGATCATGTCATCCGCATCATGTTAACAACATTAAAATGTGTGAATTGTTGTTTGCTTAAAAATTGCTAAACATGCTCATGGGGATCGGAATTGTTGTTGTTATTTCCGGCCTCATTTAAAATGTCTAAATAGGTAGTTTGTTTTTGCTTCACCTCTTGCCATGTTAACAAACATTTAATCTTGTCTTGTAAATAAACGAGAGTCAACTAAATAGATAAAATGTGGTGTTTCGTCAATATGCAACTCGTTGCATATTGAGCTCCACTTAACTTGTAGTTTTGTTTGTGCACATTGCCATGCCATGCATAATTAAACCGGACATGCATCATACTTGGATGTGCATCGTATGCCATGTTTATGCTTGTGTGTTTACCGTGTTGTTTGCTTCTTTCCGGTTGCTTCTCTTGTTAGCTTCGGTTTCGTTCCGGAGTTGTGAGGATCGCTCGACTATGTTGCTCCGTCTACTTCATGGACCCGTTCTTCTCCCTTGCGGAATCCCGGGCAAGATGATCATACCCTTGGATACCTTTACTACCATTGCCATGCTTAGTTGTCTCGATGCTATTGTTACATGTTGCGCTACCCATCTTTTATGTCAGCCTCTCCTTGTTGCCATGAAACCTCTAACCTTGAAACCTTCCTAGCAAACCATTGTTTGGCTATGTTACCCGCTTGCTCAGCCCCTCTTATAGCATTGTTAGTTGCAGGTGAAGATGAAGTTCATTCCAGGAGGGAACTTGTTGTTGGAATATCACAATATCTATTATTATTAACACACCTATATACTGGGCATGGTTAGAAGGCTTGGCCTTTTGCTCGGTGTTTTGTTCCACTCATGCCACCTTAGGCGCCGATAAACCGGCATTATGTTCCTTGATTTTGCGTTCCTTACACGATGGGTGGATGGGGACCCCTTGACAGTTCGACTTTGAATAAAACTCCTCCAGCAACGCCCAAAATTGGGTTTAATTTGCTCATAATAACAACTTAATTAAGTAATTAAATTGCATAGGGAGTTAGCGCTACCCGAGGATTCTTTCTACATAGCAGGGGGGGCCAGTGCTGATGGTGTTGGTCCCAAACGGGGAGCCTGCGGGGCCACCACAGGGAAACTCGAGGATTGGTTTTACTCGTAGCATCGCCCATCCGGTTGTGGCCTGAGATGAGATACGCGCGGCTACTATTAGGGTGTCGACACACCGGGAGGTCTTGCTGGACTTGTTTTACCATTGTCGAAATGTCTTGTGCATCGGGATGCCGAGCCTGATCGGATTTCCCTAAGATAAGGGGTGATGATATTATATTTATCACTTCAGCTAATCGTGAGAGCTTGTGATGGGCTAAGTTGGGACACCCCTGCAGGGTTATGATCTTTCGAAAGCCGTGCCCGCGGTTATGTGGCAGATTGGAATTTGTTAATGTCCGGTTGTAGAAAACTTGACAGAGGATCCGAAGTAAAACACACAACTGTGTGAGTAACCGTGACTGTCTCTTTTCACTTTGAGAAGAGAACACGGTGGGGTTAAGTTTGACTCGTATGTAGTTTAGGATCTTTAGCGATCACTACTAGTTTGCGACCGTTTTGCGTAGATGCTCATCTTATTCTTGTACTCGTAAGCTAGCCACCGTATTATGCTTAGCCGCTGCTGCAACCTCACCACTTTACCTCTTCCTACCCATAAAGCTTTGCTAGTCTTGATACCCATGGTTATGGGATTGCTGAGTCCTCGTGGCTCACAGATACTACAACACCAGATGCAGGTTCAGCCGAGAATGATGCAGGAGATGGATCAGAACTTCTGGGAGTTCCACGAAGAGAGTGGCCGTATGCGTGAGACGTTTTCGACGATCAGTAGTGGTTTCTACTAGGGCGGTTCGGACCTGTGGGTTTATGTTTTTGGTATCATTCTTTTGGATCTTCACCCGTAGTCGGGTTGTGATGTTTTGAATGATGTTTTGCTTATGTAATGTATTGTGTGAAGTGGCGAGTGTAAGCCAACTATCTCCTTTTGCATTTTTCATCCCTATTTTTACATGAGTCGTGCAAAGATACCAAACTTGAGATCATTCTAGAATGGGCTTATACCTTTAAGTCGTGCCTCGACACGTAGGAGGTATAGTCCCATTCTGAGCATTACACTCTACTCACCCACACCCCTGTTATTCTGCGGCGACGGCAGCCTCACACCGCAGCGAACCAGTGAACCCGCATACTCCTCTACGCGTGGGCATCCACTGCAGTGTCTTCCCCATCTCTACGTCGTCCCCTTCCTAGGCCTTGCCATCGTCCACCCCCCTAGTGCTCTCGGTGCGGCGTGGTCAACGTGGTCAAGGAACGGCTTCATCGGACATGGACTGTACGTGGAGAGGCTGACAGTTGGGTCCACGACCGCAGCAAGAAAGTGCCTCCTTATCACGCGCTAAATAATTATTCCTCCACCTGACAGTGGGGACCCACCGGACGGGCCACCATATTTCGCGAAAAAACGTTTCCCCCTAACTGCTGGGACCCACCAGCTACATCTTCGCACACAAGGAAGTGCATCCGGGCAAAAAAAAGATTCGCCCCCTGACTATTGGGACCCACCAGCTACATCTTTGCATGCATGAAAGTGCATCTGGGCAAAAAAAAACGATTCGCCCCCCTGACTGCTGGGACCCACCAGCTACATCTTCGCACGCAAGGAAGTGCCTGACAGTCGGGACCCACCTGGTCGAAGCGTACGTAGCGTTGTCATTCTGGTCACGAACGTGTACGTACATACTGGTCGATGTAGAGGCGCGCACGTGTCGTAGTAGAGGCGTGCACGTAGCATGTACACATACGTATAGGGGGGAAGTGTGCAAGAAAGAAAATACGGCCACGTACGTACATACGGGCAGGGTCTCGAACGCCTACTTGCGCATACGTACGGGCAGGGCTCGTGTACATGGATCGGTCGGAACGGAGAAACAATGTCGTCGTCGTGTTCATGGGGAGCCAACCGGCTAGGTCGGAACGGAATGCGTCGTCGTGTTCATCGGGAGGGCTTGGACGGAACAACCATTGGAAACGAGGCCTGACGTACCGCAGAACGGAGGAAATGACCTTGTGTTCGACCAGCCACGTTCGAAACGGGATCCTGTTCATCGGGAGGCGTCTGGCGTACCGCAAAACGGAGGAAACAGACATCCTACGGTCGAAACGGGGGTCCTGTTGATCGGGAGGGGTGTGGGGTACCACAAAACGGAGGACAAGGACTTGTGTTGGAGCGCTACGGTCGAAACAAGGGTCCTGTTCATCAGGAGGGGTGTGGCGTACTGCAAAACGGGACTCCACGGGATACTGTTCATCACCACTGTCGACCCCTCCTGCCTCCATGGGCTACTGTTCATCCATCGTCGACCTCCTCCAGCCTCCACCTGCGATTGTTCAGCCTCCACCGCGCGCTCCTCCACCGGCTACTATTCAACCAGCCCTCTCCACGGGCTCCTGTTCAACCACCCCTCCACGGGCTACGGTTCATCCAGCCCTCCATTGTCTACTGTTCATGCAGCCCTCCACGGGATGGTCCTGTCCTTGCAGCCCTCCACGGGGTCCTGTTCATGCAGCCCCAACCGACT
>LR738715.1:533095705-533116461 GCA_902687465.1 Secale cereale
GCAACGCTCATTGTTCATGCAGAGGCAGCATCGATTGGCTTCAGTTAGCAGCAGTAGCGAAGGAATCGCTCGATCGGGTTCAGTTAACAGCCAATGATCGATCACTCGGGTTCAGTAACGCGTAGCCTGCAGTGCAATCGGTCGGTTCAGGTAGAGCCCAACGCCTCACTCGGGTTCAGTTAGAGCCCAATGCCTCGCACCCATGCGCACGCGTGTACGAGAGAAGCGCGCATCGCTCGGCCCCGACCACCCACCGTAACCGGGAACACCCCGATATTTTCCTCGCCCTCGCTTCTACCATGATTTTTTTCCGTCATGGACGGCCCAAATAATGTCATGCAGCTGCGTCTCTGGCCCGCCTAGGACGAAAAGCCCATTTTATGTCATGATTTTTTTGTCATAGAAGTAGGACCCCACCACATCATTGATGAAACCGTGTTTTGTCACAATTATTGTCATAGAAGTGTCATAAGTATGACAGAAAAAAGTTTCGTTCGGACGAAAATGTCATGGATGTGTCTTTTGTTTAGTGATACTACTCCCTCCGTTTAGGTGAATAAGTCATTGCGCACCGCAACCAAGGCAGAGGGGAAAATGAGAGACTTTGATGTTTGTTTGCTAATTAATAGCATTGCACGCAATGAACTGACCACTACATGTCAATTTTGGTAGTCTCAAGTCATTAAAAGCACACACGCCTCACATATCTTATTGGTTGATTGCTTTATTCATGTCAAAAAACAATAAACGAGGTGAGAGTTAATGCATCACGCCTAAGTGTTTTGGGATTATTTGGTTTTCGTAAGGTGACTTACACACCTAGATGGAGGGAGTAGTCAAAGTTTCTCGGGCGAAACAACCATCATTTCTTGCTTTGTTGAATGGCGGCTTCGGGCGTTAATTATGCCATGGAGGTTCCTCTTGGTCAATGTGATATGTATAGAATTTCACGGACGAAGGGAGTAGTGCACATGCCAAGTTCACTGGGCTGCCGTGTTTCATACTCCTCCATTGTAAGAATGGAGACAATACCTTTCATCAAAAATAAAAAAATGAATAGTACTACTGCAAAAGAGCAGTGACACTATCCCGCCTGGCTTCCTTGCTCGTCCTCAATATCTGAAAGAATACTTTCATTCGCCAACATGTGGGACATCGACCATCCTGGTCCACTTGCCATGACACCAGAATTAGAGTGCATCACACGGAACTGCAGGGGAGACTCACCCCGATCATAGCGCCGTAGTAATAATGAGTAATGAACCGTCAAATCACAGGCCCAAAATTTCCCTCTGTAAGTTGCTCAGACGAAGGAACCATCACGAATTCGTTGAATCCGCTTCTTCAAGAAAACTATTCTACCAGCAATACTGCTACCACACGCGAAGACTGTACGGCACTGTATCACGTCATATCACTCAGACCCACTAGGCCAAACAGGCCCACCTATCGCGCGGGAAAGCCCCGCCCTCATTATTTTGTTCTGGATTTGTATCGATGGATCGCACGAACAAGGGAAAGAACATAGTAGAAAATATTATGCTTTGCAAGTTCAAAAGGAAAAGGTGGCACACTCAAAGAACGCCTATCGCGTTCGCGTCGCACCCGCCACAGTCGGTCTGGCACGTCGCTCACCAAAGGGGACACACATTGCAATTATCCGTCGACAGTCGGCCAAGGAAAAGGTGACAAGAGAGAGAAGAGATCAAATGGTCGACGCGCCAGGACTCCATGTAATATAAGTCACCTTATGAAAACCAAATAGTCCCAAAATACTTAAGCGCTATGCATTAACTCTCACCTCCTTTATTGTTTTTAGATATGAATAAAGCAATCAACCAATAGGAGATGTGGGGCGAGTGTGCTTTCAATGACTTGAGACTAGCAAACACGACATGTATGGATGAAGGGAGTAGTACCCAACGCATGCATGCGTGAGGAGTGAGGGAGTCCTGGATTAGGGGGTCCTCGGGTGTCCGGATTACTCGATATGGGCCGAGCTGACGGGCCATGAAGATAAAGTAGAAGGTTGTCCCTTGTGTCTGGTTAGGACTCTTACATGCGTATAATGGCAAGTTTTATGTCCGAGTGTAGTGCTTCCTTCCTCTGCAAGATGACTTTGTACAACCCTAGGTCCCTCCGGTGTGTATATAAACCGGAGGATTTAGTCTGTTGAGGCAACCAGATAATCTCAGGCTAGACATCTAGGGTTTAGCCAATACGATCTCGAGTTAGATCAACTCTTGTAACCCCTATATTCATCATATTCAATCAAGCAGGAAGTAGGGTATTACCTCCATTAAGAGGGCTCGAACCTGGGTAAACATTGTTTCCTTGTTTTCCCCCTATTACCATTGATCTTCAGATACACAGCTTGGGACCCCCTACCCAAGATCTGCCGGTTTTGACACCAACATTGGTGCTTTCATTGAGAGTTCCACTGTGTCGTCGATGAAAGGATCGATGGTTGGCCTCGTCATCAACAACGACGCTACCCCTAGGGAGATCTTCCTCCCCGTTCAGCTATTCGTGTTTGGCGGCTTCGTGCTACGAGCCAACTCGGATGGCCACCTTGAGCAGGTCGACAGCTATGCCCCTGGTCATCAGATCAGGTTCGGAAGTCTGAATTACGATGCTGATATCCGAGGAGATCTGATCTTCAAGGGATTCGCGGCCTCGAATGCCGCTCCCTGCCTGCATGTGGAAGACCCTTCAGATCTATTATCAGATCCGTCCAGGGGTCGACACTCATGTCCGCTCTGGCCTTAGATCTGGAGCAGATCACTTCGTCCGAAGATGGGAAGGTAAACCCCGCCGGAGTCAGCCCCTCCATGGACCTTCTAGCCAGAGACTCAAAGGTGATCGAGCCGCTCACAGAACCAGAATCAAACAGGACTCTCCCCGTCATTGGGAAGCCGGACTCGTTTCCGATAACGAGCTCCAAACTCCTGGGGTCCGCACTCTCCGGGGTGGACCAAGTGGCCATCGCCGAGACTAGCTCCGCGGATCCCAGACTCCTGTCCAGCTATCGCTCTTAAACGAGGCGCTGGACCTGCTACAATCTCTCCCCATCATGGAAGATTCAGAGCCGAACTATTCCTAGTTAGAGCTGGGGGATGAGATTAGGGAATTTTGCATCCCACTTGGTAGCCACTATCGAGGACTTAACCGACATGCTAGACTATGCTTCCGAAGACATCGACGGTATGGATGACTATGTTGAAGCCGAACCAAGTCAAAACCCGCTCATCACCGGGCGTTGGATGGCTACTTCTACATACAATGTATACATGGTGTATACATGTGAAAACAAGGACGAGACGGCACTCAAGATCCAGACAAGGACAAGTCCGCCGTGGAACCACCAAAATGCCGACGTCAGCGGCGCCGCTCTCGATCCCGCCGAAGAAGGGAAAGCAACACTGCACCGGAGACATTGAAACTCCCGATAACGTCGAAGACCCCGAAAACCCCACGGAACCAGCGTTAGAGCAGGAGGAAAGGGAGGAATGTCAATTCAATCCCGAAAAGCTCACCGATCACAATGATTCAGAAGATAATAACTTTCTACCCGTCTCCGAAGAGGATGTCAGCCTTGGTGAGGAAGAATTCATCGTCTCAGAGAACCCCTCGAACAAGAACGCTTTGAGCGACGGCTTATCGCCATAGCAAGGAGTCTGGAAAGGCAGCAGCAGCGTCTTAAAGCCGAATAGGATACGCTCAACGACAGATAGAATCAAGTGCTAGAGGCTGAGAAAAGATACGGCCATGAGCCCCAAACAAAGAGCTATCCCACGTGCAAGCTACTGCCACAATTTGATGACAAGCCCTAGCGCCAATACCGTCGAGGTACAATCAGGCCGGTCAACCTGCCCGACCACCACGTGGATGATACGTCCATTTTGCATCATGCTTATATGTTGATATTTATTGCATTATGGGTTGTTCTTACATGTTTTGTCACAATACTTATGCCTTTTGTCTCTTATTTTACAAGGTTTACATGAAGAGGGAGAATGCCGGCAGCTGGAATTCTGGGCTGGAAAAGGAGCAAACTCTGGAAACATATTCTGCACAACTCCAAAGGCCCTGAAACTCAACAGAACGTCGTTTCAGAAAATATAAAAGATATCTGGCGAAAGAATTCCACGAGGGGGGCCACCGGCTGCCCACGAGGGTGGGGGCGCGCCCCCCTTCCCAGGGCGCGCCCCCTGCCTCGTGGGCCAGCCGGAAGGCCCCCGATGGCCATATTCTCCTATATGAGGTGTTTTGACCTAGAAAAAATCATAAGGAGGCTTTCGGGACCAGATGCCGCCGTCTCAAGGCGGAGACGATGCGGAAACCAATCTAGGACTCCGGCAGAGCTGTTCTGTTGGGGATACTTCCCTCCGAGAGGGGGAAATCGTCACCGCCGTCATCACCAACCACTCTTCCATCTTGGGGAGGGCTATCTTCATCAACATCTTCACCAGCACCATCTCCTCTCAAACCCTAGTTCATCTCTTGTATCCAATCTTTGTACCCAAACCTCAGATTGGTACATGTGGGTTACTAGTAGTGATGATTACTCCTTGTAGTTGATGCTAGTTGGTTTATTTGGTGGAAGATCATATGTTCAGATCCATTATGCATATTAATACCCCTCTGATCATGAACAATATTATGTCTTGTGAGTAGTTACTTTGGTTCCTGAGGACATGGGAAAAGTCTTGCTATTAGTAGTCATGTGAGTTTGGTCTTCGTTCGATATTTTGATGAGATGTATGTTGTCTCTCCTCTAGTGGTGTCATGTGAACGTCGACTACATGACACTTCACCATTATTTGGGCCTAGAGGAAGGCATTGGGAAGTAATAAGTAGATGATGGGTTGCTAGAGTGACAGAAGCTTAAACCCTAGTTTATGCGTTGCTTTCGTAAGGGGCTGATTTGGATCCATATGTTTCAGGCTATGGTTAGGTTTACCTTAATACTTCTTTTGTAGTTGCGAATACTTGCATTAGAGGTTAATCATAAGTGGGAGGCTTGTCCAAGTAAGGGCACCACCCAAGCACCGGTCCACCCACATACCAAATTATCAAAGTACCGAACGCGAATCAGACGATCATGATGAAAACTAGCTTAACGATAATTCCCATGTGTCCTCGGGGGCGCTTTCCTTTATATAAGAGTTTGTCCAGGCTTGTTCTTTGCTACAAAAAGGATTGGGCCACCTTTCTGCACCTTATTTAGTTTTACCTTTTGACACTTGCTACCAATTACCTTATCACAAAACTATATGTTACCCATATTTTCAGTGCTTGAAGAAAATACCTTACTGAAAACTGCATATCATTTCCTTCTGCTCCTCGTTGGGTTCGACACTCTTACTTATCAAAAGGACTACGATAGATCCCCTACACTTGTGGGTCATCAAGACTCTTTTCTGGCGCCGTAGCCGGGGAGTTAAGCGCCTTTGGTAAGTGGAATTTGGTAAGGAAAAATTTATATAGTGTGCTGAAATTTATTGTCACTTGTTACTATGGCTCAAAATCCTTTGAGGGGCTTGTTCGGGGAATCTTCACCCCGATCAGAAGAGCAAAGAGTTGCTCCTCAACCTACTGCATCTATTAAAAATGTTTGCTTTGAGATTCCTTCGGGTATGATAGAAAAACTGCTTGAAAATCCTTTTACAGGGGACGGAACACTGCATCCAGACTTACACCTAATCTATGTGGATGAAGTTTGTGGATTGTTTAAGCTTGCAGTTATGCCTGAGGATGTTATCAAGAAGAAGGTCTTCCATTTATCTTTGAAGGGAGATGCATTGACATGGTTTAGGCTATGCGATGATATGGGATCATGGAACTATAATCGCCTGAAGTTGGAATTTCATCAGAACTTCTACCCTATGCACCAGGTTCATCGTGATCGTAATTATATTTATAATTTCTGGCCTCGCGAAGGAGAAATCATTGCTCAAGCTATGGGGAGGCTTAAGTCAATGTTATATTCGTGCCCCAATCATGAGCTCTCAAGAGAAATGATCATTCAAAACATTTATGCTCGGCTTTCTCATAATAATCGCTCCATGCTCGATACTTCTTGTTCTGGCTCTTATATGATGAAGACTATTGACTTCAAATGGGAATTATTGGAAAGAATTAAACGCAAGTCTGAAGATTCGGATCTCGACGCTTTTATGGATACCGATGTTTTCCGTGAGTTTAGCACTAAATATGGACTTGACTCTGAGATAGTAGCTCCTTTCTATGAATCCTTTGCTACTCATATTGATCTCCCCAAGGAGAAGTGGTTTAAATACCATCCCCCTATTGAAGTAAAAGTAGTTGAACCTATTAAAGTTGAAGAAAAGACTATCACTTATAATGTTGATCCTGTTATTCCTACCGCTTATATTGAGAAACCACCTTTCCTTGTTAGGATAAAGGATCATGCTCAAGCTTCAACTATAGTTCGTAAGAGTAATACTAGGATACCTACACCCTCTGAGCAAATTAAAGTTGAACCTAGCGTTGCTATGATTAAAGATCTCTTGGTAGAAGATTTAGATGGACATGTTATTTACCTCCAAGAAGAGTCTGCTAGAATAGCTAAACCCAATGCTAGGAATAAACATAAACCTGTTGTAGGCTTGCCTGTCATTTCTGTTAAGATAGGAGATCATTGCTACCATGGTTTATGCGACGTGGGTGCTAGTGCGAGTATTATCCCTCTTGATTTGTATAACGAAATTATGCATGATATTGCACCTGTTGAGTTAGAAGGGATTGATCTTACTATTAAGCTTGCCAATACAGGCACTATTTCACCAGTTGGGATTGTTAGAGATATTGAAGTCTTGTGTGGAAAGGTTAAATACCATGCTGATTTTCTTGTTCTTAGTTCCCCATAAGATGCATTATGTCCCACTATATTTGGTAGACCCTTCTTGAATACTGTTAATGCCAAGATCGACTGCATGAAAGATATTGTTACTGTTGGGATAGGGGATATGTCTCATGATTTTAACTTTGCTAAATTCCGTAGACAACCCCTTGAAAAGGCACCACCCAGTAAAGATGAAATTATTGGTCTTGCTTCTATTGTCGTGCCACCTAATGATCATTTAGAACAATACTTGCTAGACCATGAAAATGATATGCATATGAATGAGAGAAGGGAAATAGATGAAATATTCCTTACACAGGGACCCGTATTGAAAAACAACTTGCCTGTTGAAATCCTAGGGGATCCCCCTCCACCCAAGGGTGATCCCGTGTTTGAACTTAAACCTTTGCTGATAATCTTAAGTATATTTATCTTGATGAAAATAAGATATATCTTGTCATTATTAGTGCTAACCTTTCAGAGCAGGAAGAAGAAAAATTATTGAAAACTCTGAAGAAGCACAGTGTCGCTATTGGATATACTCTAGATGATCTTAAGGGCATTAGTCCCACTATATGCCAACACAAGATAAAATTGGAAGAAAATGCTAAACCAGTTATTGATCATCAACGACGGTTAAATTTTAAGATGAAAGAAGTGGTAAGGAAGGAAATTCTAAAGCTTGTAGAGGCAGGTATTATCTATCCGGTTGCTGATAGCCAGTGGGTAAGTCATGTCCATTGCGTTCCTCAAAAAGGAGGTATGACTGTCGTTCCTAATGATAAAGATGAATTGATCCCACAAAGAATAGTTACAGGTTATTCGATGGTAATTGATTTCCGTAAGTTAAATAAAGCTACTAAGAAAGATCATTACCCTTTGCCATTTATTGATCAAATGCTAGAAAGGTTATCCAAACATACTCATTTCTGCTTTCTACATGGTTATTCTGGTTTCTCTCAAATACCTGTGTAAAAAGGGGATCAAGAAAAGACCACTTTTACTTGTCCTTTCGGTACCTTTGCTTATAGATGTATGCCTTTTGGTTTATGTAATGCACCTGCTACCTTTCAAAGATGCATGATGGCTATATTCTCTGACTTTTGTGAAAAGATTGTCGAGGTTTTCATGGATGATTTCTCCGTTTATGGAACTTCTTTTGATAATTGCTTAAGCAACCTTGATCGAGTTTTACAAAGATGTGAAGACACTAATCTTGTCTTGAATTGGGAGAAGTGCCACTTTATGGTTAATGAAGGCATTGTCTTGGGACATAAAATTTCTGAAAGAGGTGTTGAAGTTGACAAAGCTAAAGTTGATGCTATTGAAAAAGATGCCATGCCCAGAGGATATCAAAGGTATACGAAGTTTCCTTAGTCATGCCGGGTTTTATAGGAGGTTCATTAAGGACTTCTCCAAAATCTCCGGGCCTCTAACTAATCTCTTACAAAAAGATATTCCTTTTGTCTTTGATGATGATTGTCTAGAAGCATTTGAAATACTTAAGAAAGCATTGATCTTTGCACCTATTGTCCAGCCTCCTGTCTGGAATTTACCCTTTGAGATTATGTGCGATGCTAGTGATTATGTTGTAGGAGCTGTTCTAGGTCAAGGAGTTGATAAGAAATTGAATGTTATCCAATATGCTAGTAAAACTCTAGATAGTGCCCAAAGAAATTATGCTGCCACTGAGAAAGAATTTTTAGTAGTTGTATTTGCTTGTGATAAGTTTAGGCCATATATCGTTGATTCTAAAGTAACTATTCACACTAATGATGCTGCTATCAAATACCTTCTGGAAAAGAAAGATGCTAAGCCTAGACTTATTAGGTGGGTTCTCTTGCTGCAAGAATTTGACTTGCATATTATTGATAGAAAGGGAGCTAAGAACCCCGTAGCAGATAACTTGTCTAGGTTAGAGAATATACTTGATGACCCACAACCTATTGATGATAGCTTTCCTGATGAACAACTAGCTGTCATAAATACTTCTCGTACTGCTCCATGGTATGTTGATTATGCTAATTATATTGTTTCTAAGTTTATACCTCCTAGCTTCACATACCAACAAAAGAAAAAGTTCTTCTATGATTTGAGACATTACTTCTGGAATGACCCACATCTTTATAAAGAATGAGTAGATGGTATTATTAGACGTTGTGTACCTGAGCATGAACAGGAACAGATCCTATGCAAGTGCCACTCCGAAGCTTATGGAGGACACCATGCGGGAGATAGAACTGCACACAAGGTATTGCAATCCGGTTTTTATTGGCCTACTCTCTTCAAGGATGCCCATAAGTTTGTCTTATCTTGTGATGAATGTCAAAGAATTGGTAATATTAGTAGACGTCAAGAAATGCCTATGAATTATTCACTTGTCATTGAACCATTTGATGTTTGGGGCTTTGATTATATGGGACATTTTCCTGCCTCTAATGGGTACACACACATTTTAGTTGTTGTTGATTACATTACTAAGTGGGTAGAAGCTATTCCAACTAGTAGTGCTGATCATAACACCTCTATTAAGATGCTTAAAGAAGTTACATTTCCGAGGTTTGGAGTCCCTAGGTATCTAATGACTGATGGTGGTTCACACTTTATTCATGGTGCTTTCCGTAAGATGCTTGCTCAGTATGATGTCAACCATAGAATTGCATCACCCTATCACCCACAGACTAGTGGTCAAGTTGAACTAAGTAATAAGGAGTTGAAACTAATCTTGCAAAAGACAGTTAATAAGTCTACGAAGAATTGGTCCAAGAAACTAGATGATGCATTATGGGCCTATTGAACTGCATACAAAAATCCTATGGGTATGTCTCCATATAAGATGGTATATGGAAAAGCATGTCACTTACCTCTTGAGCTAGAACATAGGGCATATTGGACTATTAAAGAGCTCAATTATGATTTCAAACTTGCCGGTGAGAAGAGGTTATTTGACATTAGTTGTCTCGATGAATGGAGAACCCAGGCCTATGACAATGCCGAGCTGTTTAAAGAAAAAGTTAAAAGATGATATGACAAAAGGATACAAAAGCGTGAGTTTAAAGTAGGTGATTATGTCTTGCTATACAACTCTCGTTTAAGATTTTTTGTAGGAAAACTTCTCTCCAAGTGGGAAGGACCTTACGTTATCGAGAAGTCTATCGTTCCACTGCCATAAAAATCTACAACTTCGAAGGCACAAATCCGAAGGTGGTGAATGGTCAAAGAATCAAACATTATATCTCAGGTAATCCTATAAATGTTGAAACGAATGTTATTGAAACTGTAACCCCGGAGGAATACATAAGGGACACTTTCCAGAATGATCCAGCCTTCGAAAGGAAGAGGTATGTGATACGGTAAGTAAACCGACTCCAAAACAGTTCTAAAGGCAATTTTTTCTCCATTTTGGAATATTTAGAAAAATAGAAAAATAAACCGTAGTCCGGAAGAGACATGAGGCATCCACGAGGGTGGAGGGCACGCCCCCCTTCCCAGTGCGCCCCCTGTCTCGTGGGCACCCCGTGTGTCCCCCGGACTCCATTTTCTTGTGGGTTACTCCTTTTAGTCGGTAAAAATTCATTATATATACTCCCGAAGGTTTTGACCTCTGTATCACACAAAAATCCTCTGTTTTCATTTCGAGTTGCTGTTTTTGACATATCTAGATCATCATGGCATCCTCTAACACCCCCAAGGACAAGTTCTTCGAGAAGGTCATCAAACCCTACCTTGCGGAGGTGCTGCACCACCATAAAACCATGGAGTTGCATGAGGGGGTGCTGCACATCCGTGATGTTGAGGGGCCGAGGAGGATCGGGAGCGCGGAGACAAGACTCGAAGCAATGGAGCAGCAAGTTTTCAAGTGCCAAGGTATGGTGGAACGAGGACTCAACGCCAACCACATGATGATCTCGGAGCTCGCCAACAACCTCAAGCTGGACTCAAGGATCTTTGGGGAAGCTATCTCCAATCTTCAAGAGAAGATCGAACACCTCCAAGCCCAGATCTATGACCTACAGAACCAAAACTGTGAGTATGAATATAGATTCAAGAAGATGAGTTTGGCTGCAGATTTGACTATCCCGGAGACTCGATCATCCTTCTACGATGGTGAACCCATGTCTTGGAAGGTGGACAACAAGCCTACATCATCAACAACTCCATCATCACCACCCCCGAAGAAGGAGACATAATCATATGGGTATGGGCACTCCCCTTGGCAACTGCGAAGCTTGGGGGAGTGACCCCGGTATCGTATCACCATCACTCCTATCTTTACCGCTTTACTTAGTTCGATCCTTTTGGTAGTATCTTGATCTATTAGAATAAAGTTAGCATGATCTAGTTGTGAGCTTTTGCCTTGTGAGCTTTACCCTTTGTAATCGAGTCTGTGAGCTATATAATAAAGATTAGTGTTGAGTCAAGGGCTTGATTTCCTCACTTGGGTCATGATAAAAGAAAGAAAACATAAAGAGTATCAAAGAGATCATATCAATCTTATGGGAAGTAATGACTTCACATACAAGAGTATGATAAATAAAAGTTGTTAGGAGGTAACAAACATAGTTTTGGTCAACGTTGCAATTAATAGGAAGTAATAAAAGAAGAGAGGCTTCACATACAAATATACTATCTTGGCCATCTTTTATGATTGTGAGCACTCATTAAAGTGTGACATGCTAAAGAGTTGATGTTGGCCAAGGAAGACAACATAATGGGTTATGTCTTCTTATATTTGAAATAAAGTATATAGTCATGGATCATCTAACATGTTGAGCTTGCCTTTCCCCCTCATGCTAGCCAAAACTCCTCGCACTAAGTAGAGATACTACTTGTGCTTCCATATATCCTTAAACCCAGTTTTGCCATGAGAGTCCACCATACCTACCTATGGATTGAGAAAGATCCTTCCAAGTAAGTTGTCATGTTGCAAACTCGCTAAAATATGTATGATTTATTAGTGTGGGAGAAATTAGCTTTATGCGACCGTGTGATTTGGAAGTAATAAAAGCGACGGACTGCATAATAAAGGTCCTTATCACAAGTGGCAATATAAAGCGAAGTTCTTCTATGCTAAGACTTTGTGCATCCAACCATAAAAGCACATGACAACCTCTGCTTCCCTCTGCGAAGGGCCTATCTGTTATTCGTGTCTTATAAGTGTCAAGGTGAAATCCACCTTTCCTTTTTACATTTTATCCTTTGGCAAGCACATTGGGTTGGAAAGATCCTGACATATATACCCACTTGGATGTAAGTTTTCATGATCTATTACTGTTGACATTACCCTTGAGGTAAAAGGTTGGGAGGCAACACCATAAGCCCCTATCTTTCTCTATGTCCGATTAAAACTCCATAAACATAAGTATTGCATGAGTGTGAGCAATTGTGAAAGATTATATGATAGTTGAGTATGTAGGCTTGCTGAAAAGCTCTTATATTGACTCTTTTTGATATTACGATAAATTGCAATTGCTTCAATGACCGAGATCAAAGTTTGTTAGTTTTCAATAAAGTTTATAATTCATACTTGATATTGTGGATGAATTGTTACTTTAGCATAAGAATCATATGAAAAAATATATATAAGTTGTTGTTATGAGAATGATCATGATGCCCTCATGTCCGTATTTTGTTTTTATCGACACCTCTATCTCTAAACATGTGGACATATTTTTTATATCGGCTTTCGCTTGAGGACAAGCGAGGTCTGAGCTTGGGGGAGTTGATACGTCCATTTTGCATCATGCTTATATGTTGATATTTATTGCATTATGGGTTGTTCTTACATGTTTTGTCACAATACTTATGCCTTTTCTCTCTTATTTTACAAGGTTTACATGAAGAGGGAGAATGCCGGCAGCTGGAATTCTGGGCTGGAAAAGGAGCAAACTCTCGAAACCTATTCTGCACAACTCCAAAAGCCCTAAAACTCAACAGAACGTCGTTTCAGAAAATATAAAAAATATCTGGTGAAAAAGTCCACGAGGGGGGCCACCGATTCCCCACGAGGGTGGGGGCGCGCCCCCCTACCTCGTGGGCCAGCCGAAAGGCCCCCGATGCCCATCTTCTCTTATATGAGGTGTTTTGACCTGGAAAAAAAATCATAAGGAGGCTTTCGGGACCATACGCCGCCGTCTCGAGGCGGAACTGAGGCGGAAACCAATCTAAGGCTCCGGCAGAGCTGTTCTGTCGGGGATACTTCCCTCCGGGAGGGGAAATCATCATCGCCGTCATCACCAACCACTCTCCCATCTTGGGGAGGGCTATCTTCATCAACATCTTCACCAGCACCATCTCCTCTCAACCCCTAGTTCATCTCTTGTATCCAATCTTTGTACCCAAACCTCAGATTGGTACCTATGGGTTGCTAGTAGTGTTGATTACTCCTTGTAGTTGATGCTAGTTGGTTTATTTGGTGGAAGATCATATGTTCAGATCCATTATGCATATTAATACCCCTCTGATCATGAACAATATTATGTCTTTTGAGTAGTTACTTTGGTTCCTGAGGACATGGGAAAAGTCTTGCTATTAGTAGTCATGTGAGTTTGGTCTTCGTTCGATATTTTGATGAGATGTATGTTATCTCTCCTCTAGTGGTGTCATGTGAACGTCGACTACATGACACTTCACCATTATTTCGGCCTAGAGGAAGGCATTGGGAAGTAATAAGTAGATGATGGGTTGCTAGAGTGACAGAAGCTTAAACCCTAGTTTATGCGTTGCTTCGTAAGGGGCTGATTTGGATCCATATGTTTCAGGCTATGGTTAGGTTTACCTTAATACTTCTTTTGTAGTTGCGGATGCTTGCATTAGAGGTTAATCATAAGTGGGAGGCTTGTCCAAGTAAGGACAGCACCCAAGCACCGGTCCACCCACATACCAAATTATCAAAGTACCGAACGCGAATCAGACGATCGTGATGAAAACTAGCTTGACGATAATTCCCATGTGTCCTCGGGAGCGCTTTCCTTTATATAAGAGTTTGTCCAGGCTTGTCCTTTGCTACAAAAAGGATTGGGCCACCTTGCTACACCTTATTTACTTTTACCTTTTGTCACTTGCTACCAATTACCTTATCAAAAAACTATCTGTTACCTATAATTTCAGTGCTTGCAGAAAATACCTTACTGAAAACTGCCTATCATTTCCTTCTGCTCCTCGTTGGGCTTGACACTCTTACTTATAGAAAGGACTACGATAGATCCCCTACACTTGTTTACGGGACAAAGCGGCCAATAACGCCAAACAGCAGCCCGCGCCCACCCGCCACAAAGGCAAGGAGACATAGGCTCCAGGCTACAAGTATGACCTATGTCAGGACCTGGGCAATAAAGCTGGTCATACCAGATCAATCTATGGGTCAAGAGGATGTGCTCCCACGCGGGATGATGGTTATCAAGCCTCGCACGAACAAAACAACCCAGTTCAGAGTAAGCACCGAACACAAATGTCATCCGAACTCCGTCGTGATGTGGCCCGATATAGAGGCGCTGCACACCCTATGTGATTTACCGATGAGGTAATGCAGCACCAATTTCTGGAAGGGTTTAAACCTGTGAACATCGAGCAGTACGATGGGACGACGGATCCTGCCATTTGGATTGAAGACTTTATTATCCATATGCACATGGCTCGTGGAGATGACCTCCATGCCATCAAATATCTCCCTCTAAAGCTGAAAGGACCAGCACGGCACTGGTTGAACAACCTTCCAGAGAACTCCATTGGAAGCTAGGAAGAATTAGAGGATGCTTTTTGGGCCAACTTTCAAGGCACTTATGTCCGGCCACCGGATGCTGATGACTTGAGCCACATAGTCCAACAACCCGGGGAGTTAGCCCGCAAACTCTGGAATCGGTTCTTGACTAAGAAGAACCAAATTGTCGATTGTCCGTACGCCGAAGACTTAGCGGCATTCAAACACGGTGTCCATGACGAATGGCTCGCCCGACACCTCGGCCAGGAGAAGCCAAAAACCATGGCAGCTCTCACTGCACTAATGACATGCTTTTGCATGGGCGAAAATAGCTGGTTGGCTCGTAGAAGCAACAGTACCAGCGACCCTGTCACTTTGAAGGTCAGGAATCGGCAGGCCACGACGCAGCAAAAACAAGCGTCGGAGCAACAACGGAGAAACAGAGGATAATACAGCAAACGCCGGATTCAGTGGCTCCAAATCCGGCCAGCGAAAGAAGCCGTTTAAAGGCAATAGAGACGGTTCATCCAGTTGGACAGGTTATCAGAAAGTCCTTGCCAGATTCACAACATCCCTCACAAGCCTGCCAACCACACCAGCAAAAATTGCTGGGTTTTAAAATAGGCCAGTAAATTAAATACCAAACACAAGGGGAAATGACCTCAAAGCAAGGATGATGACGAGCCTCGCCCATCGAACACTGGGGGACAGAAGCAATTTCCCCCCAAGGTGAAAACGGTGAACATGATATATGTCACTCATATACCCAAGAGGGAGCGCAAATGCACATTAAGGGACGTCTATGCTATAGAGCCTGTCGCCCCAAAATTCAATCCATGGTCGGCTTGTCCGATCACATTTGATCGCAGGGACCACACAACCAGTATTCTTCACGGAGGTTCGGAGGCCCTGGTACTCGATCCTATCATCGACGTATACCATCTCACCAGAGTCCTCATGGACGGCGGAAGCAACCTCAACCTAATATATTAGGATATTGTCTGCAAGATGGGGATCGACCCGACAAGAATTAAGCCCAGCAACACTACCTTTAAAGGAGTAATACCTGGCGTAGAAGCCCGCTACACGTGATCATTAACACTGGAGGTAGTATTCGGCTCCCAGACAACTTTCAAAGCGAACAATTAATCTTTGACTTCGTCCCCTTTCGTAGTGGTTATCACACACTGCTCGGACGAACTACTTTCGCCCGCTTTAACGTAGTCCCGCACTATTCTTATCTCATGCTCAAAATGCCTGGACCTTGAGGCGTTATCATAGTAAATGGGAATATGGAGCGCTCCCTCCGTACCGAGGAGCATACCGCGTCCCTGGCAGCGGAAGTTCAAGGCAGCCTTATCAAGCCGAACAACTTATCGGTCATCAAGACCCAACACACTGCTAAACATGTCCGACCCACATCACAACACGGTAGCTCGGTGGAACCTGAGCCCGAGTAGAAGTTTAGCCTCCATCAACTGCCCCATAAGGTTGCGGTATACGTACCTCATGCACACAATTACGCACTTGAAATACCTTGGGCAGTGCTGGAGTCACACTGCGGAAAATGTTCCATAGTATGGTTTGACCCTATTCAGACCTTACGTAGGTTTTCACTTTAGATTCATTAAAGAACCCACTTCATCTACGGTTGCGCGAGGTCTTCTTTCAAGATTCCTCTTTTTCGCAGACGACCGTTAGGCTCCTCTCCTTCAAGGACGTGTCACTAAGGAGAAATGGCGCAGACGTGCAGCAGGGTATCATTGGGATTTTCAAATCATTTCATTTAGGCTCTATGTAAACTTTCCCTTGTTTAAAATTTTGGCATGTAAAATGTCCTTGATGTTTTTTGGTATTATTTGTATTAATCAGGGTATAAAGGAAGCAGTTGATTCCTACTTTGTTTGGAATTTATTTTATCTTGCATTATCATCTGTGTTCCCTCCCTACATCAGATTGCCACACGTGCTTCAATCCGGCTTTAACATCGGGGGCTGTATGCGGCCCAGCACACTTCAAAGTACGAACACCTATAGGGAACTATTCGGCGTCTCGGATATTTCACTATATGCATCAGCTCCGAATCTTGTCTTGGGACTATAGTTGGGTTGCCCGGCTCCTGTGCTTACCACCTTACGCTCCGCATTGTTTGGCTAAGGTAGTAAAGGGAGAACTATTGCGATTGTACGTCTGGTTCGTCTAGTCAAGTAACTCAGCAGAGAGAGCCGAAAACTGCTGTCATGATAAGCGAGAACTGGTCGGCGACTTAGTATTATATTATAGATCGTTAGCGATCTACCCCCACTAGTACATATCGGTGCTATACAAACCGTTTTTAACCCCTTTCCGCGACGGCATTTGGAACCGTCGCCTAGTGAGTGACGGTGATAGGGGGTCCTTCCCACATGACCCAGAAACCCTCGGGGATAGGGACCCTACATTACTCCTACTCGTTTCTGCTCGCATTGCCATCGCAGTCGGTATTCTATGGTGCTATGTTCATGATGGGCAGCCCATCACAAACGGTTCACTATTGTAGAACGTGTATGATGCGCGGCCCATCACAAATGGTTCACTACTAAGAAGATTAGCTAATCATCGTACGAGTGTCGGACAGGATTACGAAACGTCGAACCGTCGTAACATAGTCGTACACGACAACTATCGCACACACTATTCTGTGGTGCAACGTTTACGATGCATACTTAATCAGAAACAGTTCATGGTTGCGAATCGTGGACTATAAGGCAACTAACACAAACGTTTAGTTTGCCCGCACCGTTTGTGATATTGTCTCACATCACACACGCTTTGCAAATGGCAACTGTGTGCTTGCTTGCACACGTTTCCTCTATGTGAACCGTCTCTGATGATGGTGTATATCGCAAACATTTGTGTTTTACCAACCGTGTGTGCCGTAACAACCTGGAGAGCGTAATTTCACCATAATTTAATTGCTGCTATTTCAAATTGTACCGGATTTAATTTTGAATTTGAATGTATGCTACAGCTTTATTCATATCCATCAGATTCGAAGAACCAATGCATTATTCGATTCATAGGTACATATGTTCAAGAATTACATAAGAACCAAATAAAGAATGATGAACCACAGTTGTATACTTGCACTATTAAAGACGGTAAAGAAAGAGGCGAAATACATTCTGGTTGCTGAACAAGGTGAAGCGGAATGCCCATATTGTGCCCTCCTCCATGCAGAAGGCACGCACAACTCTAGTCCAACCCCTTGTGATGGCCGACCGCCCATCCTTCACGGTCTTCATGAAAACATCTAGATAATCATCGTATTGTGGTAGAAATACTTTAACCTTTGCATGCCCACCAATCATGTAGTTTGAGAGGTAATCTTGAGTAAACTGCTTTGGCAACCACTGCGAAGGAAAAAGATTCAGTCATTCTCATCTAACACAACTCATTATGGGCAGTAAAAAGAAGGCTGCGGAGTTCTTACTTACCATCCTGCAGTTCGCTGTTGTGTTGGATAAAGTGTAAACAAATAGTTTAATTGCCATCTTTGGACCCATTTTCTTAACAATCTTTATCATCTTCCTCACTTGATGCTAGTTCATCGGTATCTCATTGCCCCATACGCTGAAAGGGTCGAAGCGCGAACCTTTACCAGCGACATATGTACCTAAAAGCACCAAGTTAATATCAGAAGCTAAACAGCAATTGCATAATGATGTAGTACAACAATCTTTCATAATACTCCATCCATTCCTAAATATTTGTCTTCGTAGCGATTTCAACAAGTGACTACATACAGAGCAAAATGAGTGAATCTACACTCGAAAATATGTTTATATACATCCGTATGTGGTAGTCCATTTGAAATCTCTAAAACGACAAATATTTAGGAACGGAGGGAGTATCTTATAACATCCAATATACTCACATATTAGATGAATTAACATCTTATATTATGGGCCGGAAGGTGTTTAGTGCACTCTTACAAATTATCGGTTGATTAACTGTTGTTGTATCCATGGGTTATAGTTAGTTTGAGCTAGTTCGTGCTCAAATAGCCCTAAAGTATATCTAAACATGAGGGCTAGTTTGAGCAAGTTGCATCTATAAACCACCCAAAAATACTATCCAACCCAATAGGTGCTAATTGGAGCTAGTTCTCCTAATGCATGTATTGTCAATCTAACCCTGCCATCCAAACAACTCTTTGGATGGAGTTAGTTCAGGGTTACTCATGAGCTAGAAACTAACTCTAACCTCTAGCTAAGTTGAGTATCAAAACATGGTCGTGTTGTTGTTGTTGTTGCTGCCGCTGCAATTCTACGTATATCTAGACATCATTAGAACATTAAGGTAACACCCTTCCTTGTTGCTATGTAGCCTAGGATTGCATATTTAGACATTAAGTATAGTGCATGTTGCTATGTAGCCTCAGATATATTACATATGGCCCAAGTTAACCTAACAATAAATGGGTTGCAGATATATTCAGTTAAAATTCCAATTCACCAATTAGTCCCTTATCATCCCCCAGCCTATATGGTACCAGCTACTGATATCCTCAACAGTGAGCAGATATAAGCAATGGGATGAAACTAACCTCGATGGAAAACATCAGTCGTTCCCAAAATAGTCATGTGTAGGTACATCGAGAAGCATGTTAAGCACAACAGGCTAAACATCAACCAAAATTATCCATGGCAGACAAAATAATCTCCAAAAGATAGCTTCAGTGTGCAGGTTTAAGTATGATAGCAAAGCAAAACAAGTGGAAATGTGTGTTAACTGCAACAGGCCTAACATTTAACAACAAGCAAGCATAGTCATTCAAACTGGTATTGTGTCGGTCTAAGTACAATGGTTATTGTTAAATAAAAATGGAAAGGCGTGTTAACTACAAGATGCAACAACCAAATGTAGTCATTCATAGTGGTATTGTTGAAACTGATACTGATGAAGTTGAACTGCACAGTTCATACTTTCACATATAGAGCATCACGTTGTGAATAACTGGAATAAACAAGTCATACTATGAACAACCAAAGATAGCATTTGAAATTGGACATATTCTAACTACAAACAACCTAACAATCAAAAAACTTGAAAAGAGGAATATGCTAGCTATAACAGGCTTAACAGCAAGCAAATATATGTATTCCTATCGGTATGTTTAAAACTGGATTGATGAAATGTATTGCACGGTAAATAATTGCACATATAGAGCATCACATTGTGAACAACTGAAATAAACAAGGCATACTGCAAACAACCAGATATAGCAATTAAAACTGGACATATTCTCACTACACTACAAAAGGGACTCGACAAAACAAATCATGGGTTTCCCCTTGTGAAGAGGCACGGCAAAACAGATCATGGGTTTCCTCACCTGTCATAGATGGGCTCGTTCCCGTGGGAAGAGCATGGACCCTGGATGCGCTCCATGTGGTCGCAGATGGGCTCCTTCCCCTTGGAAGAGCATGGTTGTAGGGTGCCCTCCCTGATGTCGCAGACGGGCGCTTTCCCCTTGGAAGAGCAGATGGGCTCTTTCCACTTGGACGAACGGGAGAGGGTGCCCTCCTCATGGTCATCGTCGATGAGGTCTGACTTGGAAGTTGTGGATCCCAAGCCAGCGTCGCAGAACATGTCCTTTAGAAATGACAAAAGGGGTTCGATGCCGATGTAGGATGGCAAATTGTTGACAGCGAGCCAGAGGAGATCAGTGGCGGGGCCATGGATGAGATCGACTGCGGTTGAACCGGAGGGGTTGGGGGTGGGCCACTTAACCTGTGACATAGCCCGCCTCAGGCCATTCTTGTCGATGAGCTCGATGTGATAGCCGATGACCGAGACATGCCCGCATACTCTAGCCCACTGCTTGAGTGCCTCCCGCCAGTAATGGTCGTCAGCCTCCTCGGCGATGTCGGGCGAAGAGACCACGATACACCTCTTTTGGGCCAGTTGCTCTTCGAGCTCCACGGGAAGCATAGCCGGGCTTAGGCTGCGATGCTCTGGAGTGGGGGATGGGTATGGGGATCTGTGGGAAAGGGGGCATTTGGCAGGCATCATCTAAGAAACTCAGGGCGGCCTGGGTATGGAGATCGGTGGGTAAGCTGCACGGGCAAACCGGCAGATGTTGACAATAGAGGCCTTGCGGCGGCGACGACGGGGACCTTGCTAGTGTTTCGGGCGAGGGAGGGT
>LR738715.1:533117982-533128385 GCA_902687465.1 Secale cereale
AGCAAAGTGCGAAGTAGCTAGCAGCCCCCCTCCCTCGTGTCGGCACGAAGGGAATCCTAAGTTATAAATGCATGCCCCCCAATCGAGGTTCACCTAGAAAAGTGCGAAGTAGCACCCCCACACACACACTTTCAGTCGGCGGGCTAGAGAGGCATATCTCACCAAGATAGATCTTAAAACGGACCAAGAATAATGCACCTTGGTCGTACAACCTCTCTCTTGTTGTTGGTCAAAGTGATGGACGTCCATGCGACCCCAGAGATGGGCTAGCTCACCAATAATCACGCAAGTAGCTAGTCCTCGAATATAACCACTGCATGCGTGTGGCCCAAACATATGTATGAAGAGGTGTGTTTTTGAGTAACAATGGAACAACTTTGATGAGGAACCATGATTTCGAACTGGAAATCCCCACAGTGAGTGAGGGTTAGGTTGATGATGCATATGTATGTTACACCACACTTCAAGCCAACGACGGGGATTCATGCAGGCATGCATAGTATATGCGCTCAAACTTAAGGTTTGAATCTCACCATGACCTATACTATGATAACACGAACCAAACGAAGAATCCGCCATGGTAACCTATCTTGTTGTTGCTCAGGGTGATAATGGATGTCCATGTGGGCCCACAAATATATAGGCTAGTCGCCTGTAACCACGTGAGGGAGTGTACCGTTCGAAGGCAACAACTACATGCATATGTATGGGGGTGATGCGTGTGCCTGTTTGAATACCATTTCACAACATTGATGTGGCGCGTGCATCAAAAAACGTACACTATCTCCCCACACAGAGCGAGATCGGTTCATGACGTGTCGTTGTACTAGCCACTTCGACTCGATGGGAGGGATTCATGCGTACACACGCATGTGTGTCTGCTCATACTGTATCATGCATGCATGTCATCCTAGAGCATGACATGTATCTATATATATATATATATATCGTATTACAAGCAAAAATAATAACCCCCTCCTAAGTCAAATTAATTAACCTCCCTTGTTGTCAGGGAAAAAGTAGCGATGGACCAAGCAGGCCCACATATGGAAAGCATCGATATCGTTGATAACCGCTTAAGTGGGTGCGAGAGGACAACCACCACCACTTTGCATGTTGGCCAAACATATATATGTCGAATACCCAAAATGCACAACTTTGATGCGCCACATGCCTCAAAAATCGTAAACAATGGACCCACACAGAGCGAGGTTCATGAAGCGTACTACATATGATGGTCCCCTTCCCCCCTCTTCACCGCGCATATTGTATGCTCCTGCCATAATATTTACAACCCAAAAGAATCCTCATCGATGGTGAAATTAATTAACCTCTCCCGTTGTAGGTCAAAGTGATGCATGCATGCATCGACGATGGCCCCGTGGGCCCACAGATGAAAGCGTCACACGTGAGTGTCCTAGCTAGCTAGGATAACCACCGCGTGCATGCATGTGGCCCAAAGAGGTGTTGTGTGATGTTTGAATAGCCAATTTCACAATTTTGATGTGGCACGTGCCTCGGAAACCAAAAAGTCCCGACACTGAGTGAGGTGTACTTGTTCACGGACGCGTATGTATAGTATATATGCTAGTCTCCTCCCACGTCTTCGACGCGTACTATCCCACCATAACACAAACAAAGAAGATTATACCTTGCTGGTCGAATTAACCTCACTGCCGGTTGTTCGTCAAAGTGAAGGACGACGACCTTGCGGGCCCAAAGAAAGCGTTACACGTGAGTATCGAGTGTTGTGTAGGACAACCATCAATTGCATGTGGCCAAAACATGTATGTATGAAAGGGTTGTGTAATGTTCTAAATAACAATTTCACGACTCTGATGTGGCACCGGCCTGCCTAACAAAATGGACAACTCACACGCTGGCTCACAACTCGTAGTGTACCACGAGCCACCCGCCACCCCGACACGAACACACCCACACACACACCACGAATCCCCACCGCAACTACGATGCATGTTAAATTAATTATCCCGCTGTGAACATATGCTACCAAAGGAGGGACGTTTTAATTTCGAAAAAATCATAGAGATCATTAAGACGTTTTAGTACATTAATTGATTGATTTTCTACGGGTATAATGTGAAAAAAATCAAATTTGAGCTACATGCACACGTGACAGTGCACCTAAATGGATTGCAAAAACACATGTGTCTCACTAGGTGCATGTTTACTCCCCGTGCAACAAATTTCAAACATTGAGAATCTTGATTTTATATTCTAGTAGATCCAATACTTATTTGAAGTTCATGAAACTTATCATGTTGTCATATAGAAACCAATACAAAGTGGCATTGTACTTTTTTGTCAAATTTGAGACCAGTTTTGATGTAATCTTTATCTAATTACAAACGGGAGATTATTCATAATTGGGAACCAATATCCCAAACGGATTATTTATTCGAACCATGAGCGTTAGACCAACAATGGACACGTGCCATGCTTTGGTTAAGCAATAAAGCGGCAGCATTAATCATCCAAATAGAAAAAATATACGTGCCACCGCGCGACCCGTGTGACGTGTGAGCAGGCGTGAGTTGTCGGGACGCATGCGAGCAGTCCGTCGTGCAGGCTGACGGGGAGGCGTGTGTGCAGGTGTGTGAATTGACGGAGGCGTGCTTGCTGCGCAGTGTCATCGGGAGGTGTGGGTAGCTGTGTTAAACTTTATAGGCATGCCAGCAGTCCGGTGCACAGGCTCACCGGGAGGCGAGCCATCGGTTTGACCACCACCCGCCTCTCTCCCACAAATCCCACTACTCCATATTAAAGGTGCGCCCGAGCGGCCGCACCCCCCATCCTCACCATATACACAATCCTCTCTCTCTCTCTCTGCTTGCATCCTCGATGCCGCTCTTAGTCCTCAAAGCCATCAGTGTATGAGGATGCCGCCAAAGCGCCCCATCGGAGGGAGTGGTGATGCCGGGGCTGCTAAAGAACCGGAGCACGGCATGGAGATGGAGACAGAGGTTGCCGTCACCGCCAGCGAGTTATCGCTGCACCTTGACGTCGTCGACAACGTCGAGCTTCCACATCCGGAGGCGAAGTTCCACATGGAATCTGGTGACGACTCCGGCGACGACTCCGGCGACGACTCCGGCGATGACTCCGGCGACGACTTCGATGACGACGGACAGCTGGTTAGTCATCTATACCCATTTATGTGTCAAATGGATCATATGGTTTCTCTAGTTACTCCTGCCTCCCCCTTTTTGGAATAGAAATCATATGGTTATGTTCTCCCAATCCATGAAATCTGAGTAAGTTTCCTTAGATTCATGTAGTGTATCGATTGTTTGAATAATTTCTACTAGTAATCCGACTAGGGTTAGTGTCAGTGATAATAATTCCTTGCCAGGACTTGACAATTGATTTTGAATGACCTACATATGTTTGTGCCATTATTTTCTTCAAGATTGGTCTGTACCTAGACAAATGTGCTTAAAAATCGAACCATAATCTCTGGATATGTATAAATAAATAGCCATAAATTCCTAATCCTACTTCACGACATGTAATCATTGATTTGATGCCAATTTTTGGCAACTGTCAAATGTTCGCTTGAGATTAGTTTGTAGCCATTAATTTGACGCCACATTTTTTTACTATTTGTATAGGTGTTGTCTGACGATGTGGACATCGAGGATGAAGATATCCAGAGGAGTTGCAAGAGGCAAATCCTGAGGGAGCTTTATGCGGGAATGCATAACAGGCGTATTAGGACCTGGAATGGCGGCTATCGATGCCCATTTTGCTACCACAAGCTTCATGATGCGTATCAAAGTGTTCTGGCGCATGCAAGAGGACGGGCCGTCGGCTCCTTCAAGCAGAAGTATTCTCACAGGGTGGAGCATGGTGCATACGCCGAGTACCTGGAGAAGCTTCAGGATCGTGCTGGCATGTGAGATGAGATGTGGGATCAAAATATGTATGCTTGAGAAATGTTTAATGACGGTTGAACTATGTACTTATGGTTGAACTATATATGCTTGTGCTTATTATCTATGTCTGAGTATCTTTAATCTATGTTTACTTATGTCTAACCGTGGGATATGGATGCAACCAGTTCGGTTGATGGAATCTACCTCCGTCTTGGTTTATTGGTCCCCTTTGTAATTTGTGTTAATTTTTTACCAAAGGTTTAACTGACAAAATGTTAGTGCAGGTCAGCAAAAATTATATCGTTGGATGGGTATTTGAGCATAGTGTTCAATGATATGATTTTTGGTGACATGCATAAACACTTTTTAGTTAAATATTTGGTCAAAATTACAAAGGGGACCAATAAACCAGGACGGAGGCAGTACGTCAATCACACACGGTTCCGAAAATTGGAACCGTGTGCAATGACTTTCATTTTGCCTGTTGTGTAAATCACACACGGTTAACAACAATGAAACCGTGTGCAATGACTTTCATTTTGCCTGTTGCGTAAATCACACACGGTTCACAAAAATGGAACCATGTGCAATGAATTTCATTTTACCTATTGCGTCAATCCCACACGGTTCACTCTAGAAAATCGTCGCCTCCAAAATTCCTAGTTGGACGGAAAACCCTCACCACCCAATTAAAAAAAGAAAAAAGAAAACCCTCACCATCCCCACGACACAAAAACCCTCACCCCCGCCCGCCACCCCCTCCGGTCCCCATTCACACCTTCACAAGCTCCTTCACATCTATGCCCTGGCACCGCCTATCATGGTGGTAAACACTTACCTCGACGCCTTCCGCCGCTGCCAGGCTGCCGACAAAGCCCACCGCATTTCGCCACTTCCGCTTGCCGCCTCCTATCGCCATCGACTTTCTCGACGCTGCTCGCGGTCGACCAAGCTCAGCTCGGTTGGGGAATCTGCCATACTGAGGGTTATTTCCCATGGACGACAAGGTAACTATTTTAATGAGATATTATCTCATATCTTATCCTAGTTCATCTGCCTCCTTTAATCACCCGGCGGAAATCGCCGTGAATTCATTTTTATTTGAGCTGATTTGAGGGTTTTCTTTCATTCATAGAATGTACAGTGCGCCGACACATCAGGACTTTGCGACCTCCGCCAGAGATTCCATCTCACCGTACTAGATCGCTTGATGATGCGCGTGGTATGTTCAATCTCACCCTAAATCGGTTGGCATGGCCTACTTTCCTGAACATATTCTAAATATTGCTACATTTGGATAAAAGGTGCCACATGCACCATATACGTCAAATGGGATTTTCCCCCTCTTCTTTCTATATTAGGCAAATTAATGATGTATTGTTCTTTCGATTCCTCTCATATTTCCATGATATCATGTTTACCCTATCTGTTTAATTATAGATTTGTGTCCTTCTATTTCAACTGATGTACAATTCTTTCAATTTGGGCCCACATTTGCATGTTACCATATTTTCTTTAACAATCCTACCATTTTCCTCAACGCATCCCTTGCTATGGAACAGATTATGTAGTGCACAATCTTTCCCTTTACATAGATCAAGACTGCAAGGATGTCATACTGCACACAAACCATGGATTTACAATCGTTGCTACTGTGAGACTTGATGAACGTGCTGACTCCTATTTTGGCACTGGCTTTTGGAAAGAAATTTCTAAGTTCTATGTACTGAAAGCTGGCACTAAAATTGCACTGCACATAAAAGGGCCTGGTCATGAGATATATGCTAAGTTCCCCGACAAAATCATCCGTCTAGACATTGTTTGTAGTAAGTTTTCTTTTCAACTATCTGCATGTTGACTTGCCCAACAATGTCAAATGAATTGTGTAGTATTTAAGCAACCAATTATTATTCCGTTTTCTTACTGTATTCCTACCTCATAACTTCTAGTTACCAATACACTTTTCTATTGCCCTGTTTTAACTAAATATTCCATGTACTCCCATTTCTATCAGAAAGCGTCGCTAACAAGGAGACTCCAGAGGTGGAGAATGGGGCTGCCAAAAAGTGAAGGCGAGGCGAGCTAGAACTGCAAGCAACTCCAGCACGCCTAGACTTCATCAGCAGCCTCCCCGATGATATGTTGGCATTCATCATCTCCCTCCTCCCAATCAAATATGGGGCACGGACAATCGTCCTTTCCCGGCAGTGGCGCCCTCTATGGAATTCCAGCCCTCTCGGCCTCATCGACACCCACGAGCTCTTCCATGGCTATCACGAAAGCTTGGATGCATTCTCCAAGATCCTCGGCAGTCACCTTGGCCCAACCAGAGGCTTTAGAATGGGCAAGTTCCATTCCAATGGCAAGGACCGACCTAAGCTTGACGACTGGTTCCGATCCCCCATCCTAGATCAGCTCGAGGAGCTCACTTTTGACGATGGGCATATGCGGTCACTTCCAACATCCGCACTCCGCCTTGCGCCCACGCTGCGCGTCGCCAAGTTCAGGAACTGCCATCCCCCCTTAATGATGTTCCCGCTCTTATTCTACCATGACTAAAACACCTTGAGCTCGTCGCCGTCTACCTCTCAAACGGTGACATGGAGCTCCTGCTCTGTGGCTGTACTGCACTCGAGTACCTTTGTCTTCAGGCGATCAATGGGCTGAGTACCTTGCACATCACCTCCATGACTCTCCGGACTATTTATCTGTGTTGTTGGTGCGGCAGGAAGACATCACAAGATGTGTACCATGGTATGGTCATTGAGGACACACTTGCACCTGAGAGATTACTTGTAGTTGATCAAGAAGGTCCAACAAGAATCAATGTCATTTTTGTGCCGAAATTGACAGTGGTGGGCTACTCGTCCGACAAATACTACGAACTTGTTATTGGATCCACACCCGTTCAGGCACAACAGCCGGCTGCTACCTCTCCTTCTACAAATTAACATTATTTGTAATTTTGAAGATGTTTGTCCATCTGTCATTCAGAAAATGATTTCGACAAGCTTGACCCCGAAACTGCGCACAGTGAAGGTCTTGGCACTAGAATCTATCGGCCCGAACCTGGAGCAAGTTGTTAGTTTCTTGAGATGCTTTCCGTGCCTGGAGAAGCTATATATCGAGGTGATGTTCCTTTCCTGTTAAATGTTAACCATAAGGGAGTTCAATTTGTGGCACCTTTTTCCAAGTTTACAATGACAATGTACTACAATTTCTGAAGGACTCTTTTGGAGAATTTCAGTACATACATGTTCCACCCCCCATATTGGTTGCTTGATCCATATGGTTACAATCAATAAGCATTTCTCCTTTGGATTCATCTGCCCATGTTAATCATGTCAGATCGAAGATGCCATGTTAGTGCATTTTACAAATCATGCAAACCAAATAGGCACTAACATGTTTTCTTCTTTTGCAGATAAGATTAGGCCCAATGGTGGATAATGTGATAGAATATAACAATCACGTCGAATGCCTAGATCTGCATCTCTCAGAAATTACTTTGAACTCCTACCGAGGGACCTTACCAGAGATTATATTCGCTAGGTTCTTTGTTCTCAGAGAAAGGGTGCTGAAGGAAATGAGGTTTTCCCTACATTTATTTTGCAAAAATGAATGGTTTGTTGATCAGCACCGGCGCCTGCGGTAGAATGGAATAGGCTCCAAAAATGCTGAATTTTTTGGAACTTCAAATGACAGAGTAATCGGAAGTCATCGTGTCAACCCCATACATGACTTCTCAGTGGCTGACCCCTTTGAAAAAATTGCGAGGTTTCGAAACCAGACTAAGAACTGGTAATATTAGTTTGAACCTCTCTGATATCCATGTTCAGCGGATCAGCACGAGCGTTTGCAGCTGATGAGCTGAATTTCATTTCTAATATCAGTTTGAACCTTGTAATCTTAGAATTTGAGCCATATAACTCTGGAATTTGAACCTTGTAATATTTCGAGCTTTTGTGGTACAATCATTGAAATGGCATCGTTTGAGACTCGTATATTTGTAGCACTATTTTGACCTTAATATGCAATGTTCTTAGATTTTATTAACCATTCTCGAATCTGTTTACCTTGCTGATCACACAGCACACGATCTGTATAGCTAACTCGACTGCGATCTTCAACATTATTGCACACAGTTGGTTTTTCCACTTCAAGCCAACACGTGGCCAAACTAGCCGGGCGGGAACCTTGCGCGGTAGCGCGGGAACAAGCTCACCAATGATACATTTGGCGCCTCTTCGAGCCTATGTGTGCGGTGTGGTGTTGTCTAGCATGCACTGGAATCCTCCACTATGAACACCATGACAAGAGGTGATGATTAGAGGCCGGCCGACCCCCATTTATTACAGCGGCCAACCTTTCGATCGCGCCCCACCATTGCAAGAAGCACACCCACGACGAGAAAATCTTAGAGGGTATCCTGCGAGGCTCCAATGGCGCTCCGAAGCTGCTAACGACGAGCAGCTGTTCACCATGCGTGTCGTGGTGGACACCCACAGAAGGTTCATGGACCTCTCAGTGGTGTACTCCATCCACATCATGGAGCTGTTGCTTGCCGAGGAGAAGTACTAGGTGGTCGGGTTCGACCTCGAATACACCCGCGCTTGTGCCGGGTCTCGTCCCAAGGTCACCGTCGCCCAGATGTGCGTGCGCCACCACGTCCTCGTCTACCACTACTGCCTAGCCACAAGGCCTTGCGAGCGTTTTGACAGGTTTGTCAATAGCCCCCACTACATGTTCTCTACGGTGGACATCACCAATGATGTAAAGGCGCTCGAGAATTCGGGCATCGCCTGCCAGAATCTTGTCGACATCCAGGGCCAATACATGATTTGGGGCATCAAGGAGCATGAGAAGGACTCACTGGTTCACCTCACCGAGGCCATCATCGACCCCTACTGCAGAGACATGAAGGACTCATGCAACAAGGACAAGCGTGCCTGGCACTCGGCCTGGATGGAGAAACTCGATGAAGCTCACGTTGTGTACGTGGCCAAGGAGGCGTACACGAGCTACCACATGTACAGGCGGATCGTTGACATGAGGAAGTGCCTTCTTCCCCAAAACAGCCAGGGATCCAGCCGGAAGCAGAGGAATGGCAAGCGTCATCGCAACAATAAGTAGATGATTAGATCCTCATTTCTTGTACTTTAGTATGCATGTAATTGCTTACTTTGGTGTGTGGAAATGTTATGTGTGTAGTCACTTGTGTAATTGTATGCTTAATTTTGTTATGCAATGCTGTCTTTTGAAGTATATATGTTGATGCTCTGTAGACAGAGCGTAGATGTTGCGGGGACAAAGAAAATCACATTGCACACGGACTAAACAATGGAACCCGTCGGTGATGTTTTCATCAATCACTCACAATTATATACCAGCAATCGTTTGCTCGCAACACACACGGCTTGTTAGCAGTGATTATCTGTGTTGTTATAGGTCTTCGCACAAGTTTCCAATTTCAGACCTGTTTTCCGCGTATCACCCACATCTTGTTAAGTTCTCATCTCTCAACGCAAACAGTTCATCCGAGTTAACCGCATGACATATATCGCACACACCTTGATCTGGCTGGCCGTTTCTTTTGTGTTGCTTAATCACAAATAGTTCATCCGACTAAACTATATACTATACATCGCACACGCCTTCATCTAGCAGCCCGTTTCTTTTGTTCCTCCTCATCGCAAACAGTCAATTCAACTGAACTGTATGCCCATCATCACACACGCAACCAAAATTTCAACCGTGTTTGATGCATCCTCCATTGCAAACGTTTTCCACCTTTTTTGACGGGTTTTTTACACCCTCGTTTGCGATTATGGCATTGCACACAGTTTCGTCGAAGGGTCTCTGATCGTAGTGTCGCGTTAGCAGTACCTGCAGTAGTGCCCGTGTTATATGAGGGGCTGGTCTTCACCCAACTGCGTGGAAGAGGCACCGTAATCTGGATAACTACACACGCACAAGGGGCTAGTACTTAGCCCCACAGTCATACTCCTATGGCTAAGTGAAAGTAATAAATCCGCATAGTCTGATTGTCTGGTTCACCCCGCGGACCCCTCCTTTATGGACCAAGACGTTGGATAAAGTGTGGTCACGCGTCATGTCGAACACCCCTGTAGCATCTACATGGGGGCTGAAGCCAACGACTGGTAACTTTTAAAAGTATAAAAATAATCGGCTGATACGTCTCCAACGTATCTACAATTTTTTATTGTTCCATGATATTATATTACTATCTTGGATGTTTTATATGCATTAATATGCTATTTTATATGATTTTTGGGACTAACCTATTAACCTATAGCCCAATGCCAGTTTATGTATTTTCCTTGTTTTTGAGTTTCGCAGAAAAGGACTATCAAACGGAGTCCAAACGGAACGAAACTTTACGAGGATTTTTCATAGACCAGAGGACACTAGAAGGACTTAGAGTACATGCCAGGGGAGCCTCGAGGTGGCCACAAGGGTGGAGGGTGCGCCCTGGTGGGTAGGGCG
>LR738715.1:533128485-533194403 GCA_902687465.1 Secale cereale
CCCCCCCCCCCCCGAGACCCCCCTGACCTACTTCTTTCGCCTATAAATTCCCAAATATTCTAGAAACATTAGAACATCCATCTAAACCACTTTTCTGCCGCTGTAACCTTCTGTTCTCGCGAGATCCCATTTGGAGGCCTTGTTCGGTACTCTGCCGGAGGGGGAATCAACCACGGAGGGCATCTACATCAACACCATTGCCCTTTCGATGAAGTGTGAGTAGTTTACCACAGACCTACGGGTCCATAGCTAGTAGCTAGATGGCTTCTTCTCTCTCTTTGAACCACAATAACAAGTTCTCCTTGTTGTTCTTGGAGATCTATCCGATGTAATCTTCTTTTGTGGTGCATTCGTCAAGATCCAATGAATTGTGGGTTTATGATCAAATTATCTATGAATAATATTTGAGTTTATTCTGAATTCCTATATGCATGATTTAATATCTTAGTAATTCTCTTCGAACTATTGGTTTGGTTTGGCCAACTACATTGGTTTTTCTTGCAATGGGAGAACTGCTTTGCTTTGGGTTCAATCTTGCGGCGCTCAATCCCAGTGACAGAAAGGGACATGACACGTATTGTACTGTTGCCATCGAGGATAACAAGATGGGGTTTTCATCATATTGATTGAGTTAATTCCGCTACATCATGGCATCTTGCTTAAGGCGTTACTCTGTTCTTATGAACTTAATACTCTAGATGCAGAATCATTTCGATCGATGTGTGGAGTAATAGTAGTAGATGCATGCAAGAGTCGGTCTACTTGATACGGACGTGATGCCTATATTCATGATCATTTCCATAGATGTCCTCATAATTATTCGCTCTTCTATCAATTGCTTGACAGTAATCTGTTCACTCACCGTAATATTTGTTATCATGAGAGAAGCCTCTAGTGAAACCTATGGCCCTCGGGTCTATTTTACATCTTATAAGTTTCCGATCTACTATTTCGCTATATTTTACTTTTCAATCTATAAACCAAAAACCCAAAAATATTTACTTTACTAGTTCATCTATCTCTATCATATCTCACTTTTGCAAATAATAGTGAAGGGATTGACAACACCTTTATAGCGTTGGGTGCAAGTTGTTTGATTGTTTGTGCAGGTATTTGGCGATTTGTGCATAATCTCCTACTGGATTGATACCTTGGTTCTCAAACTGAGGGAAATACTTACTCTACTTTGCTGCATCACCCTTTCCTCTTCAAGGGAAAAACCAATGCAAGCTCAAAAGGTCGCAGGAAGAATTCCTGGCGCTCTTGCCAAGGAGATCTACGCCAAGTCAAGACATACCAATTACCCTTCATTAAACTCTCATCTCTTGCATTTACATTATTTTCCATTTGCCTCTCGTTTTCCTCTCCCCCACTTCTAAAACGATCTTCTAAAAGATTTGCCTTTTTCTTCGCCCCTTCTTTCGTTCGTCTTGTTCGCTTGATTTTTGTGTGCTTGTGTGTTGGATTGCTTGCTTTGTCACGATGACTCAAGAAAATACTAAATTATGTGACTTTTCCATCACCAATAATAATGATTTTATTAGTACTCTGATTGCTCCCGCTACTAATGCAAAATCTTGTGAAATCAATGCTGCTATATTGAATCTAGTTATGGAAGATCAATTCTCTGGCCTTCCTAGGGAAGATGTCATTTCCCATCTGAATAATTTTGTTGATTTGTGTGATATGCAAAAGAAAATAGATGTGGATAATGATCTTGTTAAATTAAATCTATACCCGTTTTCACTACGAGATCAGGCTAAAACTTGGTTTTCATCTTTGCCTAAAAATAGTATTGATTCATGGAATAAGTGCAAAGATTCTTTTATTGCCAAGTATTTTCCTCCCGCTAAGATCATCTCCCTTAGGAATGATATTATGAATTTTAAACAACTTGATCATGAGCATGTTGCACAATCTTGAGAGAGGATGAAACTTATGATAAGAAATTGTCCTACACATGGCTTGAATTTATGGATGATTATACAAAAAAATTATGCTGGATTAAACTTTGCTTCTAGAAATATTTTAGATTCGGCCGCGGCAAGTACTTTTATGGAAATAACTTTAGGAGAAGCTACTAAAATCCTAGATAATATTTAATGGCATACCGAAAGATCTTCCACTAATAAAAAGTGCATGCAATTGAAAAGATTAATGTTTTGAGTGGAAAGATGGATGAACTTATGAAATTATTTGCTAGCAAGGGTGCTAATATTGATCCCAGTGATATGCCTTTGTCCACTTTGATTGAGAATAATAATGAATCTATGGATGTGAATTTTGTTGGTAGGAACAATTTTGGTAACAATGCTTATAGAGGAAATTTTAATCCTGGGCCTTTTGCTAGTAATTCTTCTAATAATTATGGTAGTTTCTACAACAATTCTTATAGTAATTATAGTAAGATGCCCTCTAATTTTGAGAATAGCGTTAAATAATTTATGAGTGCTCAAAAGAATTTTAACGCTATGATTGTAGAAAAATTGCTTAAGATTGATGATTTGGCTAGGAGCATGGATATAATTTATCTTGATGTTTATTCTTTAAAGCTCAGATCTATTCCACCCGAGCATGATATCAATGAGTCTCTCAAAGCTATGAGAATTTGCATTGATGAGTGCAAGTAAAGAACCGTTAAGATGAGTGCTAAAAAAGAGTGGTTCGTACAAACATGTTCTTCTAGTTATCGTGAAAATAATGATGAAGATCTTAAAGCGATTGATGTGACTCCTATTGAACCTTTGTTTTCCAAAATAAATCTTGATAAATATGGGACTTGAGATGGGTTTGCTTTAGTTAAGAGGCATCCCAATAGTTCGCATTTTTAGATATTGATGCAAAAATTGATAAAAGTGGGATTGATGAAGTCAAAACTTTAAGCAGCAATGAACCCACTAGATAGGATCTCAAGGAATTTAATTATTATAATTGTTCTTTAATAGATTGTATTTCCTTGTTGCAATTCATGTTGAATTCTCCTCATGCTTATAATCAAAATAAAGCTTTTACCAAACATATCGTTGATGCTATTATGCAATCTTTTGAAGAAAAGCTTGAATTAGAAGTTTCCATCCCTAGAAAACTTTATGATGAGTGGGAACCCTACTATTAAGATTAAGATTAAATATTATGAGTGCCATGCTTTGTGTGATTTGGGTGCTAGCATTTCTACGATTCCAAATTCTTTATGTGATGTGCTAGGTTTCCATGAAATTGATTAGTGTTCTTTAAATTTGCATCTTACGGATTCCACTATTAAAAAACCGATGGGAAGGATTAATGATGTTCTTATTGTTGCTAATAGGAATTATGTACCCGTAGATTTCGTTGTTCTTGATATAGATTGCAATCCTACATGTCCTATTATTCTTGGTAGACCTTTCCTTAGAACAATTGGTGCAATTATTGATATGAAAAAGGAAACATTATATTCAATTTACATTAAGGAAGGGCATGGAAAACTTTCCAAGAAAGGATATTAAATTGCCTTATAAATCTATTATGAAAGCAGCCTATGCATTGCATACCAAAGATGATAATACCAAGATCTATTTGCGTTTTATGCATAGCTAAGGGCGTTAAACAATAGCGCTTGTTGGGAGGCAACCTTTTTTTTTTTGCTTTTTGGTTCTGTTTTGCAAGTTTTACACATATTACTTTTGTAGTAATTGTGTTTTGGTGTTTTAATTAGTGTTTGAGCCAAGTAAGACCTTTGGGATGGCTTGCGGTGATCGTTGACTTGATTTTGCTGAAAAACAGAAACTTTTGCGCCCAGTGTAGAAAATTCAATAATTCACTGGAACGTTGAAACCTTCTGATTTTTTACAGAGAATTGATATACAAATTCTCCATGTCTTCCTAATTTTTCAGAATTTTTAGAGTTACAGAAGTATGCGAAGTTTCCAGATTGCTACAGACTGTTCTGTTTTGGATAGACTCTGTTTTCTATGTCTTGTTTGCTTATTTTGATGCATCTATGGCTAGTATTGGGGGTTATGACCATAGAAAATTTGGAATACAGTACATATTACACCAATACAAAATTATAATAAGATCACAACAGTACCTTGAGTGGTTATTTGCTTTGTTTTACTAATGGAGCTCACGAGATTTCTGTTGAGTTTGTGTTGTGAAGTTTTCAAGTTTTGGGTAGTGATTTGATGGACTATGGAATAAAGAGTGGCAAAAGCCTAAGATTGGGGATGCCCAAGGCACCCCAAGGTAAAATTCAAGGACGTCCAAGAGCATAAACTTGGGGATGCCCCGGGAAGGCATCCCCTCTTTCGTCTTCATCTATCGGTAACTTTACTTGAGGCTATATTTTTATTTACTACATGATATGTATTTTGCTTGGAGCATCTTGTGTGATATGAGCCTTTGCTTTTTAGTTTGCCACAATCACCCTTTCTGTACACACCTTTTGAGAGGAACACGCTTCAATCATGATTTATTATAATACTCTATATGCTTCACTTATATCTTTTGAGCTAGGCAATTTTTCTCTAGTGCTTCACTTATATCTTTTTAGAGCACGGCGGTGGTTTTATTTTATAGAAATTGTTGAACTCTCTTTCTTCACTTATATTATTTTGAGAGTCTTAAAGAATAGCATGGTGATTTGCTTGGGTTATGAATTTAGTCCTAATATGATAGACATCCAAAGGAGATATAATAAAAACTTTCATATATAGAGCATTGAGTACTATGTGAATTTTGACTCCTTGTAACTGTTTTGAGATGTTAAGATGGTAATATTAGAGTCACGTTAGTGGTAGTTTGTGAGGTTAAAGAAATAATTGTGTTAAGGTTGGTGATTCCAGTAGAATGCATGTATGGTCTCCTAATTATGTAACCGAATTGGAGCACTTTGTATTTTGAAGTGTTTGTCTTTGCGTGAAGGTCGGGGGCGCGTGATGGTTAATTCCTACCAACCTCCCCCTAGGGGCATGCGTCCTAGTACTTTGCTTCGAGAGCTAATAGATAATTTGCAATAAGTATGTGAGTTATTTATGACTAATGTTGAGTCCATGGATTATACACACTCTCACCCTTCCACTTTACTAGCCACTCTAGTGTCGCGCAACTTTCGCTGGTGCATAAAACCCTCCTTATACCTTCCTCAAATAGCCACCATACCTACCTATTATGGCATTACCATAGCCATTCCGAGATATATTGCCATGTAGCTCCATCGTTCTGTTTATTATGACACGCTTCATCATTGTCATATTACTTTGCATGATCATGTAGTTGACATAGTATTTGTGGCAAAGCCACTGTTCATATTTTTCATACATGTCACTCTTGGTCACTGCACATCCCGGTACACCGCCGGAGGCATTCATATAGAGTCATATATTGTTCTAGTATCGAGTTGTAATATCAAGTTTTAAGTAAATAAAAGTGTGATGATCATCATTATTACAACATTGTGCCATGTTAGGTTATCAAAAATAAAAGAGGACAATGAAGCCCAAAGAAACAAAAGAGGACAAACAAGCCCACCAAAAAAATATGAGAGAAAAAGAGAGAAGGGACAAAGTTTTTTGACCTTTTCCACGCTTGTGCTTCAAAGTAGCACCATGCTCTTCATGATAGAGAGTCTCCTATGTTGTCACTTTCATATATCACCAGTGGGAATTTTTCATTATAGAACTTGGCTTGTATATTCCAACGATGGGCTTCCTCAAATGCCATAGGTCTTCATGAGCAAGCAAGTTGATGCACACCCACTAGTTGTCTTTTTGAGATTTCATACACTTATAGCTCTAGTGCACCCATTACATGGCAATCCCTACTCACTCACATTGATATTGATTGGTGGACATCTTCATAGTCCGTTTATTTGCCAAGTCGATGTGATACTTCTCCCTCCTTTTGTTTATTACCACCTTATATTCCACCCATAGTGCTATGTCCATGGCTCACGCTCATATATTGCATGAAGAGTTGAAAAGGTTTAAGAAAGTAGAGTATGAAAGCAATTGCTTGATGGACACCGGGATGGGCATGATTTATGCTTTGTGTTAAGAAGAGGGAGCAAAAATGACTATATGATTTTGTAGGGATAACTTTCTTTAGCCATGTTATTTTTGAAACTTCGTAGATTGCTTTTAGTATGCTTGAACTATTATTGTTTTGATATTGATAAATTTTTATTTTGAGTCTTATGGGTCTGAACATTCATGCCATAATAAATAATATTACATTAATAAATATGTTGGGTAGCATGCCACATCAAAAATTCCGTTTTTATCATCTACCTACTCGAGGACGAGCAGGAATTAAGCTTGGGGATGCTTGATACGTCTCGAACGTATCTATAATTTTTTATTGTTCCATGCTATTATGTTATCTATCTTGGATGTTATATATGCATTAATGTGCTATTTTATATGATTTTTGGGACTAACCTATTAACCTAGAGCCCAGTGCTAGCTTTTGTTTTTTCCTTGTTTTTGAGTTTCGCAGAAAAGGAATATCAAACAGAGTCCAAACGGAACGAAAATTTACGAGGATTTTTCTTGGACCAGAAGACACTAGAAGGTCTTGGAGTACACGCCAGGGGAGCCTCGAGGCAGCCACAAGGGTGGAGGGCACGCCACCCTACCTTGTGGGCCCCCGAGACCCCCCCTGACCTACTTCTTTCGCCTATAATTTCCCAAATATTTTAGAAACATCAGAACATCCATCAAAACCACGTTTCCGCCGCTGTAACCTTTTGTTCTCGCGAGATCCCATCTGGAGGCCTTTTCTGGTACTCTACCGGAGGAGGAATCAACCACGGAGGGCATCTACATCAACACCGTTGCCCTTTCGATGAAGTGTGAGTAGTTTACCACAGACCTACGGGTCCATAGCTAGAAGCTAGATGTCTTCTTCTCTCTCTTTGATCCACAATACCATGTTCTCCTGGTTATTCTTGGAGATCTATCCGATGTAATCTTCTTTTGCGGTGTGTTTGTCAAGATCCGTTGAATTGTGGGTTTATGATCATATTATCCATGAATAATATTTGAGTTTCTTCTGAATTATTATATGCATGATTTAATATCTTATTAGTTCTCTTCGAACTATCGGTTCGGTTTGGCCAACTAGATTGGTTTTTCTTGCAATGGAAGAAGTGCTTTGCTTTGGGTTCAATCTTGCGGTGCTCAATCCGAGTGACAGAAAGGGACATGACATGTATTGTATTGTTGCCATTGAGGATAACAAGATGGGGTTTTCATCATATTGCTTGAGTTAATTCCGCTACATCATGTCATCTTGCTTGAGGCATTACTCTGTTCTTATGAACTGAATACTCTAGATTTAGGATCGTTTCGATCGATATGTGGAGTAATAGTAGTAGATGCAGGCAGGAGTCGGTCTACTTGATACGGACGTGATGCCTATATTCATAATCATTGCTATAGATGTCATCATAATTATTCGCTCTTCCATCAATTGCTTGACAGTAATTTGTTCACCCACCATTATATTTGGTATCATGAGAGAAGCCTCTAGTGAAACCTATGGCCCCCGGGTGTATATTACATCTTATAAGATTCTGATCTACTATTTTGCAGTCTTTTGCTTTTCAATCTATAAACCAAAAACCCCAAAAATATTTACTTTACTAGTTCATCTATCTCTATCAGATCTCACTTTTGCAAATAACCATGAAGGGATTGGCAACCCCATTATCGCGTTGGGTGCAAGTTATTTGATTGTTTTGTGCAGGTATTTGACGATTTCTACGTAATCTCCTACTAAATTGATACCTTGGTTCTCAAACTGAGGGAAATAGTTACTCTACTTTGCTCCATCACCCTTTCCTCTTCAAGGGAAAAAGCAACGCAAGCTCAAGAGGTAGCACCGGCCACACAGGAGGATAAGTCGCTAGAATATAAGGCGCAAAAATATAGTAATACATGATAGCATGGGTTGATAACATAGTTTTTACAACCCGAACACAATTAACTAAAAATCACGTCCTTCGAGCATTGGCCATCTACAATGCGGACTCCCTCCAGGACATCATCCAAGTACCTCTCTGGCTTCAATGATCTTTGCCTTCAGGCAGGCCTGGGGTCGCCACTTCGGTGGCCTTCATCTTCGCCCACTGCATCTTCACGCGAGCGAAGGCCATCCAGGCACCCTCTATGCGGGCCGAGCACTTCATAGCATCAATCTGTGGTCGCGCATTGACCAGCCGCTTTACCAAGCCGAAGTAACTACTAGGGATCGACTCGGTTGGCCAGAGGTGTACTATTATGTCCTTCATAGCCAAACCTGCCACCCCATGCAGCTCCCCCAGCTATTTCAGCTGGTCGTTGAGAGGCATCGGGTGTTCTGGTGCAAGAAATTGCAACCAGAACATCTTCTCCGTTGAGTTCCCCTCCTGGGCTCTGAAGAACTGTGCGGCGTCCGTGGCACTCTTCGGGAGATCCGCAAACGCGCCTGGAGAACTCCACACTCGGGTGAGAAACGCATACCTCTAACCTCCAAAGATACTCTACAAAAGAAAGGCCTTACCAGCCGCTATCTGCCTTGCCTGGTGGATCTCTTCACGAGCACTCCGCGACTCGCTCTGCGCCTCTTTGGCGTCATTGAGAGCCTTGGTAAGCTTGGATGATTGGTCTGTAGTCTTTTGCTCCAACACCTCGCATTTGCGAATGGCGTCCTTGAGCTCCTGCTCGACTTCGGCCACCTGAGCTTCATGTTGGCGGCAGGTAGCTTGTTCGGCCTCTAGTTCGGCAACTGCTTTGTCAGCAGCTGCCTTACTTGCCTCAGCCTCTTTCTTGGCCTGAGCAAGGACGCCCTTGAGGGTCTCGACCTCGGCTATGCTAGCTATGATCATAATCACATCATCTGATGAGTTACACTCACAATACACATATCATCTTTGCTATCAAAATAATAAATTTCTAAAGTCCGTATACCTTGCGTTTCATCGAACAGCTTGTTAATGTGGTCGAGTTCCTTGTCGGCTTCTTGAAGCTTCTGATTGAGCTCGGAAACCTCTGCGGCCTGGGCGGATACCGCCAACAGGGAAGCTTGTTTCAAATAAACGGCAAAATACATTATATTCTTGAATACTACATGGACCTCTGTCCGATTCCTTTCAAAATCAAACAGAGCATCAGGGGCTACCGTCCGTACACAGGTTTTGTATTCTACACAAATGAAATATAAAGTTCTTTAGAGTATTATGTTGCATACCTCAAAGCCTGTCAGTAGGCTGTGGAGGCTTCATTCGGTCCGCTCTTGGCAGACTGAATCTTCCCCATAATCGCACCCATCAGAGTGCGGTGGTCTGCTACGATGAAAGCACCTTTAAGTGCTTGCTCTAGAGTGTTGGGCGGCTCTGGGTTAACGGAGGCCGCCGCTGGATCTGGTGCTCCTCCCCCTTTCATAGGGGATTGTTTACTTGATTCTGGAGCCATGCTGGCTGCCGGAATGGTGTTCGGCGGGAGCCCGGATTGCGTAGGCTCCACGCCATCGGTTGCCATAGGAACCGCTTAACCTTGATTTCCGGTGACCGAGCTGTTAACCTCGGGCACCCTCTTTTTAGCCACGCTCACCCCCTCTTGAGCAGGGGATGTCCGCAGGGTCGACACCTCGGTGTCCCCCATGGAGGTAGGCCAGGGTGCCTGTGGCGGTGTCTCGCTCTCTGCCATCTCGGTTGGCAGAGAGTTCCCCCCTGATGATGTATCACGGAGTGTGCGGGAGAAAATGGGCCGAAGACGACAATAAGTTTTCAAATACTTACGATGTAGCTGGGGGCTTAACCCTAGGCTGTCTTTGGGGGACAGCTTTGGATCCTGAATCCAAACTGTCCGGGAGGTTTAGCTTCCTCCTCCTGGGTGCCCCCTCCTCCGTGTCTTCGGGGGCCGCCCTCTTCTTCTTCCTCCCCTTAACGGGGAGGAGTCGCTTTCCACCTCCTCCCCCTCTTCCTCCTCGTCATGGGAGGAGGGGGCGTCAATCTCTCCGGATATGGTTTTCGAAGGACCCTTAGGGCGGGGGCCGTCCTTGGCCTCCTTGCCCTTCTTCTTCTTGACCTTCTTCTCCGGCGCTTGGTACGGCGCCGGCACCAGCATCTCCATCAGCTCGGGCGTGGCCGGGTCCTCGGGTAGCGGGGCCAGACAATTGATCCGCTCTGCCTTTGCCACCAGGCCTGTATGGAGCGCAAATATTCTAATTCCTATTATACTTGAAATATTTACTAGTTAGAGCTTCGGCAAAATTGTGCTTACCGTCGCAGCCAGAGTCTCGTTGTCGAATCCGATGTCCTCATTCTTCTTCGACCACTTCTTATGGGCCTTGAAGAATAGCTTCCATATGTCGTCATGCATGGTGCCGAAGAAGCGCTTCAGGGTCCGTGGCTCCTCTGGATTGAACTCCCACAAGCGGGAGGCTTGGAGCTGGCAGGGAAGATGCGGCGGAAGAGCATCACTTGAATCATGTCAATGACTTTAGTGCCCTCCGCTAGCATATTGGAGATGCGATTTTGGAACGTCTTCACCTCCGATAGGGACTCCCAGTCAAGGCCTTTGGTGGTCCATGAGGTGAGTCTCTCTGGGGGTCTGGACCAGAAATCGGTCATGGCCGCCCAGGTGGCTTCGCGGGGTTCGGTGATATAGAATCACTCCTGCTGCCATATTTTAACTATTTCCACAAAGGCCCCTTTGGGCCAGGTGGCGTTCGAGAGATTGCTTACCATGGCTCCACAGCAGTCCGCATACTGTCCATCAACCACCTTCGGCTTCGGATTGAAGACCTTGAGCCATATGCCGAAGTGTGGGGGGCGCGGAGGAAAGCCTCACACACAACTATAAAAGCCGATATGTGTAGGATGGAATTTGGGGCTAGATCATGGAAATCTAGCCCGTAGAAGAATAGAAGGCCACGGAAAAAGGAGTGAAGGGGAAATCCGATCCCCCGAAGAAAATGAGGGATGGACACAACCCTCTCGCCGGGCCCTGGAGTAGGGATCACCCGATATTTGTCAAGGAGCTGGTGCGCTATGTTCGCAGAAAGATAGCCTGCACTCCGGAGATCCTTCACGTCTTTCTCAGTAACGGTGGAGGCCTCCCACTTGCCCTTGGAACCAGATCTGGCCATTGCCGGAGAAGGAGGTGATACGTCTCCATCGCATCTATAATTTTTGATTGTTCCATGCCAATATTCTACAACTTTCATATACTTTTGGCAACTTTTTATACTATTTTTTGGGACTAACATACTGATCCAGTGCCCAGTGCCAGTTCCTGTTTGTTGCATGTTTTTTGTTTCGCAGAATATCCATATCAAACGGAGTCCAAACGGAATAAAAATGGACGGATATGTTTTTGGAATATATGTGAATGTTGGGAAGCGGAACCACCACGAAACGATGCCCGAGTGGGCCACCAGGCAGGGAGGCGCACCCTGGGCCCTCGTGGCCACACCGTAAGGTGGTTGATCCCTTCTTTCGCTGCAAGAAAGCTAATTTCTGGATAAAAATCGTGTCAAAAGATGAGCCCAATCAGAGTTACGGATCTCCGAGAATTTAAGAAACGGTTAAGGGCCAGAATCTAGGAACGCAGAAACAGAGAGAGACAGAGAGACAGATCCAATCTCGGATGGGCTCTCACCCCTCCGCCGCCATGGAGGCCATGGACCAGCGGGGAAACCCTTCTCCCACCTAGGGAGAAGGTCAAGGAAGAAGAAGAAGGAGGGGGCTCTCTCCCCCTCGCTTCCGGTGGCACCGGAGTGCCACCGGGGCCATCATCGTGTGATGGCAATCTACACCAACACCTCCGTCATCTTCACCAACATATCCATCACCTTCCCCCATCTATCTACAGCAGTCCACTCTCCCGCAACCCACTGTACCCTCTACTTGAACATGGTGCTTTATGCTTCATATTATTATCCAATTATGTGTTGCCATCCTATGATGTCTGAGTAGATTATCGTTGTCCTATCGGTGATTAGTGAATTGCTATGATTGATTTAATTTGCTTGTGGTTATGTTGCTGTCCTTTGGTGCCCATCATATGAGCGCGGGCGTGGATCACACCATAGGGTTAGTTGTATGTTGATAGGACTACATATTGGAGGGCAAGAGTGACAGAAGCTTCAACCTAGCGTAGAAATTGATGCATACGTGATTGAAGGGGAACCAATATATCTTAATGCTATGGTTGGGTTTTACCTTAATGAACGTTAGTAGTTGCGGATGCTTGCTAATAGTTCCAATCATAAGTGCACAGAATTCCAAGTAAGGGATGACATGCTAGCAGTGGCCTCTCCTACATAAAACTTGCTATCGGTCTAGTAATGTAGTCAATTGCTTTGGGACAATTTCGCAACTCCTACCACCACTTTTCCACACTCTCTATCACTAACTTTATTGTGTCTTTATCTTAACAGCCCCTTGTTTTATTTACGTGCTCTTTATATTCGTGCAAACCTATCCCACAAAACCACAAAATACTTCTAGTTTCATACTTGTTCTAGGTAACGTAAACGTCCAGCGCGCGCAGAGTTGTATCGGTGGTCGATAGAACTTGAGGGAATATTTGTTCTGCCTTTAGCTCCTCGTTGGGTTTGACACTCTTACTTATTGAAAGAGGCTACAACTGATCCCTTACACTTGTGGGTCATTAAGACCTTTTTCTGGCGCCGTTGCAGGGGAGCAATAGCGTGGGGTGAATATTCTCGTGTGTGCTTGTTTGCTTTATCACTAAGTAGATTTTATTTGTTGTCCTAAGTTGTTTTCTATCTTTAGTTATGGGTAGGAAACGCAAAATACCAAAAAAAAAATAGTGGTAGCTGTTGAACCAATGGTTGAAGAACCACTCAAAATCTATCACACTCCTGAAGCTTTTTACTTGGATCATCTTCAATCCCTATGTGCTCGTGCTGAAACCCCAACTAGCTTAGTTGAGGGCAAATCTTTAGATGAGCATGCTTGTTATGTGCAACATCGCATATCTGAAAAAGGGAAACTTTTACTGGATCAAATTCATCGTTTGCAATGCTATGCTTGGAATTTATGTGAAATATATGATTTTACTTGTTGTTCTGAAGACCCTAAGAAACACCTTCCCAACCAATGTGAGTGTAGCGATAATGGAAGTGTATCTTCGTATGCTAAGGGTGTTTATAGTTACTATGATGTTCAACAAATTGAGGAATTTGTTGCTTTTAAGGGTGCTTATGAAATTGCTTCTTTGATTGAAAAGTATGATGCTACTCTTTACAAATCTGAAAATTTTGCCATATATAAATATTGTTATGATAATTATGCTTCTAATGCCTATGTTAAACCATATATTGAGGACTCCTCCGCTGTCCAAGAAGAGACTAATATTTTGCAGGAGTCTATGGAAGAAGAAATTAATGACATTGTGAGCTCATTGGATGAAAAAGATGAGGAGGAGAGCAAAAAACAAAAGGAGGAAGAGCGGATTGATCACCCGTGCCCACCTTCTAATGAGAGTAACTCTTTACCTCATACATTGTTTAATTTCCCTTCGTGCCTACCGAAGGATGAATGCTATGATGATTTCTATGATCCCGTTGATTCTTTTGAAATATCCCTTTTTGATGATGCTTGCTATGCTTGTGGCCAAGATGCCAATATGAATTATGCTTATGGAGATGAACTTGCTATAGTTCCTTATGTTAAACGTGAGATAGTTGCTATTGCACCCACACATGATAGTCCCATTATCTTTTTGAATTCTCCAAGCTACAATATATCGGAGAAGTTTGCACTTATTAAGGATTATATTCATGGGTTGCCTTTTTCCGTTACACATGATGATTTTGATGAATATAATATGCATGTGCTTGCTGCTCCTACTTGCAATTATTATGAGAGAGGAACTACATCTCCGCCTCTCTATGTTTCTAACATGATAAAATTGCAAGAAACTGCTTATACTATGCATTGGCCTTTAATTGATGTGCATGAATTGTTCTTGTATGGCATGCCTATGCACAGGAAGAGAGTTAAACTTCGTTGTTTCATGACACATATCACTTTGTGCTCACTACTAAATGTCAAATCATTTATAATTAAAATTGGCTTTGATATACCTTGGGATCCAGGTGGATCCATTACTTGAGCGCTATATGCCTAGCTTAATGGCTTTAAAGAAAGCGCTGCCAGGGAGACAACCCGGAAGTTTTAGAGAGTCATTTATTTCTGGTGTGTGCTTTTATAAATTCTAAAAACAAAAAAAATAAAGAGGGGAACCTAAAACTTTTCAAAAAGAAAAGTGGAAGTGATATAGACGAGCATTGTGAAAGTGGGCGACGTCCTTGAACTTTGTTCATGCCCATGGAAACTTTGTGAATCTTAATTACAGAAACTTTTCAAAAAAAAATATCCCCTTGTACAATTCCATTGTATTATAAAAATAATGTGCCAAGGTTTGCCTTTAGGATGTTTACAATGCTTGTTGGTTTGTGCGGTGCAGGACAGAAACTTTGGCTGAAGTGCGCGATTTTACATTTTTTGCTGGAACATCAAATGGTTATGAAACTTTCTGCACTGTCTTTCTATAAAAATTGTTGATTTTTCCTAATTTTGGCAGAATTTTTCAAGTATCATAAGTATGGTGAATGTTCAGATTTTTACAGACTGTTCTGTTTTAGACAGATTCTGTTTTTGATGCATAGTTTGCTTGTTTTGATGAAACTATCAATTTCTATCAGTGGATTAAGCCGTGGAAAAGTTATATTACAGTAGCTACAATGAAAAAACAAAATATGAATTGGTCTGCAACAGTACTTAGAGTAGTGATTTGCTTTATTATACTAACGGATCTTACCGAGTTTTCTGTTGAAGTTTTGTGTGGATGAAGTGTTCGAAGATCGAGGAGGTCTCGATGTGAGGAGAATAAGGAGAGGCAAGAGCTCAATCTAGGGGATGCCCAAGGCACCCCTAGTAAATATTCAAGGAGACTCAAGCGTTTAAGCTTGGGGATACCCCAGAAGGCATCCCCTCTTTCTTCAACAAGTATCGGTATGTTTTCGGATTCGTTTCATTCATGTGATGTGTGCAGATCTTAGAGCGTCTTTTGCATTTAGTTTTCACCTTTTATTTTATGCACCATGCTGGTATGAGATAGTCCTTGCTTTATTTATATAATGCTCTTTGCACTTCACTTATATCTTTTGAGTATGGCTTTATAGAATGCTTCATGTGCTTCACTTACATCATTTGAAGTTTGGATTGCCTGTTTCTCTTCACATAGAAAACCGCCATTTGTAGAATGCTCTTTTGATTCACTTATAATTGTTAGAGCATGGGCATAACTTTTGTAGAAAGAATTAAAAATCTCTTGCTTCACTTATATCTATTTAGGGAGTTGACAGGAATTGGTCATTCACATGGTTAGTCATAAAATCCTACATACACTTGTAGATCGCTGAATATGATATGTTTGATTCCTTGCAATAGTTTTGCGATATAAAGATGGTGATATTAGAGTCATGCTAGTGGGTAGTCGTGGATTGTAGAAATACTTGTGTTGAGGTTTGTGATTCCTGTAGCATGCACGTATGGTGAACCTTATGTGACGAAGTTGGAGCATGATTTATTTATTGAGTGTCATCCTTTGTGTGGGGGTCGGGGGCGCGCGATGGTTAACTCCTACCAACCTCCCCCCTAGGAGCATGCGTGTAGTACTTGGTTTCGATGGCTAATAAATTTTTGCAATAAGTATGTGAATTCTTTATGACTAATGTTGAGTCCATGGATTATACGCACTCTCACCCTTCCACCATTGCTTGCCTCTCTTGTACCGCGCAACTTTCGCTGGTACCATACACCCACCATATACCTTCCTCAAAACAGTCACCACCTACCTATTATGGCATTTCCATAGTCATTCTGAGATATATTGCCATGTAACTCCACCGTTCCATTTATTATGACACGTACCATCATTGTCGTATTGCCTTGCATGATCGTAAGATAGCTAGCATGATGTTTCCATGGCTTGTCCGTTTTTTGATGTCATTGCTACGCTAGATCATTGCACATCCCGGTACACCGCCGGAGGCATTCACATAGAGTCATATTTTGTTCTAGCTTCGAGTTGTAATCTTTGAGTTGTAAGTAAATAAAAGTGTGATGATCTTTATTATTAGAGCATTGTCCCATGTGAGGAAAGGCCAAATAAAAAAAGATGGCCTAAAAAATAGAGAGGGGCTAAAAAAAGAGAGAAAGCCCCTGAAAAAAACAAAAAAAACAAAAAAAATGAGAGAAAAGAGAGAAGGGACAATGCTACTATCCTTTTCCACACTTGTGCTTCAAAGTAGCACCATGATCTTCATAATAGAGAGTCTCTTGTTTTGTCACTTCCACATACTAGTGGGACTTTTCATTATAGAACTTGGCTTGTATATTCCAACGATGGGCTTCCTCAAATGCCCTAGGCCTTCATGAGCAAGCAAGTTGATGCACACCCACTAGTTTTCTTTTGAGCTTTCATACACTTATAGCTCTAGTGCATCCATTACATGGCAATCCCTACTCACTCACATTGATATCGATTGATGGACATCTCCATAGTCCATTGATTTGCCTAGTTGATGTGAGACTTTCTCCCTCCTTTTGTCTATCACCACCATCTATTCCACCCATAGTGCTATGTCCATGTCTCACGCTCATGTATTGCGTGAAAGTTGAAAAAGTTTGAGAATACTAAAGTGTGAAACAATTGCTTGGCTAAAACCGGGGTTGTGAATGATTGAAATACTTTGTGTGGTGAAGATGGAGCATAGCAAGACCATATGATTTTGTAGGGAGAACTTTCTTTGGCCAAGTTATTTTGAAAAGACATGATTTTTTTATTGGTATGCTTGAAGTATTATTGTCCTAATGTCAAATGATAGACTATTGCTTTGAATCACTCGTGTCTTAACATCCATGCCATGATTAGATTACATGATCAAGATTATGCTAGGTAGCATTCCACATCAAAAATTATCTTTTTTATCACTTACCTACTCGAGGACGAGCAGGAATTAAGCTTGGGGATGCTGATACGTCTTCGTCGTATCTATAATTTTTTATTGTTCCATGCCAATATTCTACAACTTTCATATACTTTTGGCAACTTTCTATACTATTTTTTGGGACTAACATATTCATCCAGTGCCCAGTGCCAGTTCCTGTTTGTTGCATGTTTTTTGTTTCGCAGAATATCCATATCATACGGAATCCAAACAGAATAAAAACAGACGCAGTTTTTTTGGAATATATGTGAATTTTGGGAAGCGGAACCACCATGAAACGATGCCCGAGTGGGCCATGAGGCAGGGGGAGCGCCCTAGGCCCTCGTGGCCACACCGTAAGGCGATTGATGCCCTTCTTTCGCCGCAAGAAAGATAATTTCTGGATAAAAATCGTGTCAAAAGATGAGCCCAATCGGAGTTACGGATCTCCGGGAATTTAAGAAACGGTGAAGGGCCAGAATCAGGGAACGCAGAAACAGAGAGAGACGGAGAGACAGATCCAATCTCGGAGGGGCTCTCGCCCCTCCGCCGCCATGGGGGCCATGGACCAGAGGGGAAACACTTCTCCCACCTAGGGAGAAGGTCAAGGAATAATAATAAGGAGGGGGGCTCTCTCCCCCTCGCTTCCGGTGGCATCGGAGTGCCACCGGGGCCATCATCGTGTGACGGCGATCTACACCAACACCTCCGTCATCTTCACCAACATCTCCATCACCTTCACCCATCTATCTACAGCGGTCCACTCTCCTGCAACCCGCTGTACCCTCTACTTGAACATGGTGCTTTATTCTTCATGTTATTATCCAATGATGTGTTTCCATCCTATGATGTCTGAGTAGATTATCATTGTCCTATCGGTGATTGGTGAATTGCGATGATTGATTTAATTTGCTTGTGGTTATGTTGCTGTCCTTTGGTGCCCATCATATGAGAGCGCGCGTGGATCACACCATAGGTTTAGTTGTATGTTGATAGGACTATGTATTGGAGGGCAAGAGTGACAGAAGCTTCAACCTAGCGTAGAAATTGATGCATACAGGATTGAAGGGGGACCAATATATCTTAAAGCTATGGTTGGGTTTTACCTTAATGAACGTTAGTATTTGCGGATGCTTGCTAATAGTTCCAATCATAAGTGCATAGCATTCTAAGTAAGGGATGACATGCTAGCAGTGGCCTCTCCCACATAAAACTTGCTATCGGTCTAGTAACGTAGTCAATTGCTTTGGGGCAATTTCGCAACTCCTACCACCATTTTTCCACACTCGCTATCATTAACTTTATTGTGTCTTTATCTTAACAGCCCCCTGTTTTATTTACGTGCTCTTTATATTCATGCAAACCTATCCCACAAAACCACAAAATACTTCTAGTTTCATACTTGTTCTAGGTAAGTAAACGTCAAGCGTGCGTAGAGTTGTATCGTTGGTCGATAGAACTTGAGGGAATACTTGTTCTGCCTTTAGCTCCTCGTTGGGTTCGACACTCTTAATTATCGAAAGAGGCTACAACTGATCCCTTACACTTGTGGGTTATCAGGAGGCGGTGGTGGAGAACATGGGAGCTGCGGGCGCTGGAGCTATGAGTTTGGGAAGCATATGCTAGAGGAAAGCATGGGGAAAAGGAGGGGTCTTTATCCTTTTATAGACGGTAGAAATACTAAACGCCCCCCACCCAGGCCATGAAACTAGCGTGTTCTCGACGAAATCGTGCATAAGGCACGGTTGGGTTACCCAAACCATATTGATGAGAATCCCGTAATGGGCGGGCACGATATCTGTGTCGACAAGACATGCCAATGGAGGCTATGCCTCGAAACACGACACAAGGGCCAAGAAAATGGTTCGAAATGTCAAAGGGTCAAATGTGATGTTTCGCCAAACAAAGTTGTCAGTAAAGACACTATACCTATTTGTTTGTTTATGTCTTCGTGGCTAAGGGTTGAACTAATTATGCAGAGCTGTACATAGTTCCAATATGCAGGAAATAAACTTCATATGTTCGGAAGGAGGAACCCGCCTTGCAATGTTGAAGATAATATGTGTGCCGAACACCTCGTCAACGAAGACTGGTTAGGGGCTACCGAGGGAGTCCTGAATTAGGGGGTCATCGGGTGTCCGGATTACTCGATATGGGTCGAACTGATGGGCCATGAAGATAAAGCAAAAGGTTATCTCCCGTGTCCAGTTAGGACTCTTACATGCGTATAATGGCAAGTTTCGTGTCCGGGTGTAATGTTTCCTTCCTCTACAAGATAACTTTGTACAACCCTAGGTCCCTGCGGTGTGTATATGAACTGGAGGGTTTAGTCTGTAGAGGCAATCAAAAAATCTCAGGCTAGACATCTAGGGTTTAGCCAATACGATCTTGAGGTAGATCAACTCTTGTAACCCCTATATTCATCATATTCAATCAAGCAGGAAGTATGGTATTTGTAACGCTCCCGGACACACCCGCCGATGGTCATTACTCATGGCGGGATCTAGACTGGTCTCACATATCAATACTAGTGTTTTTTGCGCACTTTGTCCTCACTCGTGCGCAACCACACCCGCCGATGGTCATTACTCATGGCGGGATCTAGACTGGTCTCACATATCAATACTAGTGTTTTTTGCGCACTTTGTCCTCACTCGTGCGCAACCAGGAGCAACTTCCCGGTCGGTCACCCATCCTGAAATTACTACAAGCTGAGCACGCTTAACTTTGGAGTTCTGTCCGAATGGGCTCCCGGAAAAGAAGGAAATACTTATTGATATGAGTAGTCTACCATCCCTAATAAGCCAGGCTATCACATACACCCCCACTCAGAGGAACTGACATCCTCATCGGGCCACACAAATGTTCCCTCTTGGCACAAACGTGTGTGCATCCAGTCTGATACATGTGCCATGCCGTGTGCCACGATGGGTCACAAACGTCATGAATAACATGACCGAGCACCTGTCCGCAAACATCCGTTTAACCGCGAGGGTCGGCTCTCATACCAACTTGTAATGCCCCCGGACACACCCGCCGGTGGTCGTTACTCCTCGCGGGATCTAGACTGGCCTCGCATATCAATATTAGTCTTTTTTGCGCACTTTGTCCTCACTCGTGCGCACCCGGGAGCAACTTCCTGGTTGGTCACCCATCCTGGAATTACTCCAAGCTGAGCACGCTAAACTTTGGAGTTGTGTCCGAATGGGCTCCCGGAAAAGAAGGAATTCCTTATTGATATGAGTAGTCTACCATCCCTAGTAAGCCAGGCTATCAGAGTATTACCTCCATTAAGAGGGCCCGAACCTGGGTAAACATCGTGTCCTTGTTTTCCCCCTGTTACCATTAATCTTCAGATACACAGCTTGGGACACCCTACCCGAGATCTGCCGGTTTTGACACCGACAAAGTGTACTACAGTAAACAGGAACGTTTTACAAGTGTGTTCAAAAAAGAAGAACATTTTACATGCATTGGTTAATTATATCTTAATCATGGTATTTAACAATTTAATGCACAGAACAAGAACGGTTGACGGGATTAGCAGAAAGCAAAGCGCCTTTTTAGCGGGGATTTGCAACATTCTATTAAGGTGGAAAACCAAGTGTCACTACTACACTACACCAAACAAGTTCAAAACGAGAAATAGGACCCACTCACGGCACGGCATGCCTGTCTCGTTTGGTCCGTCGGTCAAAGCGCTTCCTCTTCTTGTCATAACAATATGTCGCTGTACAAAAGTAGGGGCTCTCTTTTCTAGCCCTTACATGTGCATGGGCAGTCATAGCCACGCCTGTGGCCAAACATAACAGAGCAGAGGGGGGAAGCCAGGGACGCGGAGTTACCAGAACAACGCCAAGATGGCGGCATGAGAAGACCAAGCAAGGAGAACTCCAACGTCATCCACAACATTGGAGCCAAGGCTCGGGAAGCGCCCACGTGATGGCATGCAAATCTTTGTGAAGACAAAGGTCTACGACTCCCAAGATAAGAACCAGAGGACATGACGGTCGCAAGGCTCCTTGCCGAGGACGCCCACGAGGCCCCGGCAAGGCTCCTTGCCGAAGAGGCCCCGGGGCCCCGGCAAGCCTCTTACCGCGGGATGCTCACGGAGGCCCCGGCAAGACCCTTGCCGGAAACAGAAGCAAGACTGTGGCAAGCCCTTGCCGCCCCGTCGCCGCCCCAGCTCGGCGGGTAACCCACTGGCCCAGGCAGGCACCCACATGGAAATACGTGGTTCCTGGGCCAGCAAATCAAGCACCTACATGGTGGCATGCAGATCTTCGTGAAGACCCTACCACCACGCCACCTCAGCTGCCTGCCACACTGGCCGGGACGCGCGTCGCGACTAGACAGAGCGGCCACAGACAGGACGGGCTTCTTTTCTGTCCCCGATAAAGTAAATAGACACCTAAGCAGTGCATTTAATGCGTCTTGTCCCGTAATAGCATGGGATAAGCCTATACACTGTACACCTTTCCACCTCCTGTGTGCCACAGTGGCAGCCCCTTTTAGACTATAAAAGGAGGCCCGCGGCATACTGAAGGAGGATTCGGATGCTAGAAAGCTGGACAGGCACCGTAGCTAGCTCAAGAACTCAAGAACACTCAAATATACACCAAAGCAGGACTAGGGTATTACGCATCCTCGCAGCCCGAACCTGGGTAAATGATTGTTGTGCTGACTCTTAGACCCTCTTTTTGCACAACCTCGCGCCCGCCAACCATAGAAGGGATTCCAGTGATCCTATAGGTGTCGTTTTGTCCCGACATCTTTGGCGCGGCAGGTAGGGGGCGCAGTTATGAAAATCTGGTCTAGCAGTTTGTATAGCAGTTCTGCATGGCCATAATTTCCAAGAAGGAAATGACCAAGTGCGGGGCATCATCAGCGAGTACGGTGGATGCCCACGCGACGACAAAAAAGATAAGTCACGCAAGACTTTGAGTAATTCTTTTTCACATAAAGGTTATTCTCCTAGGAGATCTTGCTCTTTGTATGATAAAACTGTATGCAATGGGGCACTTCCACTATTGGCAAAGCCCTCGCCCTGTTTCAAGTCCACTCAACAGTTCGAGTGGCCACGTCGAGAACGGCAGGGAAGCCTTTCCGTTACTAGCAACGCTTTTGTCCTGTTTCGAGTCCGCTCGACAGTTCAAACGGTCGCGCTGAGTATAGTAAGGTGGTTTGCCCGGCAGCAAGCACACCCGGCAGGCTATTGAGGATCTGTCCTCAAAGCGTCGTGGCCTGGGTTTACGCGCCGGCAAGCCTACCCAATTAAGCATAGGGTAGACATACAGAGAAGGATCAAACAGGAAAATAACATGCATCGCTACAAAATACTGCAAAGTTATATTACATAAATCGTTGCTGTGGTTCTGACTAAAGGTAATAACTGTTTCGGTTGTGAACCTGCAGCGACAACAAGAAAAGGGGTGCCTAATCCCAACGCTGGCCCTCTATCCTCTGAATTCCGCCGATGCAATCGATGATGGGTTTGATACGCTCCTTGAGCGCCGTGAGATTTACATCATCCCGCAAGCTATCCAGCACGGCATCGAAGTCGAGGTCGGAGTTCTAGTAGGCCACCTTATTGAGGACCTTGGTCAGGGCGCCCCGGCAAAGCCTCCGGGATTCGTCGGCTAGACAGGCCGCCCGGTGAGAGTGAAGCTTTCCCAGGGCCTCAAGAACGCGTTCGAAGAACACGGTCAAGCTGGCGTGGATGGAGGTTCACCTCCCGGGAGAACCTGAAGCTTGGCATGCCCATGGTGGCCAGCTGCACAGTGAGTTCCTCCGCGACGGCGATGAGGTGGCTGATCCAGAGGTTCTCCCCCTTTACGTACTCAGCGTAGCCAGCGGCGTCATCCTTCCGCAGCCGCTTCTCCTCCTCCAGGCCCTTGTTTAGAGTCTCCGCCCAAGCTTTGGCCTCTGTGAGCATCCCCTTGAGGCTCTCCAATTCCAGTTTCAGATCTTTGATAGAATCCTGGGCAGTGGAGAGTTGTTCGGACTTGCCGAGGACCTCGGACTCCACAACCATCAAGGTAACATGGATCGTGTCCCTCTATGTGGTCAACCCCAGGACCCGCTTGTTCAGGCCATCCTGCTCCACCTCCAGCTCCTTTACCTTGTCGGCGTGGACCCGAGCCTGAGCATTGAGAGCCTCAATGTGCTTCTGTTCAAGCTCATGGGTCCGCCACGCGACAAGCTTGTCAATCTCTTCATCCTTGCCGCGGAATGTAGCGACGAGTGCCTGCTCAACAAGGTCCGCCTCCTGAGAGGTCAGTTGAGCTTGGCGCTGGTTGTGGGCGGCCTCATTGTTGGCGGCTCGCTCCTTGGCTCCTCCTGGGCCTTCTCAAAATCGGACTGTGCCAGCATGAGGTCTCGGGCGCGCTCGTCCAGCTTTTCCTGGGAAGCCCTCAAATCACTCTGAGCCTCGTCAAACCAGACTTTTATCTGGGCGACGCGCTCCTGGAAGTCGTCCTCCGCCTTATCCACCACTGCCGACCTGGACTTTGCCTTGTCCAGGCGGGCGCAGTAAAGTACCTGGAGCTTTTGAAAGCTGGCACTCATGGCCCAAAGAAGTTTCTCCTCTTGAGAACCATCGCCACCGGCGCCCGGCTCGTCAACGACCTCAAGACCAGCGGCGGCGAGCGCCTCATCATCAAATACCACCCCCTCGGTTGGCGCCCTGCTGCTTGCCATCCAGGGGAGATGGACGAACAAGTCATTGCTCACCTTCAGGTAATGACCCGACCCAGAGGCGGCGGAGGAGGAAGGCTAGTCCTCGGCAGCGGCCTTGCCGGCCTCCTTGGAAGCAGCCTCACCGGTCCCTCCGGTGGGCCCATTGCTGGCCTCCTCGGTGCTGGCGTTGCCGGTCCCTCCGGCAGACCTTTGGGCCGCCTCCTTCGCAGTGGCCTTGGCGGCCTCCTCGGCAGCAATCCTGTCGGCCTCGGCCTCGGCGTCTTTGGCGACCTCCTCGACGGTGGGCTCGACATCCACCCGGTCCGTCAACGGAGGGTCTAAAAGTCAAAAGAAAAAGTGAGGCGGTGCCCAAGGTCAAGACTCAACTTGGAGAAAAAGGGCGAATCATCCATACCAGGTTGGGAAGGAGTGGCGCTCCCCTCGCCAACGATCGTCGCCAGGGAAAAGCCACCGGCACCCAAGTTCCTCTCCTCCTCCTCCATGGGCGCGGGTTTGGCGGTCGGTGCCCTTGCCGGAGATGCCCCTCGGGGCGGTATAGTTGAAGGGGGCAGCGTATTGGGGGTGGCCCCCTGTGGGCCCTCCTGCTGTCGTTCCCCACCTACAAAGCCGACAAGGTCAGCATCGAGAATTCACTCCCCAGTGTTCATCCATGGAACAGTGAGTAGTGAACTTACGCTGGGGGCTCTTGTCTGGGCTGCTCTCCACAACCAACGGCAAACGTGAAGTACCCGCCGGGGGCTTGTCGGCGGACGACGCCCTGGCCCTCTTTGTCGTGCGTGGATGGACGCCCCATCATCTCGCAACCCCACAAGGGCTTGAAATAATCCCTGAGATGGACCGCGTCGACCGTCGGAGGGAAGTAGGCGTGCTTCATTCAAAGCACCGCCAACTCACTCTCCGGTAGCTCCTGCTCCCCCTGCGTCTTCGACCGCTGCCTTGCCCTTGCTGGACTTAGGTGCCATTGTGGCCGTGGATGAATTGAGGGATCAGAGGCGAAGGGGAGCACGGCGGCGGCGGGCAGAGGCGAGGGCTCTGGCTTAGGGAAGAAGGAGAAGAACGGCGAGCATGAAATTGGAGAAGCGCAGGAGGTAAATGAGCGGCATGCCTGCGGTTTTTCCCCTTTTCATGGGAAGGCGCGGGCCGCCCTCCCTTACCATTTACTGCGACGTGACACCAGCACGCTACAAATCGCCCCACGCACGCCCCCCCTCCCCCACGTCAGCACATATCATGGGGAAGCGCAACCACCGGAGGAGTTACTACGATAAAAGAAGAAGAATCTAACCCTACTGCCCGCGCAGCGTTCAGGGCCTAGCCCAATGCGTTGCGCTTATGAATGGCCGAGGCCCGAGGGCTCCTGTTGGTGTACAAAAGTAGGGGCTCTCTTTTTTACCCCTTACTTGTGCACGGGCAGTCAGAGCCACACTTGTGGCCAAACATAACAGAGCAGAGGGGGGAAGCCAGGGACGCGGAGTTACCAGTACAGCGCCAGGACAACGGCATGAGAAGACCAAGCAAGGAGGTAGGCTCTCCCCCGGCAAGAACTCTTGCCGGGGCGGCCTGTGCGCCCCCCGGCAAGAGCTCTTGCCGGGGCGATTCGCCCAAAACACCTCCGTCGCGGCCACCCTTGGGCCTAAGAACTCCAAGATCATCCACAACATTGGATCCAAGGCTCGAGAAGCGCCCACGTGATGGCATGCAGATCTTTGTGAAGACAAAGGTCTATGACTCCCAAGATAAGAACCAGAGGACATGACGGTCGCAAGGCTCCTTGCCGAGGACGCTCACGAGGTCCCGGCAAGGCTCCTTGCTGAAGACACCCCGGGGCCCCGGCAAGCCTCTTGCCGCGGGATGCTCACGGAGGCCCCGGCAAGACCTTGACAGAAACAGAAGCAAGACTGCGACAAGCCCTTGCTGCCCCGTCACCGCCCTAGCTCGGTCGTGATACGTCTCCAACGTATCTACTTTTCCAAACCTGTTTGCCCTTGTTTCGGACTCTAACTTCCATGATTTGAATGGAACTAACCCGGACTGACGCTGTTTTCAGCAGAACTGCCATGGTATTGTTTTTGTGTAGAATAAAAAGTTCTTGGAATCGCCTGAAAATCAACGGAGAATTATTTCAGAAAATATAAAAAATATATACAAGAAGATACTCACCGGGGGGCCCACGGCCTGTCCTCGAGGGTGGGGGGCGTGCCCCCCTTCCTAGGGTGCGGCCCCCTGCCTCGAGGGCCCCCGGATGCTCCACTGACGTACTCGTAGGTCCTATATCTTCTGTTTCGGGCAGAAAAAAATCAGAGAGAAGGAATTATCGCGTTTCACGAGACGGAGCCGCCGCCAAGCCCTAATCTCTCTCGGGAGGGCTGATCTGGAGTCCGTTCGGGGCTCCGGGGAGTGGAGATCGTCGCCATCATCATCATCAACCTTCCTCCATCACCAATTTCATGATGCTCACCGCCGTGTGTGAGTAATTCCATCGTAGGCTTGCTGGACGGTGATGGGTTGGATGGGATCTATCATGCAATCGAGTCAGTTTTGTTAGGGTTTGATCCCTAGTATCCACTATCTTCTGAGATTGATGTTGTTATGACTTTGCTATGCTTAATGCTTGTCACTAGGGCCCGAGTGCCATGATTTCAGATCTGAACCTATTATGTTTTCATGAATATATGTGTGTTCTTGATCCTATGTTGCAAGTCTATAGTCACCTACTATGTGTTATGATCCGGCAACCTCGAAGTGACAATAATCGGGACCACTCCCGGTGTTATGATCCTATCTTGCAAGTCTATAGTCACCTACTATGTGTTAATGCTTTGGTCCGGTACTCTATTAACAGGAGGCCTTAATATCCATTAGTTTCCAATAGGACCCCGCTGCCACGGGAGGGTAGGACAAAAGATGTCATGCAAGTTCTTTTCCATAAGCATGTATGACTATATTCGGAATACATGCCTACATTACATTGATGAACTGGAGCTAGTTCTGTGTCACCCTAGGTTATAACTTCTACATGATGAATTGCATCTGACATAATTTCCCATCACCGATCCAATGCCTACGAGCTTTACCTATATTGCTAGTTGCTATTTAGTTTTCCGTTGCTATTATCACAAAAACTACAAAAAACACTATCGTTACTTTTATTGCCACTACCGCCACTATCATATTACTTTGCTACTAAACTACCTTGCTGTAGATACTAAGTTTCCAGGTGTGGTTGAATTGACAACTCATCTGCTAATACTTAAGAGTATTCTTTGGCTCCCCTTGTGTCGAATCAACAAATTTGGGTTTAATACTTTACCCTCGAAAACTGTTGCGATCCCCTACACTTGTGGGTTATCAAGACTATTTTCTCGCGCCGTTGCCGGGGAGCATAGCTCTATTCTTTAAGTCACTTGGGATTTATATCTGCTTATCACTATGAAGAATTTGAAGGACTCAAAAACCAAGATCTTACCCTCAACTACGAGGGGAGGTAAGGAACAACCATCTAGCTCTGCACTTGATTCTCCTTCTGTTATGAGTAAACTTGCGACACCTACTCCTGCTATTGAATCTGATATGTCATATGTTCTTGATTATGCTACTTCTACTATGTATGATGAAACTATATCTATGCCTGATACTGTGCCACTAGGTGAATTTCTAGATGAACAAATTGCTAAGGTTAGGGAGAGTGCAAATGTTGATGATATTTATGAAAGTGATGATGAAACTACTCCCAATAGATATGAATTGCCTGTTGTGCCTGAGGTTTATGTAATGGATGAAGAAACTGCTAGAGACTTTCTTGCTTGCAATGATAGATATGATCTTAAGAAGTTATTAGCTAAGCTGAAAGAGAAGTCCTTGAACGCTAGAATGAAACATGACCCTCCTTTTGCTACTTCACCTATCTGTGTTACTGATAAGGATTATGAATTCTCTATTGATCCTGAGTTAGTTACTTTGGTTGAATCTGATCCTTTCCATGGCTATGAGTCTGAAACTATTGTGGCACATCTTACCAAGTTGAATGATATAGCCATCATGTTTACCAATGATGAAAAGATTCGCTATTACTATATCCTTAAGTTGTTTCCGTTCTCGTTAAAGGGTGATGCTAAGACTTGGTTTAATTCCCTTGATCCTGGTTGTGTGCGTAGTCCCCAGGATATGATGTATTATTTCTCTGCTAAATATTTCCCCGCTCATAAGAAACAAGCTGCCCTACGGGAAATATATAACTTTGCTCAAACTGAAGAAGAGAGTCTCCCACAAGCTTGGGGGAGGCTTCTCCAGTTACTCAATGCTTTGCATGATCATCCTCTTGAGATGCATGATATACTTGATGTCTTCTATAATGGACTAACCGATGCTTCCAGAGACCACCTGGATAGTTGTGCTGGTTGTGTTTTCAGGGAAAGAACAGTTGAACAAGCTGAATTACTATTGAATAATATGTTAGCCAATGAAAATAATTGGACACTTCCTGAACCAGCCCCTAAGCCATCTTCGAAGAAAAGAGGTGTTCTATTTCTCAGTCATGAAGATATGCAAGAGGCAAAGAAATCTATGAAAGAAAAAGGTATTAAAGCTGAAGATGTTAAGAATTTACCTCCTATTGAAGAAATACATGGTCTTGATAACCCGACACATGTAGTAAAGGTAAATTCTCTTTATAGATTTTATGAAGGTGATATTCCTCGTTATAAGTCTGCTAGCCAATGCTTAGATGAGTTTGACAATTTTATTGTGAAACAAGAAAGCTTTAATGCTTATGTTGGTAGACAACTACAACACAATGCTTATATGATTTAACGCTTGAGTGATTATCTGTCTAGTGCTAAAAGTGAACTGAAACTTATTAGTTAACATGCTTCCATGGTCACCACTCAAGTAGAACAAGTACTTAAGGCTCAGAATGATTTGCTCAATGAATTAAATAGTAAGAATAATGACTGTGATGTTAGAGTTGCAACTACATGTGGTAAAATGACTCGGGAACCTCTGTATCCTGAAGGCCACCCTAAGAGAATTGAGCAAGATTCTCAGAGAGATAATTTAGATGCACCTAGTTCTTCTAAGAAAAAGAAAAAGAAAAATGTTAGAACCTTGCATGCTTCTAGTAAACCTATAGCTCACCCACCTGAGAATCCCAATGACATATCTGTTTCTGATGCTGAGACACAATCTGGTAATGAACATGAACCTAGTGATAATATTAATAATGATGTTCATGATGATGCTCAACCTAGCAATGATAATGATGTAGAGATTGAACCTGCTGTTGATCTTGATAACCCACAATCAAAGAATCAATCTTATGATAAGAGAGACTTTGTTGCTAGGAAGCACGGTAGGGAAAGAGAACCATGGGTTCAGAAACCCATGCCTTTTCCTCCGAAACCATCCAAGAAAAAGGATGATGAAGATTTTGAGTGCTTCACTGAAATGATTAGACCTATCTTTTTGCGTATGCGTTTGACTGATGTGCTTAAAACAAATCCTTATGCCAAGTATATGAAAGATATTATTACCAACAAAAGAAAGATACCTGAAGTAGAAATTTCCACCATGCTTGCCAATTACACTTTTGAGGGTGGAATGCCTAAGAAATTAGGAGATCCAGGAGTACCTACTATACCTTGCTCCATTAAGAGAAACTATGTTAAAACTGCTTTGTGTGATCTTGGAGCGGTGTTAGTGTTATGCCTCTCTCTTTATACTGTGGACTTGACTTGAGTAAGTTAACACCTACTGAAATATCTTTGCAAATGGCCGATAAATCAACTGCAATACCTGTCGGCATTTGTGAGGATGTGCCTGTTGTAGTTGCAAATGTTGCTATTCTAACGGACTTTGTTATACTTGATATTCCCGAGGACGATAGTATGTCTATTATTCTTGGAAGAACTTTTTTGAATACTGCAGGGGATGTTATTGATTGCAACAAAGGCAATGTCACTTTTCATGTCAATGGTAATGAGCATATGATACACTTTCCGAGGAAACAACCTCAGGTCCATAGTATCAATTATATTGGAAAAACTTCAACTATTACTATTGGAGGTTTTCAGTTTCCTATTCCTACTATCAAGAAGGCATATGACATACTTATTGTTGGGGACATACATATCCCCATTGAGGTAACATAGTGTTATTCGAAAATTCTCTGGTTTCATGTTACTCGGAAAGAGTTTATTAACAAGACCTGATCAACCTTGTTAATGGATTCCTTTTGATGAGCATGGGATAGGTGAATCTAGATAGCACAAACCTTCTGTACCTCCTTTTACTTTCTGTTAATTAGGTTAAATAAAAGAAAATTAGCATTGTCTGTCTGTTTCCAGACTTATCCTGGCAATAAAAAATCCCGAAAATAAAAGTTCTCCAAATGCCATGAAAATGAAATATGATTTTTTCTAGAATATTTAAGAAAATATGGCACTGAACACACAGCGAGGGGAGCCACCACGTGACCACGAGGTCACAGGGCGCGCCCCCCTGCCTCGAGGGCCCCACATGGCCCCCCTCCACTTATCCTTTCACCCATGCTCTTCTTCTTCCTCCCAAAAAAATCCTCAATCAGCTCAAACCTGAGTTCTAGCTCATTTTGCTTCCATTTTCGATCTCCTTGCTCAAAGCACCATTCACCAAACTGTTTGGGGAGATTGTTCCTTGGTATGTGACTCCTCCATCGGTCCAATTAGTTTTTGTTCTAGTGCTTTATTTGTTGCAAATTTGTGCTGCTGTGGTGACCTTGTTCTGGAGCTTGCATGTCAAATTTTCTTGGTCCCAAGTAGTTCTAATGCATGATATAGCCTCTAGGCACTAGTAGGAGTTGTTGCTATCAATCTTGTTGAGTTTTGTTAACTTTTATTGTGAGTTACTAAAAAATTCAGAAATTTTTAGAAAAGGAAAATGTTGAAAATACTATTGAGGGGCTCCTCCAGCAAGAGCTCAGAGGAGAAAAAGAAAGAAGAAAATAAGAAGCCCAAGTATAATCTTCCTCGCATGGCGGAAGTTCGACCGTGCGAATGGCCGTGTAATAATTTCATGATGTCCGCCAGTATTTACGAAGACTTTTATTGGTTGGCGAATAATGCAGGCCTCACCAACTTCCTCAATGACCAAAAAGAACAGTATCTCTTACTCACAAATATTTTCACGCAAAGTTTTCATTTTCATTCTAGGAAAACACCTCCTACGGTGGAGTTTCGCTTATATGATGTGAGTAAGGAGATATCACTTTTAGATTTTTGTGAAATATGCAAAGTACCCTTTGGAGGTAGACTTGATGAACCACGTCATGAAGACGTCAAAGGGTTTATTGATATGATAGCCGTAGGTGAAACTAGACAAGTTTCAGGGGCAAGAATCACTAGTATACACTTCCCTATTCTGCGCTACTTTGCTTTATTTGCTAGTAGGTGTTTAATTGGTCGCGGGAACAGTGGGAATCTTAGTGCCCCTGATATTATCATTTTACGCCATGCTTTTTTTTCATGATACAACTTTTTATCTTGGGCGCCATCGTTGCCAAACGATTGAGTCTAAACCGCTCAAAGGGGCCCGTCTTTGGTGGCATTTTGCTTCTCGCCTTGCTGAACATTTTAATATACCTATTAGGCATCATGAGAAGGAAGAAAAACTGCTTGCCCCTGTTTATCTAGACTACAAGAGCATGGTAGCTCATGACTTTATTGTTAAAGACAAGAACATGCAGCTCAATTATAAACTGAGGTTTGATGAAATATACTGTGAAGTTGTTACCTTGACTGTACCTTCTTTGTTTGATCTATCTACAGGCGTATTCATCATCACCTCAAATGTCTTCTACAAGTACCAAGGCCAGGCACAAACTTCAGAGACTGAGCCAGAACCACCACTTGATCCTTCCCGAGAATCTGTTTATGGGTGGGAGCTGGACGAGCTCGCCAACCAGTGGCATCCAAGGACACGTCTCAGTACACTGGAGGGAGTGGCTTCGACCCTTGGCCATAGACCAACTTAGGCCAAAAGCCTAAGCTTGGGGGAGTATGTGTTTCTCACTGACTTGCATTCATGTTCACACTTATTTTAGTTGTCGGTGCTCACACTCTTTCACTGTACCATCCATGCTTAGTTTCGATTTCTTTTTCTTTGTCTTTTTCTTATGTGCTAGAAAAATCTAGAAAAACAAAAAAATATTAGTTGTAGCTTCTAGCCAATTTACTTTCTTTGCTTGTAGTAGTAACTAAAAATGAAAACCCAAAAAGATTTCCCATTCTTCTTTTGCTTGTTGGGAGCTTTCCCGTGTAAATAGTTTCTTTTCTTTTCTTTAGGGGTTAAGAGTAGAAGACCATGATTAAAATGCTTAGTGGCTCTCATATGCTTTGTTGTTGATTTAACCTTGAGCCATATTACCTTGTCTTCTCTCTTGTATTAAATGCCTGCATATTCCAGCTTAGTCCAATGCACGTGCACTATTATTATTATCCACACCGTTTGGTCTTGCGAGTGAAAGGCAATAAGGATGATATATGATGAACCAATTGAGATAAGAAAAGCTGGTATGAACTCGACCTCTCTTGTTTCTGTAAATATGATTGATTATCGTTCTTGATTTAGCTTGTTATAAATGAAACATGTTTGCAATGACAATTAGAGATCATAGCTGCTTATGCCATGCTTAATTAGCTGAGAGTTTATAATGGTCTATCTTGCGTGCCAACATGATATTAAAATGGTTGTGATGTGGTATGATGGGTGGTATCCTCCTCTGAATGATTTAAGTGATCTGACTTGGCACATGTTCATGCATGTAGTTGAAACAAATCAACATAGCCTTCACGATATTTATGTTCATGCTGATTTATATCCTACTCATGCTTGCATTCATTGTTGATTAATTTTAATGCATGTTCATGAGCGTTGTTGCTCTCTAGCTGGTCGCCTCCTAGTCTATTTCTAGCCTTCACCTGTACTAAGCGGGAATACTGCTTGTGCATTCACTTCCATAAACCCCAAAATTATTCCATATGAGTCCACCATACCTTCATATATGCGGTATTTACCTGCCATTCCAAGAAAATTTGTATGTGCCAAACTCTAAACCTTCAAATGAAATTTTGTTTTGTATGCTCGAATAGCTCATGTATCAACTAGGGATGTCTATATCTTCCATGCTAGGTGGGTTATTCTCACGATGAGTGGACTCTGCTCATCATTCATGAGAAAATGGCTGGTAATCGAGATGCCCGGTCCCATGCTCAAAATCATAATAATTAAACAAAACTCCCCCAGGGCTGTTGCTGGTTTGGATGGTACCCGTTGTTTCGGGCTAGCCGTGGAGTGTGCTTGTTGGTGGTTGGTGGAGTATAAACTTTACCATTCTGTTTGGGAACCGCCTATAATGTGCGTAGCATGGGAGATATTGAGATTCTTGGTTGTTATGTTGACAATGAAAGTATACCGCTCAAAATGTTATTCATCTCTATTTAAAAACCGATCTCTGGCACCTCTACAAATCCCTGCTTCCCTCTGCGAAGGGCCTATCTATTTACTTTTATGCAAAGTCATCATCCTCTTATCAAAGAGCACCAGTAGGAGAGCACCTATGTCGTTGCATGTATTACTATTAGTTTGCATTGAGTATGATCATGATAGGATCTCTTATACCATGAATTACAATGTCTAGTCAGTCCTTGATCTTTAAAGGTGCTCTGCATTTATGTTTTGCGGTCTCAGAAAGGGCTAGCGAGATACCATCCTATTATATCATATCATGATTGTTTTGAGAAAGTGTTGTCATCGGAGGTTTATTATTATCGCCCGCTAGTTGATTATGCCATTGATGTGAGTAGTCTTGAGACCTAAAAGTTATTGTGAATGTGGTTAGTTCATGATCTTGTTGAAAACATGAATGCTAGGTTACATATTTACAACAACAAGAGCAAACATAGCTTGTCAAAGTTTTTCTTTATCACTTTCAGTTTATCAACTGAATTGCTTGAGACAAGCAAAAGTGTAAGCTTGGGGGAGTTGATACGTCTCCAACGTATCTACTTTTCCAAACCCTTTTGCCCTTGTTTCGGACTCTAACTTGCATGATTTGAATGGAACTAACAGGACTGGCACTGTTTTCAGCAGAACTGCCATGGTGTTGTTTTTGTGCCGAATAAAAAGTTCTCAAAATCGCCTGAAAATCAATGGAGAATTATTTCAGAAAATATAAAAAATATCTGCAAGAAGATAATCACCTGGGGGCCCACGGCCTGTCCTCGAGGGTGGGTGGTGCGCCCCCCTTCCCAGGGTGCGCCCCTGCCTCGAGGCCCCCCCCCCCTCCCCGATGCTCCACCGACGTACCCCCAGGTCCTATATCTTCTGTTTCGGGGAGAAAAAAATCAGAGAGAAGGATTTATTGCGTTTCACGAGACGGAGCCGCCGCTAAGCCCTAATCTCTCTCGGGGGGGTTGATCTGGAGTCCGTTCGGGGCTCCGGAGAGTGGAGATCGTCGCCATCGTCACAATTCCATCACCAATTCCATGATGCTCACCGCCGTGTGTGAGTAATTCCATCGTAGGCTTGCTGGGCGGTGATGGGTTGGATGGGATCTATCATGTAATCGAGTTAGTTTTGTTAGGGTTTGATCCCTAGTATCCACTATGTTCTGAGATTGATGTTGCTATGACTTTGCTATCCTTAATGCTTGTCACTAGGGCCCGAGTGCCATGATTTCAGATCTGAACCTATTATGTTTTCATGAATATATGCGTGTTCTTGATCCTATCTTGCAAGTCTATAGTCACCTACTATGTGTTATGATCCGGCAACCCCGAAGTGACAATAATCGGGACCACTCTCGGTGATGACCATAGTTGGAGGAGTTCATGTATTCACTATGTGTTAATTCTTTGGTCCGGTACTCTATTAAAAGGAGGCCTTAATATCCATTAGTTTCCAATAGGACCCCGCTGCCACGGGAGGGTAGGACAAAAGATGTCATGCAAGTTCTTTTCCATAAGCATGTATGACAATATTCGGAATACATGCCTACATTGCATTGATGAACTGGAGCTAGTTCTGTGTCACCCTAGGTTATAACTTCTACATGATGAATTGCATCCGACGTAATTTGCCATCCGATCCAATGCCTACGAGCTTTACCTATATTACTACTTGCTATTTAGTTTTCCGGTGCTATTATCACAAAAACTACAAAAACACTATCGTTACTTTTAGTGCCGCTACCGCCACTATCATATTACTTTGCTACTAAACTATCTTGCTGCAGATACTAAGTATCCAGGTGTGGTTGAATTCACAACTTAGCTGCTAATACTTAAGAGTATTCTTTGGCTCCCCTTGTGTCGAATCAACAAATTTAGGTTTAATATTTTACCCTCGAAAACTGTTGCGAGCCCCTACACTAGTGGGTTATCAGGCGGCCGACCCGCTGGCCCAGGCAAGCACCCACGTGGCAATACGTGGTTCCTGGGCCAGCAAATCAAGCACCTATGTGGTGGCATGCAGATCTTCGTGAAGACCCTACCACCATGCCACCTCAGCTGCCTGCCTCGCTGGCCTGGACGCGCGTCGCGACCAGACAGAGTGTCCACGGACAGGACGGGCTTCTTTTCCATCCCCGATAAAGTAAATAGACACCTAAGCAGCGCATTTAATGCGTCTTGTCCCGTAATAGCATGGGATAAGCCTATACACTATACACCTTTCCACCTCATGTGTGCCACTGTGGCAGCCCCTTTTAGACTATAAAAGGAGGCCCACGGCATACTGAAGGAGGTTTCGGATGCTGGAAAGCAGGACAGGCACCGTAGCTAGCTCAAGAACTCAAGAACACTCAAATATACACCAAAGTAGGACTAGGGTATTACGCATCCTCGCGGCCCGAACCTGGGTAAACGGTTGTTGTGCTGACTCTTAGACCCGCTCTTTGCACAACCTCGCGCCCGCCAACCGTAGAAGGGATTCCAGTGATCCCATAGGTGTCATTTCATCCCGACATCTTTGGCGCGCCAGGTAGGGGGCGCAGTTGTGAAAATATGGTCTAGCGGTTAGTATAGCAGTTCTTCATGGCCATGATTTCCCAAGAAGGAAATTACCATGTGCGGGGCATCATCAGAGAGTACGGTGGACACCCACGCGATGACAAAAAAGATAAGTCACGCAAGACTTTGAGTAATTCCTTTTTCACATAAATGTTATTCTCCTTGGAGATCTTGCTCTCTGTATGATAAACATGTATGCAGTGGGGCCCTTCCACTATTGGCAAAGCCCTCGCCCTGTTTCGAGTCCGCTCAACGGTTCGAGTGGCCGCGTCGAGAACGGCAGGGAAGCCTTTCCGTTACTAGCAATGCTTTTGTCCTGTTTCGAGTCCGCTCGAAGGTTCAAACGGCCGCGCTGAGAATAGTAAGGTGGTTTGCCCTCAAAGTGCCGTGGCCTGGGTTTACGTGTCGGCAAGCCCACCCAATTAAGCATAGGGTAGACATATAGAGAAGGATCAAACAGGAAAATAACATGCATCGCTACAAAATATTGCAGAGTTATATTACATAAATCGTTGATGTGGTTCTGACTAAAGATAAAAACGGTCTCGATTGTGAAACTGCAGCGACAACAAGAAAAGGGGTGCCTAATCCCGACGCTAGCCCTCTATCCTCTGAATTCCGCCGACGCAATAGATGATGGGCTTGATACGCTCCTTGAGCGCCATGAGATTTACATCATCCGGCAAGCTATCCAGCGTGGCGTCGAAGTCGGGGTAGGGGTTCCAGTAGGCCACCTTGGTGAGGACATTGGTCAGGGCGCCCTGGCAGAGCCTCCGGGATTCTTCGGCTAGACAAGCCGCCCGGTCAGAGTGAAGCTTTCCCAGGGCCTCAAGAACGCGTTCGAAGAACACAGTCAAGCTGGCGTGGATGGAGAGGTTCACCTACCGAGAGAACCCAAAGCTTGGCATACCCATGGTGGCTAGCTGCGCAGTGAGTTCCTCCGCGACGGCGACGAGGCGGCTGATCCAGAGGTTCTCGCCCTTTACGTACTCTCCGTAGCCAGCGGCGTCATCCTACCGCAGCCGCTTCTCCTCCTCCAGGCCCTTGTTCAGAGTCTCCGCCCGAGCTTTGGCCTCTATGAGCATCCCCTTGAGGCTCTCCAATTCCAGCTTCAGATCTTTGATAGAATCCTGGGCGGTGGAGAGCTGTTCGGCCTTGCCGAGGACCTCGGACTACGCATCCATCAAGGTAGCATGGATCGTGTCCCTCTCTGTGGTCAGCCCCAGGACTCGCTTGTTCAGGCCATCCCGCTCCACCTCCAGCTCCTTTACCTTGCCAGCGTGGACCCGAGCCTGGGCATTGAGAGCCTCAATGTGCTTCTGTTCCAGCTCCTGGGTCTGCCACGCAACAAGCTTGTCAATCTCTCCGTCCTTGCCATGGAGTGTAGCGGCGAGTGCCTGCTCACGGGCGACAAGGTCCTCCTCCTGAGAGTTTAGTTGAGCTTGGTGCTAGTTGTGGGTGGCCTCATCATTGGCGGCTCGCTCCTTGGCCTCCTCCTGGGACTTCTCAAAATCAGACTGCGCGAGCATGAGTTCTCGGGCGCGCTCGTCCAGCTTTTCATGGGAAGCCCTCAAATCACTCCGGTCCTCGTCAAACCAGACTTTTGTCTGGGCGACGCGCTCCTGGAAGTCGTCCTCCACCTTATCCACCACTACCAACCTGGACTTTGCCTTGTCGAGGAAGGCGCGGTAAAGTACCTGGAGCTTCTAGAAGCTCGCACTCATGGCCCTAAGAAGTTGCTCCTTTTGAGAACCATCGCCGCCGGCGCCCGGCTCGTCAACGACCTCAAGACCAGCGGCGGCGAGCGCCTCGTCATCAAACACCTCCCCCTCGGTTGGCGCCCTACTACTTGTCATCCAGGGGAGGTGGACGAACAAGTCATGGATCACCTTCAGGTAACAACCCGAGCCAGAGGCGGCGGAGGAGGAAGGTTGGTCCTCGGTGGCGGCCTTGCCGGCCTCCTCGGCAGCAACCTCGCCGGTCCCTCCGGCGGGCCCGTTGCCGACCTCCTTGGTGCTGGCGTCGCCGGTCCCTTCGGCAGACCCTTGGGACGCCTCCTCCGCAGTGGCCTTCCGGCCTCCTCGGCAGCAATCCTGTCGGCCTCAGACTCGGCGTCTTTGGTGCCCTCCTCGACGGTGGGCTCGACATCCACCCGGTCTGTCAACGGAGGGTCTAAAAGTCAAAAGAAAAAGTGAGGCGGTGCCCAAGGTCAAGACTCAACTTGGAGAAAAAGGGTGAATCATCCATACCACGCTCGGAAGGAGTGGCGCTCCCCTCGCCAACGATCGTCGCCAGGAAAAAGCCACCGGCACCCAAGTTCCTCTCCTCCTCCTCCATGGGCGCGGGTTTGGCGGTCGGTGCCCTTGCAGGAGACGCCCCTCGACGAGGCATATTTGAAGGGGGTGATGTATTGGATGTGGCCCCCTGCTGGCCCTCCTGCTGCCGGTCCCCACCTACAAAGCCGACAAGGTCAGCATCGAGAATTCACGGCCCAGTGTTCGTCCATGGAAGAGTGAGTTGTGAGCTTATGTCGGGGGCTATTGTCTGGGCTGCTCTCCACCACCAGCGGCATGCCTGAAGTACCCGCCGGGGGCTTGTCGGCGGACGACGCTCTGGCCCTCTTCGCCACCCTCTGGGCTAGCGTCTCCGTATCCCTAAAGAGATAGCATTGGATGAGAGAGAGATAATGCAGAAATGGAACCAGGAGATAATGCGAGGGGCGAGGTGCTTACTCATCCTCCGTCTCCTCCTCCTCCTCTGGTTTCCTCCTTTTTCTCCTTGGGCTAAGAGACCCAAGGTCAAAGTCGACGTCCATAGTGACATCTACGGGAGGGGGAGAAGGAGATGGGGTCCGGCCATGCCTGGACGAAGAGGAGGCGGCCGTTGTCCTCTTCGCCATCGCGGTCTTCCCCGCCTTCCTCTCCGCCGCGGCCACCATCGACCTCGTCTAATGCACGAACTGCTCCGGGGGCTGTTGCCACCGCGGCTCCGGGGGTTCTTGCTGCCGCACGATGCTGCCGGGCCGGACCGGCTTGCCCAAGCCAGCTCGCCGCAGGTTTCGCCGCCTCACCGTGGTGGGAGGGTCGGCAGCCTCGGCCTCCTCCTCATCGGTCGACTCCTCGATCACATCTTCGACAAGGGGAGCCTCAGCGTCGGCGCCTGCGGCTGGCCTTCCCGGCAGACTTCGCCCACTCGGCGAGCTCCTTCTCTTCAGCAGCCACATTTGCCTCGTCCTCCACGTGGCTAGTGGTGTCGGCCTCCAGGGCAAGCGCCGCCTCCGCCGCCCTGGCGGCAATGTAATTGAGTTCCGCCTGGGTGGTGTCGTGGACGAGCACCGGCTCGTCGCGGATGCGCTTCTTTGACAAAGTATCTGCACCTGATCCGCCGGCGGCTCGACCCAGGACAGGTCAAGGCCATGCGCATTGAAATCTGGCATCATGGCGATGATGTTGGACTGGCGAGAGTTATTGCTTAGCGGGACCATTCCCGCCGGTAACCCAAACAAGGGCCCCTTTACGACCTTGCCGGTCTTGGCGGCCTTGCCGGTCCTCTCGGCCCTGCCGTCGTGGTCCACGTCGAGCTGGAAGAGCCTCTGGCAGAGATGGGTGTGCTCCATCACCATGAAGTTGTGCTTCAGGCCGGGGCGAAGCCTCATGACGTCGGCTGCATTCCGGAAGAGCCAAGTCGGCCTCCCCTTGTTATGCAGCGGTGTGATTCGGCGGCAGATAAAATCAGTCCCGATCATCTCGAGGGTGAGCTCGGCCTAGGCAAGGCGGTGGATCCTGGTGGTGGTGATCGAAAGCTTCTTGTCATTAGCGTCAACATACCCCCAGACCCTCTGGCGGACCGGTGGGCTCTGACGAACTCGGCAGAATTCCGGTGGGTCTTCCTCCTTTATCCACACCCACCGGCTCCTCCACTCGTCCCACCTCTCCTTTTGCGCGCCATCTGGATACGTGCCCTTTTCTTGGGTCCGTGAGATCCAGGTGACGCAGCCAGAGATGGCATCCCCCTTGGATGCAAGGGAAGAAATAGTGGTGGAATAGCCCTGTGCAGGGAACCACCCCGGCGAAACCCTCACAAAGGTGGGTGAAGAAATCCATGCACGCCACGGCGTTTGGCGTGAAATCGAGGAGATGGAAGCCGTAGATGTGCATGATGTCATTGAAGAAATAACAGAAAGGGGGACAGAGGCCACAATAGAAGTAATCGACGAAGAAAGGATACCAATCCGGGCTGGCCTTCATGAGTTGAGCAGGGATGACGTGGATGGTTGGATGCCCTATCGTCTCGCACCCCCACAACGGCTTGAAATAATCCCTGAGATGGACCGCGTCGACCGTCGGAGGGAAGTAGGCTTGCTTCATTCGAAGCACCGCCAACTCACTCTCTGGTAGCTCCTTCTCCCCCGCGTCTTCGATCGCTGCCTTGCCCTTGATGGACTTAGGTGCCATTGCAACCGTGGAGGAAGTGAGGGATCGGAGGCGAAGTGGAGCACGGCAGCGGCGGGCGGAGGCGAGGGCTCTGGCTTAGGGAAGAAGGAGAAGAACGGCGAGCGCGAGATTGGAGAAGCGTAGGAGGTAAATGAGTGGCGTGCCTGTGGTTTTTCCCCTTTTTATGGGGAAGGCGCGGGCTGCCCTCCCTTACCATTTACTGCAATGTGACACCAGCACGCTGCAAACCGCCCCATGCACGCCCCCCATGTCAGCATAGATTGTGGGGAAGCGCAACCACCGGAGGAGTTACTGCGATAAATGAAGAAGAATCTAACCCTACTGCCCGCGCACCGTTCTGGGCCTAGCCTAATAATGTGTTGCGCTTATGAATGGCCCAGGCCCGGGGGCTCCTGCCGGTGTACAAAAGTAGGGGCTCTCTTTTTCACCCCTTACTTGTGCACGGGCAGTCAGAGCCACGCTTGTGGCCAAACATAACAGAGCAGAGGGGGGAAGCCAGGGACGCGGAGTTACCATAACAACGCCAGGACGGCAGCATGAGAAGACCAAGCAAGGAGACAGGCTCTCCCCTGGCAAGAACTCTTGCCGAGGTGGCCTGCGCACCCCCGGCAAGAGCTCTTGCCGGGGCGATTCGCCCAAAACACCTCCATCGCCGCCACCCTTGGGCCTAATAACTCCAACGTCATCCACAACATTGGAGCCAAGGCTCGGGAAGCGCCCACGTGATGGCATGCAGATCTTTGTGAAGACAAAGGTCTACGACTCCCAAGATAAGAACCAGAGGACATGACGATCGCAAGGCTCATTGCCGAGGACGCCCACGAGGCCCCGACAAGGCTCCTTGCCGAAGATGCCCTGGGGCCCCGGCAAGCCTCTTGCCGCGGGATGCTCATGGAGGCCCCGGCAAGACCCTTGCCGGAAACAGAAGCAAGACTGCGGCAAGCCCTTGCCGCCCCGTCACCGCCCTAGCTCGGCGGCCGACCCACTGGCCCAGGCAGGCACCCATGTGGCAATACGTGGTTCCTGGGCCAGCAAATTAAGCACATGTGTGGTGGCATGCAGATCTTCGTGAAGACCCTACCACCACGCCACCTAAGTTGCCTGCCTCGCTGGCCTGGACGCGCGTCGCGACCAGACAGAGAGGCCACGGACAAGATGGGCTTCTATTCCGTCCTCGATAAAGTAAATAGACACCTAAGCAGCGCATTTAATGCGTCTTGTCCCGTAATAGCATGGGATAAGCCTATACATTGTACACGTTTCCACCTCCTGTGTGCCACTATGGCAGCCCCTTTTAGACTATAAAAGGAGGCCCGCGGCATACTGAAGGAGGATTTGGATGCTGGAAAGCTGGACAGGCACCGTAGCTAGCTCAAGAACTCAAGAACACTCAAATATACACCAAAGCAGGACTAGGGTATTAGGCATCCTTGCGGCCCGAACCTGGGTAAACGATTGTTGTGCTGACTCTGAGACCCTCTCTTTGGACAACCTCGCACCCGCCAACCGTAGAAGGGATTCTAGTGATCCCATAGGTGTCGTTTCGTCCCGACACAATAGAAGTACATTATTTTTTATAATGCTCTTGGTATGTCACTGACATGTGGGAGCGAGTGTGAGTGAGTTAATCGACCTCAATAGATGTCAAAATTGCCAGCCCGCCTCACTTTGAGTGAGACGAGGAGCGAGAAGCGATACGGGCTGGTGGATTACTAGAGCTAGGTTTTTTTAGGGATATTACTAGAGCTAGGTGTCACACGGAGGCCAAGAAGTATGGCGATAGCGTGAGGTGGGCCATGTATGATGTAACTTCACTGGGTTGCCATGTTTCGAACTCTTCCGGTCTAGTATTCCTACTAGGATGTGGAGAAGATTGGGTTGATTTTATATCGCTGAATATAAAATATTAAAAGAGTCCAGACGCTCCACCGCGAGGTTCCTTGCTCCTTCTTGGTCGTTGGAAAGTGTTCTTCTTCGTTTTGCCGACACGTGGGACATCCAACACCCAGTCCACGTGTCATGCAATAAAATGGAGATAAGTAGTAAAAAGTATGAGAGACTCGTCCAGATACACTGTGAGCTCATTTATGTACGAAGAGGCAGCTCACGTGATAATTTGGTGAGTGTGGTAGTTGTTCGGGAGCCATGCGTGAACGAATCAAAGTTCAACCATGACGTGGTGGCGTGTTATTTATAAATTAAGTTATCCTATTCGATGGCACATACGCAACATTATTTTCTCAATGGAACATGAATCGTGCACACACTAAATGATGAAGCACGGGATGGTAGCCATGGACATGGTCGGCCCTTTTTGGAGACTACACTACTTTGATGTGTCACGTCAACTCATAAACGAGGAGAAGATTTTCTTACTATGACCTCTCTCTCGGTCACGCGCGCGTGCGATGGCTCGCAGAACGAGGAGAAGCTTTTGCTTGTTTGCTTTATTATAATGCGCTTATACAGGCAGTGGACGTGCATCACTTAATTCGATGTGAGATTACCACAACTATATATACTGTAGTGCCCACACAAAAAATTATACTGTAGTAGTACCATCATCATTGTTCGACTTCTGGAAGAGGTGAAGAGCCAAGCGCCAGGTCACCTACTCACAACATAACCGTTCGTGTTTGCATGAATTTGTGTTGCACGTCCACCGCCTATTCATCCTTTTGCCAACACGCGGGATATCTAGCATCAAGATGAATGTGTCATGCAATAAAATGGAGATAAGCAGTGTGTAAGTGAGTCGTGCACTTCGATGGCACCTACTATGCAATTTTTTCTCCTTGATGGCACGTGAATCGTGCACGTGACGGAGCACGGGATGGTAGCCATGGACATGGTCGGCCCTTTTTGGAGAGAGTACTAAATAACTTTGATGTGTCCCATCAACTTGCACAACGAGGAGAAGCTTGCTTACTATGCCCTCTCCCTCGCCCACACTCGCGCGGTGGCTCGCAGCACATGGAGAAGCCTTTTCTTACAATAGTGGGCTATACAAGTAGTATCTTCATCATTGTTCGACTTTCGGAAGAGGCGAAGAGCCAAGCGCAAATCACCTACTAACCTTTAGTACAGTACTATAGCCAAAGCTATGCAACCTTTTTAGAGCATGGTTAATATAGGCGGCTCTTGAAGTGGCACATCATTTAGAGCAAGTATAATAAGCCTACTCAGTTGGCTATAACACATGTCAGGTCGTTGAAATCCTAGCTTGAAGGGTGAGTTATCCGGCATAAAAGTCGTCTGGGTGGCCCGCCGAGCCCGGCATTACAAGCAAGGCAGCTCGCTGCTCCACCTACCTCGCCTAGCCCGACTGAGCCAGTTGCCGCCCTAAGCTAGCACGTCATTCCGTATCTAGCCGCTCGAATCCAGCTCAAGGAAGAGTGCCGAGTTGCTCCACGTCGGCTTGTCAGGGAGCTTCGGCGGCAAGGGCATCGTCGCTGCCCTTGACGCCGCCGCGGCGTATAGTGCCTCAAGTGCCTGCGACTGCGCCATACGCCGTCGACGCATGCGTAGCCGCACCATGCAGGCAGAGAAAGAAGCCGCCGTGGCTGTCGACGAGGTGACGCGGCTACGAGAATGTCGACAAGGTGACGGCTAGGACGTCCCCGCCCGCCACCATCATCGAGGAGAAGTAGAACATGGGAGGCCGCCGCCTGCCTCGCCACATCCCGTCGACCGTAGGTATAACTTATGTTAGAACCGGCCTTGTTATAATGGCCCAGCTCCCCACGTCGATGCATCCCTTTTTTCATCAAGTTAGGATTGCTCCCCACGTCGCTGCATACTACATGTGGATATTCTTCTAGTATTAAAAAGCTCCCCATGTAGCTAGCTCTGTCGGCTTGCCGAACACTCGAACACCACCTAAATTTTTACTATTAGAGGAAAAAATGTACTACAGATACTAGCTAATGAACACATTTCTTGGTTGGAAAGGGAAATAAAGATGCTGGCCTGACCGGTCTCTTGGTCGAAAAAGGACAGAAAGCGGGGGGTGTTGGGTCGACAATGCAACCGAGAATGAGCACGTCTAAATTTCTTATGGTCAGATAGGAAAGGTCACTGATGAGAAAAAAATGCACAAATCCAGACATGCTTTGCATGTTTGGCACCATTAATGTAAGCCCCTATTAATCTAGTGCCAGTGTTGATTTGATGTGATGGCAGTTCTTAGTTAATGGCTCTTTTTCATAGTGTCACTGTAATGCCATTGATAACATATGAAATGCTGCTGTTAATCATATGCTGCTGCAAAAAAATGACACTGCTTAAATAACCATGTTACATATTTGTGCAAGCAGGGTTGTCTATCTCCATACGGTGTGTATTTGTGCAAACGGAAGCACAGACCTCAAATTTAGTGGAACCTGATGTGAGCTGACATCACGATGCTCTAGATATTCCTACATTCGTAACTAGGTAGAATGACCAACACAAGATGAAATAATCTTATTTGTATGCTGACTTGTTGTTTGAAGTGTGGAACGAGGTTGTCATGTGTGGAGGAGCAAACAAGAACTGCACCTGCGTCGTCAATGCAAGAGAAAAGAGACCGAGTCATTGATGACCTGGGCGGCGAGTAGGATCGTGCAAACAGCGGTGCTTTATTTTAGTGGAAGTGCACAAAAAAGATATTGGCGTTAGTCGGACAAATTTTCTACAACCACACGGAAGGAATTGCGCTCATCGATTGCACAGAATTTCCTCCATGCCATCATAGGAGATCCAAACCACCTATAAAATTATGCATAATCTTCCTCACGCGGGTCAGTATCCCCTTCGTCCAGATGATTGTGTTTTGTCATGCTGAGCTATTGATATGTGCTACTGTTTTGCGACACCGTTTAAGTACAACGCTTTCCTATCTTTTCACATTCTAGACAATGAAGATGATTTCAGTGGAACTGCACAAAATGGTATGATGTTGAGTGATCTCTATTGCCTTCTCTGTTTCCTGCAATGTGTTAGCGTAAATTGCAAGATGAGCCATCAAGCTAGTTGTGGAGTTGCCAACATGCTCAAAGTGCACGGAACATTGAGCAGAAAGAAGCATACCCAGGAAATTAATGCGTGCGTAGGGAGGCCCTTTGCTCAGAGAAGCATCGATCGTTTTTTCTTTATTTCTACATCTTCTCACAGCTATGTCTTGGTTATAGTCTTGTGAATCATTTAGATGCGTAAACAGGCTGAACTTAAGTGCTTGTGAATGTTAGCTACTCCCTCCATTCCCTTATACAAGGCCACTTCATATTTCTATGTCTAACTTTGACCATTAATTTCACCAACAAAAAGTGAGTCATATACCACAAAAAATATTTCATTAGATGCACATTTCAAAGAACTTCTGATGATATGTTTTTGATGACATATAATCCACATTTTGTTAACAAAATTATAAGTCAAAGTTTGACACAAAAAATGGAGTGGCCTTGTATAAAGGAATCGAGGGAGTAGTATGCATATCGTATCTTGTGAAGCTTAGTTTAGTGTGAATGTTGACTAGCGTGTCAACATTTACAATCTATGTATATTGTGGGCATGTTATTTGACCCCTCATTTTCCCGCACTACGACCAGTTTGAGTGTCTGCATGCACTACACCATCCTCTAATTTGGTGGATGCCAAGCCGACCCGAAAAGGAGCTGTAACTTTTTTTCAAGTTGAAAAATGTTACCGATGAGGAGCCATAATTAAGATGGAGGTGTCTCTTATATTTTTTCCAATGGGCAATAAGCTGGAGAGCTGGAGAGTGTCTCTAATGGGCTGCCTCTAGTGTTAAGGCCCTCTCGTATGAAACACGGGAAGCCGACTGGGCCGATACAAAAGCCTATACATCTAAAGCCCATTCGTTTTTGTTTTTTTTTTAGGAGAAGCCCATATTTCTTGAAGAGGGGGTGATCCCAAAAAAAACCTCCTTCCTCCTCACTTCCACTTATACCACAGCTCGCTGGACTCTCACTACTGCAGGATGCTGCTAACGCGACACTACAATCAGAGACCCTTCGACGAAACTGTGTGTGATGCAATAATAGCAAACGGTGGTGTAAAAAAACCATCAAAAAAGGTGCAAAACATTTGTGATGACGGATGCATCAAACACGATTCAGATTTTGGTTGCGTGTGCAATGATGGGCATACGGTTCAGTTCAATTAACTATTTGCGATGAGGAGGAACAAAAGAAACGGGCTGCCAAATGAAGACGTGTGCGATGATGGGCATACGATTCAGTTCAATTAACTATTTGCGATGAGGAGGAACAAAAGAAATGGGCTGCCAGATGAAGGCTTGTGCGATGTACAACATACGGTTCACTCGGATGAACTGTTTGTGATTAGGCAACACAAAATAAATGGTCGGCTAGATCAAGGTGTGTACGATATACGGCATGCGGTTCACTCGGATGAACTGTTTGTGTTGAGACAAGAGAACAAAAATGGTTCAATATAAGAAGATATGATATGCTCTGTCTGCAGAACATCTATGCTCTATGTACAGAAGAACAACATATATATACTTGTAACATGACATGATTGCAATACCAAATTAAACATCCAATTATGTTGTATAACAAATACCATAAATATTGCAAGGTTCAAATTAAAAGATAACAACGCCCAAATTCAAACATTGCAAACCTCATCATTTCTGCAAAGGGTTCAGCCGCTCACAAGTCATGTGTTGGTTTGACGCAATGACTTCCAATTACTCTATCATATGCTCTTCCAATAAGAAGTTTAGCTTTTTTTGGAGCCTCTTCCATTCTGCAGTACCTGCCAGCTCTGATCAGCATACCATTCATCTTTCCTAATTAAATGCGTGTTCAACCTCGGTACCCTCAGCACCCTTGCTCTGACAAGAAAGAACCTGGCGAGTGTAATCTCTGGTAAGGTCTCTCGGTAGGAGTTCAAAGTAATATTTGAGAGATGCAGATCCAGGCATTCGATGTGATTGTTGTTATAAACATTATCCACCTCCGGACCTATTATTATCTGCAAAAGAAGAGAACGTGTTAGTGTCTACATGCAGTTCTGAACAGTACTACACGCTTATTTGATTTGCAGGATTTGTAAAATGCACCAACGTTCCATCTTCGATCTGACATGATTAACATGGGCATTTGATTACAATCTAGAAAAAATGTAGCCTTCTTCACAAGAGGATGGATTGGATGAGAAAATCCCTAAGAAAACTAGTACAGATGAATCCAATGAAATGCTTATAGATTGTAACCATATGAATCAAGCAACCAATATGGGGTGGGGGTGTATGTCCTGAAATCCTCCAAAATTCCTTCGGAAATCATAGTACATTGTCATTGTAAACTTGGGATAAGGTGCAAAAAAAAATTGAACCCCCTTATAGTTAACATTTAATAGGAAAGGAACATCACCTCGATATACAGCTTCTTCAGGCACGGAAAGCATCTCAGGCAACTGACAACTTGGTCCAGGTTAGGGCCGACAGATTCTAGTGCCAAGACCTTCACTATACCCAGAATTTGGGTGAAGCTTTCCTAGATAACAGACGAACATACATCTTCAAAGCTAGAAATAATGTTTATATCAACAAGGAGAGGTATAAGGCGACTGTTGTACCTAAAGGTAGTAGTATGTGACAGACGAATAGCCCACCGCTGTCAATTTCGGCGTAGAAATGACATTGATTCTTGTTGGACCTTGTTGATCAACTACATGTAATCTCTTAGGTGAAGGTGTGTCCTCAATGACAATATTGTGGTCCACCTTTTGTGATCTCTCGTTGCAGCACCAGCAACACACATAAATAGTCCGGAGAGTCTTGGAGGTGATGTGGAAGGTACTCGACCAATTCATCGCCTGAAGACGAAGGAACTCGAGTGTAGTACAGACGCGGAGCAGGAGCTCCTTGTCATCCTTTGGGATGCAGACGGCGACGAACTTGAGGTGCTTCAGTCGTGGTAGAAAAAGAGCGGGGGTGTCATTAAGTGGGGGGAAATGGCAGTTCATGAACTTGGCGAGGCGCAGCATGGGCGTGAAGCGGAGCGCAGACGTTGGCAGCGAGCGCATATACCCATCATTAAAACTGAGCTCCTCGAGCTGATCTATGGTGGGGGATTGGAACCACTCGTTAAGCTTGGCTCGGTCCTTGCCATTGGAATGGAACTTGCCCGTGATAAGGCCTCTGATTGGGCCATGGTGACTGCCGAGGATCTGGGAGAACGCATCCAAGCTTTTGCGATAGCCATGGTAGAACTCGTGGGCGTTGAGGAGGTTGACAGAGGTGAGGAGCCATAGGGGGCGCCACCGCCGGGAAAGGGTGGTTTTCCTTGCCCCATATTTGATTGAGAGGAGGGATATGATGACTTTCAACATATCATCGGGGAGGTTGCTAATGAAGTCTCGACCTGCTGGAGTCGATTGCGGTTTTTTCTCGACCGGCCTCCTCTTGTTGGCAGACTCGTTCTCCACCTCGTCAGCAGCAATGGAAACCTTTGTCTCCATATTCACGCCGTGCTTCGGTGCTTCAGCAGCCCCGACGTCGCCACTCCCTCCGATGGGGCGTTTCGGCGACATCCTCATACCCTGACAGCTTTGACGACTGAGAGCGGTGTTGAGGATGCGGACGAAGAGCGAGGATTGTGTGTGTGGCGAGGATGGGAGGGGTGCGGCCGCTTGGGCGTGCCATTAATACAGACTAGTGGGAGCGAGGCGGGTGGCGGTCAAAGGCTGTCTCGCTCCCCGATGAGAATGACTGCTTAACGTTTTGCCGTCGGTCAAATGTTTGTTTGTTGGATTTTCAACTACAGAAAAAATGAAATAAATGCTTAAAACATGACGTCTAGCATGGTGCCATGGTATGACCTCACCATGCCCTGGTAAACATTTGAGAAGGTATGGCTTACGTCATCATGCACGCCCTTCATAAATTGAACCATCACCGAAGGAGTTCCACGCTTTCGAGAGGGAAATCCCCAGGATTGAAGGGGGATCCAAATTTCCGCCCTAGTTTGTCATTCAGCTTTTTTCCAATGATCAACAGACCGCCTCAAATGCAACGTGTTCAAATTTGACATTTTTCCGGGATCATTTACCATATTTATGGGATTATGTGCATTTTCTAGGCATTAATGGACATAATTCGAATTCGAACAATCGGTGCATGAAAAGGTGCACAAGAACGGTCTGGAAAACCATGCTCGTGTTATTTAGTACATTCTCATGCCTTTTACAAGGAATGGGCAGATATTTCAAGGAAATGTGTGGCAACAGTCAACCATCAACACGTCGTTTACTGGGTTAACAACTATACAAAAAATGAAACACATGGTTGGAAAACATGACGACTGTCGTGGTGCCATGGTATGGCCTCACCATGCCCTGGTAAAACTTGGAGAATGTTTTCCTTATGTCATGATGCACACCTTTCATATATCGAACCATCACGAAGGAAGTTTCATGGTTTCGAGGGGGAAATCACCAAGATTGAAGGGGGATCCAAATTTCCTTTGTCCTTTGTACATGAATTTTTTTCTACGATGAACATACAACCTGCAAATCACCGTGTTCAAATTTGGCACTTTTTTGGGTTCATTTGCCATATTTAGGGGATTATGTGCATTTCCTAGGCATTAATGCCCATAATTCAAGTTCAAACAATCGGTGCATGAAATGGTCCACAAGAACGGCCTGGAAAACCATGCTCGTGCCATTTAGTAAATTCTCATGCCTTTTACAAGGAAGGGACAGATATTCGATGAAATGTGTGGCAATAGTCAACCAAAAATGTTTGTTTGATGGGTTTTCAACTATAGAAAAAATGAAATAAATGCTTAAGAAACATGATGCCTCGCATGGTGCCATGGTATGACCTCACCATGCACTGGTAAAAATTTGACAAGGTTTGGCTTATGTCGTCATGCATGCCCTTCATAAATCGAACCATCACCGAGGAAGTTCCATGCTTTCGAGAGGCAAAACCCCAAGATTGAAGGGGAGTCCAAATTTCCGTCCTAGTTTGTCATTCAGTTTTTCTCCAACTATCAACACACCGCCGCAAATGCAACATGTTCAAATTTGACATTTTTCTGGGCTCATTTACCATATTTATGGGATTATGTGCATTTTCTAGGCATTAATGGACATAATTCAAATTCGAACAATAGGTGCATGAAAGGGACCACAAGAACGGCCTTGAAAACCATGCTCGTGCCATTTAGTAAATTATCATGCCTTTTACAAGGAATGGACAGATATTTCGATGAAATGTGTGGCAATAGTCAACCACAAATGTTTGTTTCTTGGGTTTTCAACTATAGAAAAATGAAGTAAATGCTTAAAAAACATGACGCCTGGCATGGTGCCATGGTATGACCTCACCATGCCTTGGTAAAAATTTGAGAAGGTTTGGCTTATGTCATCATGCACGCCCTTCATAAGTCGAACCATCACCGAGGAAGTTCCATGCTTTCGAGAGGGAAATCCCCAAGATTGAAGGGGAATCCAAATTTCCGTCCTAGTTTGTCGTTCAGTTTTTTTCCAACAATCAACACACCGCCTCAAATGCAACGTGTTCAAATTTGACATTTTTCTGGGCTCATTTACCATATTTATGGGATTATGTGCATTTTCTAGGCATTAATGGACATAATTCAAATTCGAACAATAGGTGCATGGAAAGGTGCACAAGAACGGTCTGGAAAGCCATGCTCGTGTTATTTAGTACATTCTCATGTCTTTTACAAGGAATGGGCAAATATTTTAAGGAAATGTGTGACAATAGTCAACCATAAACGCGTCGTTTACTGGGTTAACAACTATACAAAAAATGAAACACATGGTTGGAAAACATGACGCCTGGTGTGGTGCCATGGTATGGCCTCATCATGCCCTAGTAAAAATTGGAGAATGTTTTCCTTATGTCATGATGCACGCATTTCATAAATCGAACCATCACCGAAGAAGTTTCATGGTTTCGAGGGGGAAATCACCAAGATTGAAGGGGGTCCAAATTTCCTTTGCCCTCTGTCCATGAGTTTTTCTCTACGATGAACATACAAGCTGCAAATCACCGTGTTCAAATTTGGCACTTTTCCGTGTTCATTTGCCATATTTAGGGGATTATGTGCATTTCCTTGGCATTAATGCACATAATTTAAGTTCAAACAATCGGTGCATGAAAGGGTCCACAAGAACGGCCTGGAAAACCATGCTCATGCCATTTAGTAAATTCCCATGCCTTTTACAAGGAATGGACATATATTTCAATGAAATGTGTGGTAATAGTCAACCACAAATGTTTGTTTGTTGGGTTTTCAACTATAGAAAAAATGAAATAAATGCTTAAAAAACATGACGCCGGCATGGTGCCATGGTATGACCTCATCATGCCCTGGTAAAAACTTGAGAAGGTTTGGCTTATGTCGTCATGCACGCCCTTCATAAATCAAACCATCACCGAGGAAGTTCCATGTTTTCGAGAAGGAAATATCCAAGATTGAAGGGGAATCCAAATTTTTTTTCATTCTTTGCCCTGGAGTTTTTTCTACAACGAACATACACCCTGCAAATCACCCTGTTCAAATTTGGCATTTTTCCGGGCTCATTTACCATATTTAGGGGATTATGTGCATTTTCTATGCATTTAGCGCATATAAATCCAATCCAGCTACAGGTGCACGGGCGTGATGTGAGGGACGTGGATTTTCGTTCGATCGCAGCGCATCCTACGGTGCACACGTGCGATCCGCGTGGCTAGGGTTCCGGCCAATCATAACGCAACACACAATAGGCTCAGCGCACACTGTTTCCGAAAGCGACGGAGATGAACCGTGTGCGATAATGAACGGGAAAAATTGTAAGGGAAGCCAAATTTATGTTGTCGTTTGTCGTTGAGCTCTTGCATAAGTCAGTTAGCTATGTGATGTTTCCTAATAAACAGGCGTACCATTGACCGAAAAAAATCAAGTATACGTGTACATTTTTTTGGAGACGGGATCTGCCAACTTTTTTTTTCTCGCACACGAGTATTTTACGAGCTTCGTCTACGTTGTGTGTTTCCCCCGCCCAAGTTTCAAGTTTCGCAGCGAAATTTTCATTAGGTGCACGATTTCAGAATTTATTCCTCCAACCACATCCCCACCCTCAGTATCCCCCCTCGCGCCTCTCCCTACCGGCATCTCAAACCGCCGCCGCCGCAACCACAGCTTCAACCACATCTACGTTCTGCTCGGATCCAGTCAGGTAACCCACCGATCTCTATCACGGCCCCGGCCTGATTGCTTAAATGGCGCCTACGAAACATCCTCATGCCACCAAATCCCCACCGCCAGGAGCTGATGGCGGTCCATGATGCGATGGTCGATGTGCGTGTTGACCCGGAGGAACACCTCGCCTCCGCCGCCACCGCCAACATGGTGCAGGCTCTGGCCCAGATGAAGTCCCCTGACGACTACCCCCTAGGACTTAACAAGTAAGATCTGACTAGCTAAATCTTACTAATACCACTTGCAACGGCTATGATTTGTACGGTTGCTATATTAATCATGTTCGTGCCTTGTTTATTTCAGTACTGCACACTATGTGATGTTCAAATATTACCGTGTCCAGCTCAATTCCACCAAAAGCAGCAACAAACTTATAATACATGACTCATAACTAGAGATGCTGCTCATTTTCTATTTTTAATGGATGCTAACCCTGTTGTACTTAACATGCCTATCCATGTACTTACGCATGGTCATAACGGCCAATGTTGTTGTTTGCCGTCGAGGTTAGTGAAAGTGCAACTATCCCTGGGTGGTTTTGGTAATTCCTAACAACAAATAGCACATTGAACTAATGCTCTTTCAAGATGATCATTTCAGAAAGTTCAATGATTGGCATGGCATGGACTAGCAATGTGGACCCCTCAAAATGCTAAGGACACATATTGGCTCAAGCTCAAGACTCTAAATTATCATTTTGGTGATCCAAGATCACATTGAGTCCATAGGAAAAGCCAATACTATTAAAAGGGGATAAGGTGTTGCTTAATGGCTTGCTTGCTCAAAATGCTTAGTGATATGATCCAAAAGCCCTCAACCACTTTCTCATTCCACATATGTCCTAAACCTAAAGTTAAACTCAGCCCCACCGATTTGATCTATCTGGCGCCACCGAGTTCATTTGACATAGCCATAGCCAGAAACCCTAATTAGTTCGGTCTCACCGATAGGGATCTCGGTCTCACCGAGATGGAATTGCAAACTCTCTGTTTCTCTTCGTAACGTTTCGGTCTAACCGAAGTGAGCAATCGGTCCCACCGAGTTTGCAATGCAAACTCTCTGTTTCCTTTTTGTAACATTTTGGTCTCACCGAAATGATCGAATCGGTCCCACCAAGTTTGCCTGACCAACTCTTTGTTTGCCTATTACAGAAATCGGTCTCACAGAGTTGATGTGATCGGTCTCACCGAGATTACGTTATTCCCTAACCCTAATGAAATCGGTCACACCGAGCTGATCATGTCGGTCCCACCGAAAAGCCTAACGTTCACATTTTGAACGTTATCGGTCTGACCGAGTTTCATGATTCGGTCCCACCGAGTTTGGTAAATTGAATGTAACGGTTAGATTTTGTGTGGAGACTATATATACCCCTCCACCCACTCTTCATTCGTAGAGAGAGCCATCAGAACATACCTACACTTCCATTACTCATTTTCTGAAAGAAACCACCTACTCATGTGTTGAGGCCAAGATAATCCAATCCTACCATATGAATCTTGATCTCTAGCCTTCCCCAAGTTGCTTTCCACTCAAATCATCTTTCCACCATATCCAAATCTGTGAGAGAGACTTGAGTGTTGGGGAGACTATCATTTGAAGCACAAGAGCAAGGAGTTCATCATCAACACACCATTTATTACCTTTTGGAGAGTGGTGTCTCCTAGATTGGTTAGGTGTCACTTGGAAACCTCCGACAAGATTGTGGAGTTGAACCAAGGAGTTTGTAAGGGCAAGGAGATCACCTACTTCGTGAAGATCTACCCTAGTGAGGCTAGTACTTCGTGGGTGATGGCCATGGTGGGATAGACAAGGTTGCTTCTTCGTGGACCCTTTGTGGGTGGAGCCCTCCGTGGACTCGCGCAGCCGTTACCCTTCATGGGTTGAAGTCTCCATCAACGTAAATGTACGATAGCACCACTTATCGGAACCACGCCAAAAACATATGTGTCTCCACTTGCGTTTACACTCTCCAAACCCCTCCCTTTACCTTCATATACAATGATTTACTTTCCGATGCTACAACTCTAGAATTGCATGTGTAGGAAGATTGCTTGACTTGTGCTAATTTTCTACAAACTGTCAAAACATAAAATTGGGAAAAGGCTAAGTTTTTATTTGGTCAAGTAGTCTAATCACCCCCCCTTCTAGACATACTTTCGATCCTACAAGTGGTATCAGAGCTTTGGTCTCCATTTGCCTTGATTTCCATAGCTTTGGTGATCATAGCATTGGTTTCACAACCTAGGAGAGTATGGTGTCTAGCGAGGGAAGTTACCACCGTAGAGGTCCTTACTTTGATGGTACAAATTTTGCTAGTTGGAAGCATAAGATGAAAATGCATATTCTTGGACATAACCCTGCCGTTTGGGCTATTGTGTGTATTAGTTTGCAAGGTGAATTCTTCGATGGGAAGGAACCAAACCATCAAGCCTCCGCTGAAGAATTGAATATGTTGCAATAAAATGCTCAAACTTGTGATATTCTCTTCAATGGATTGTGTCCCAATGAATTCACCAAAATCAGCTGTCTTGAGAATGCAAAGGAAATTTAGGATACTATTATTGATATGCACGAAGGTACCGACTCCGTCAAGGAATCCAAGTCGGATGTGCTTCAAAGTCAACTTGACAAGTTCCAGATGAACGATGGTGAAGGTGCCGCTGAAATGTACTCTAGGCTTGCTCTCATGTCAGGCCCAAGATGCGGCTCTATCCCGATCACGTGAGACACTCGTGATTGTGGCACAACCGCATTTCGGACGCTTAGCAAGATGGATATCATTACAGCATACCATTACATAAATACATGGGGATACATACAAGTCACATGAATACAACATCATCATATACAAAACATCTGACTACGGATGCAAACATGAAAAGCACAACAACATCCATCTGCTATCCCAGGCTGCTGACCAGGAACCTACCCCAAGACTGACGAAGAAGAAGAAGAAGAAGAAGAAAGAACTCCAACACAAAGAACATCGCTCTCACGTCAAGTCATCAGAAACCTTCACCTGCAACTGTTGTAGTATCTGTGAGCCACGAGGACTCAGCAATCCCATAACCATGGGTATCAAGACTAGCAAAGCTTAATGCCAAAGGAGAGGTTAAGTGGTGAGGTTGCAGCAGCGGCTAAGCATATGTATGGTGGCTAACTTACGAGTACAGGAATAAGATGAGCATCTACGCAAACGATCGCAAACTGGTAATGATAGCTAAAGATCCTGAACTACCTACGAGTCAAACATAACCCCACTGTGTTCTCTTCTCAAAGTGAAAAGAGACAGTCACAATTACTCACGCGGTTCGTGTATTTCATTACGAATCCTCTGTCAAGTTTTCTACAACCGGACATTAACAAATTCCAATCTGCCACATAACCGCGAGCACGGCTTTCGAAAGACCATAACCCTGCAGGGGTGTCCCAACTTAGCCCATCACAAGCTCACGATCTGCGGAGTCGCAACTCCATGTTGGGAAGACCCGAGTATTCTCGAAATCTCGTGCTCAAGATATTTCGACAAAGGTAAAACTAATCCAGCAAGACCTCTCGGCGTGCCGACACCCTGATAATAGCCGCGCATATCTCGTCTCAGGCCACGACCGGATGGGACATCGTACGGGAGCCCATCCACGAGTTTCCCCGTGGTGGCCCCACAGTTTGCCCGTTTGGGACCAACACCATCAGCACTGCCCCCCCCCTGTATGTAGAAGAATCCTAGGGTAGCGCTAACTCCCTATGCAATTTAATTAATTAATTAAGTTTTTATTATGTTGCAAATTAAAACCAAAGTTGGGCCTTGCTGGAAAAGCTTTATGCAGTGCGAATTATCAAGGGGCCCATAAACCCCAACCGTGTAAGGAACGCAAAATCAAGGAACATAACGTTGGTTTATCGGTTCTTAAGGCGGCATGAGTGGAACAAAACACCGAGGAAAAGGCCAAGCCTTCCTCTCATTGCCAAGTATATAGGTGTGTTAATATGTTTAAGAGATATTGTGATATTCCAACCACAAGTTCTAACATGGAGCAATCTTCATCTTCACCTGCAACTAACAATGCTATAAGAGGGGCTGAGCGAGCGGGTAACATAGCCAAACAACGGTTTGCTGGGAAGGTGTCAAAGGTTAGAGGTTTCATGGCAACAAGGAGAGGCTGACAACAAATATATAGATAGCGCGACATATAGCGATAGCATCGAGACAACTAGCATAGCAATGATAGAAATGAGATCCAAGGGGATGGTCATCTTGCCTGAGATCCCGCAAGGAAGAAGAACGAGTCCATGAAGAAGACAAAGAAGAAGCCACGAAGACAAACCAAGTGTAGCCGAACGAATCCTCACGATCGCAACGGATAATGAACTAGCGGGAAGAAGCACACAACATGATAAACACACCACTCAAGAACAAGACAAGATGCTCAACCAAGTATGATTCAAGACAACTCTATGTGATGCAAAACATGGCAAGGAATGATGCATACAAGAACAACACAACCCAACAAGTTTAAATGAGGCCGGAAACAACATATAACAATTCCGGTAAGTCCTCATATGCGAATTTCGAAATTGGTCCAGATCTGAACAAACCTTAAGTTAAAGTTGTTAAACAGCAAGTTAACATGAACCATGATGATCTACTCGAAATTCTAGTCAAGTTACATATAAAGTTTATTTAATTCGAAGCTACGGCCTAGAAGATATGATCAAAATAAGTCAAGCATGGCAAAGATACCAGATGCATTCAAACAACAAGTAAACACACTCCAAATAGGTATACAACATGTTATTATGCATCAACAGGCAAAAACACACAAGTTTCATATAGGACACGCTCAAAACGGAGCAACAATTCATCACATACACATGAAACAAGATATAACAACATGTTGTTCAAAAACAGCAACATGGCACTTAGATGACATCAAAACAACATGATACAATAACACTTCATGGCAACAAAGGGCATGGCAAGCATGTACAAGTCCAGCACTACAAGCATGACCTCTGAGCTACTACCAAACACCACAAGAACATGCTCAAAACATCATGGCAAGATTGCAAAAGATAACAGTTTCACAGACTTAGTGAAAATAAACTAGACATGGCAGGAACAACGACAAGTAGGAAAGTTTGCAAGCTTGTGTAACTCATCTCAAAGCATATAATGGCATGTGAATATAACCAACAGCAGGAAGACATGTTTATGAAGCTACTCATGGCAAGAACATGGTCATAGGATGCATAGAACACTAGCTATTCACATGGCAAAACTAAACTTGCTGATAACAGGCTGACAGAAACATTTTATAGCAATTTGAGAGCATGAAAACAACAAGCTACAGCAGGCCATATATGCAAACAAGGGCATGGATGGATAGAGCATAACATGGACAACAAGACATGAACATTTGACATACTAAAACATTCATGGATTTGAGTGGGGCATCAAGCAAACATGGCCTCAGGATATAACAGTTTCAGACTTGGCAGTTTTTAACAAGTGTAAGAAAACAGCCAACAGCGAGTAGGTCACTTTACAAGCTTGTTGCAAACACCACAAGGCATATCATGAAAAGTGGATTGCACCACAGCAAAGATGGCATGATTGTGCTTCTAAAACATATTAACATGTAGCTCAAACAAAAATCACACATAGAGATACAAAAATGACAAATCAGCATCTTATAACAAGTTTCAGCACTTAACAGCCACATGCACTTTTGCAACAGAGATAAACATGGCATTATGGCACCTAACATGAATGCTACAGCAACTATCATGTAGAGCACTTCACAATGAACATTTTGACATATCATACACTCCATTTGGACTAACATGCACAAATATGTGACCTCTCATACATACTAACATATTGTTGACAGACAACAAGAGCTTGACATAAATATCACATAGCAGTTTTGCAATGAAGATTAAGACATGAATATGAGAATTAACATGCATGCAAATGCAACTAACATGTAGAGCATATCACAACGAACATTTGGACATATCATTTGCTCAATTTGGATCACCATGCAAAAAGTTACAAGCCTCACAAGATGCACACATAATGTTGAAATCTCAGGACTTAGTAGTTTTTTTGACTTAGGAAAAAACATAACGAGCGCAAAATAACTATTCGTCGCACGGGCGGGGATTAGACAGGCGAAGCTCACCAGCTCGGCCTCGGGCCCGTTTCGAAGGAGAGGCAGGCCGAGGTGGTCTGGTTGCGGTTCTGGGCCGAGGAAGTGGCAGAGGTGGGCCGGCCTGGCGGATCCGGGCGCTAGGCCCAGGCGGAGCAGGCCTGACCCACTTGGGCGATGTAGGGGAGGCGTCCGGGCGCGCGTGCTCAGCGTCGGCTCCTCTTGAAGATGACGAGGCCGGCGGCACTACTGGTGGGGAGGGGCGTCGGCGAGGACGACAGGAGGAGACAGGGACGGCGGGGACCCGAGGGCGTAGGCGAGCTTGGTGGAGTCGATGGGAGGGCGCGGAGAGGTGCGGCGGTGCTGAGCAGGTCGTGGCCGGATCCGAGGCAGGATCCGCCGGATCTGAGCGGAGGCTGGACTGAGGCGGCCGGCAAACTTCGATGACGGTGATGGAGGCGAACCGGCAAGGTCATCGTCGAGTCCATGGCGGCGGCGCTGGGCTTCGGGCTCACGTGGGGTGAAGGCTGGCGGCGGGCGCTGAAACGGCGGCGGGGACAAAGATTGGCGGCGGCCGCGGGCGACTTGGGCCCGGCACGGCCCGGGGACGAGCCGGAGATGGGCTCCGCCGGCCCGCGGTGGCTGGCGGCGCGGTGGGAGGAGGCCGGCGTCCACGTGGCGTTGCGGGGTTGGAGGAGAGCGGCGATGGGGCGATGTGGCGCCTCGTGATTGGCCCGGGCGACGTGGAGGCTGGACATGTCCGGCGCGAACGGACATGTCCGGCGGCGCGAGGGGAGCGGGGCTAGGGTTTCATCTGCGAAAATTACGGGGGGAGTCACATATATATATGTAGAGGGAGCTAGGAGAGTCCAAATGAGGTGTGGTTTTCGGCCACGCGATCTTGATCCGACGACCGAGAGAATGGAGGGGGTTAGGATGGACTAGTGGGCTGTTGTGGAGGGGTGCTGGGCCAAAAGAGAAGGGGCTTCCGACGGTTAACTCGGTTAACCGTTGGGCTATCAAAGGAACTCCGAATGCGACGAAATTTGGTAGGCGGTCTGTCTACACTATAGTAAGACCACATGCCAAGTTTAAACCCATTCCGAGAACATTTTCCGGCCACTTATAAAATAAATATTCGGAGGTGCCGCGGGCGCGTGCGAGTGTGTCTGGGCTCAGAACGGACAACAGAGGGGACGAGGCAACTACGAACGGATGCACGTTTTGAAAACATGATGATGCAATGCACATGATGACAAGTCAAAGTGCAACACGCAAGCAGATGATATGGCAACGACGAGGAATAACTGGCTGACACCTGGCGCATCGGTCTCGGGGTCTCACAATACTCCCCTACTAACAAGAGATCTCGTCCCGAGATCTTAGGAACGAGACAGAAGGGAAAAGGAAGAAGGTGAAAACAAAGAACCCTGAGAGGTTGAACAACTTGAAGAAAGAACACAACGGAGATGAACGAGACTGAGAAGCTCCGGTAAAATGCGGAAACAAGGCATACGACGAGAATCAAGAGCTTATGTGACAAGAGAGACATTGAAACCACTCCGGTTAAAAGAGATATAAAAGGAATTCAAATAAAGGAATTTGGGCAACACTCCGGCTGTAAATGGAAGAAATAGAGCATGATCTTGACAAAATGGAACGATATAAGCCAGGAACAACGCAATGCCTCCGAAAGAGTTGAAAGAGTTGCATGAAAAGAACAGAGGAGAAGATGACAACTTTCAGCACAAATGATTTTGAAAGAGAATCTTCAAGAGGAAGGCTCGAACAAAGTTGTTGAGAAAATCAACAAAAAAAGAATAAGCTTGTTTTGGACTTATGTAAACATCTCAAAACTTGAGGTGAATTATGCCGCAACCAAAACATTGAATATATGAGATGAAGGAAGAAATGCAAAACTCCACTTCAAAAGAATACGGAGAATTATTTGCATCTCGAGACACAAAAGAATAATGCTTGAGCTACTCCACAAGAATTGCTCAATATTTGAAGAATGAATTAAATGTTGAAGAACCACCATGAAGAACTCCGGTAACAAAAAGGATGATGATATAGAAGTGAAGGATTCAAGAATAAGAATATAGCCTTGTGATGATTTCGACGGGGTTCCGACGAGATGGTGGAGAAACTTTGAACTCCGGCGAAGAAGATCAAAGCACATGGGACTAGAATTTTTTTATCAAGAATAACTCCGAAGGAAGGAATAAATCAACTTGATGAAAAGAATAAGAATTATGTTATGCTTATCATTCATCAATTAAATTGATGAGAAGCAATGGATTCACATACTACTTATTCATGATGAAATTTATTAAAGAGGGATATAGCTCAAACTCGAGAAAGTCTTCGTGAACCACCGGTAGGATTGGCAGGAAAGAAATAATTGATATGATGACGGAGGAAAAGAACTCTTGAGTGAAAACACCGTGAAAATTAAAGCCGAGTGAAGAAAAGGAATGAACCACCAGGAAGAATAAAAATTGAGTGATGAAAGAGAACAAACCACCGTGAAGAATTGAAATTGAGTGAATACAAGAGAATGAATCGCCGGGAAAGATAAGCACTTGGGGAATTTAGATACAAGAGAACGAAGAGATCGCGAACTGATTAAAGAATACTTGACCGAAGCACCGGACGGATGTGAGACGAACGAAGAGGCATCAATGAAGAATATTTGGAGGACGAGGTTGAAAATTGAGAACGAAGAAATGTTCTGAAATGATGGCCTTCGGAGGATAACAAAGGAAAGAATTCATGAAATGCTTCGGATGGGTAAGGAAAAAAAATTATGACAAACGGAATAATTCGAGCATGAAGCTAGAACCACAAATCTTCAAGAGAACGAAAAAGAATGAAAGAGTGAAGGTTGAACCAACAATGAGAAGAATTAAAAGCGATGTTGGAGAAGGTACATGACTGATGGAATCCATTCTTACGTCACACTTAAAAAGAATTTCGGAATCACTCCGGAAAGAATTGTAAGAGCCAGGTAAGATCCTGCGAAAAGACCTCTGGGTTATGAGCCCACCAAGGAGAAACATTGTTGAAAAGGATTTAAAAGGAGATGATGCACCGGAACGTTTGAAAGACTCGAATGAGGTGACAACCTCGAATAAATTAGAATACAAATGAATCTCCTGAGATGTCTTCGGAACTCCGGAACAATTAAATGGCGAGAGGTGAATGGAACAAGGGAAAACACTTGAGCCGATGAAAGAATAAGAACAACACCGAGATATTGGAATTGAATCCATCGGAAAAGAAAAGATGAAGAATGCCGAACGAGAGGAGAATTCATCGGAGAATAAAGGAGATGAATGATGACGATCTAGACGAGAATTCACCAGTTGAAATAATTGAGGAAAGAAAGCAAAGGCTTAGCACGAGAAGGATGGATACTCGATTACGGACTCCGGCTCCGAGAAGCAAAAAAGGGTGGGCAGGTAGGAAAAAGAAAGACCACAACGGATGGGGAACGATGTCGGATGGAAAGAACTGAGGATTAAACTGACAAAAGACAAAGAGGGACGAATTCCACTTGACGAGAAATGCACCGGAACAGACCTCGCAATGAACGAAAACTAACCGTGTGATCCTAAAAAAAATTGAAGGGGAAGAGAAGTAATTCAAAACACCCACATCAAGATTCATCACCAGAGCGACGAAGGGGGTGAGGAGTAAAAAGAATTCCTACTCTCCGATAACTAGACTCTGAAAAAGTTTTCTTCTAGACTCGACAACGGCCAGACTACGATCAATCAAGGGGGCTCCCATGGTCGGTCGAGGCTCTGATACCAACTTGCCAGGCCCAAGATGCAGTTCTATCCCGATCACGTGAGACACTCGTGATTGGGGCACAACCGCATTTCGGGCGCTTAGCAAGATGGATATCATTACATCGTACCATTACATAAATACATGGGGATACATACAAGTCACATGAATACAACATCATCATATACAAAACATCCGACTACTGATGCAAACATGAAAAGCACAACGACATCCATCTGCTATCCCAGGCTGCCGACCAGGAACCTAACCCAAGACTGACGAAGAAGAAGAAGAAGAAAGAACTCCAACACAAAGAACATCGCTCTCACGTCAAGTCATCAGAAACCTGCACCTGCAACTTTTGTAGTCTCTCTGAGCCACGAGGACTCAGCAATCCCATAACCATGGGTATCAAGACTAGCAAAGCTTAATGGGAAAGGAGAGGTTAAGTGGTGAGGTTGCAGCAGCGGCTAAGCATATGTATGGTGGCTAACTTGCGAGTACAGGAATAAGATGAGCATCTACGCAAACGGTCGCAAACTAGTAATGATCGCTAAAGATCCTGAACTACCTACGAGTCAAACATAACCCCACCGTGTTCTCTTCTCAAAGTGAAAAGGGACAGTCACGGTTATTCACGCGGTTCGTGTATTTTATTTCGAATCCTCTGTCAAGTTTTCTACAACCGGACATTAACAAATTCCAATCTGCCACATAATCGCGGGCATGGCTTTCGAAAGAACATAACCCTGCAGGGGTGTCCCAACTTAGCCATCACAAGCTCACGATCTACGGAGTCGCAACTCCATGTTGGGAAGACCCGAATATTCTCGGAATCCCGTGCTCAAGATATTTAGACAAAGGTAAACCTAATCCAGCAAGACCTTCCGGCGTGCCGACACCCTAATAGTAGCCGCGCGTATCTTGTCTCAGGCCACGACTGGATGGGACATCCTACGGGAGCCAATCCTCGAGTTTCCCCGTGGTGGCCCCGTAGTCTGCCCGTTTGGGACCAACACCATCAGCACTGCCCCCTGTATGTAGAAGAATCCTCGGGTAGCGCTAACTCCCTATGCAATTTAATTAATTAACTAAGTTTTTATTATGTTGCAAATTAAAACCAAAGTTGGGCCTTGCTGGAAAAGCTTTATGCAGTGCGAATTATCAAGGGGCCCATAAACCCCAACCGTGTTAGGAACGTAAAATCAAGGAACATAATGCCGGTTTCTCGGTTCTTAAGGCGGCATGAGTGGAACAAAACACCGAGCAAAAGGCCAAGCCTTCCACTCATTGCCAAGTATATATGTGTGTTAATATGTTTAAGAGATATCATGATATTCCAACCACAAGTTCTAACATGGAGCAATCTTCATCTTCACCTGCAACTAACAACGCTATAAGCGGGGCTGAGCGAGCGGGTAACATAGCCAAACAACGGTTTGCTGGGAAGGTGTCAAAGGTTAGAGGTTTCATGGCAACAAGGAGAGGCTGACAACAAATAGATAGGTAGCGCGACATATAGTGATAGCATCGAGACAACTAGCATAGCAATGATATAAATGAGATCCAAGGGGATGGTCATTTTGCATGAGATCCCGCAAGGAAGAAGAACAAGTCCATGAAGAAGACGAAGAAGAAGACACGAAGGTGAACCAAGTGTAGCCGAACGAATCCTCGCGATCGCAACGGATAATGAACTAGCGAGAAGAAGCACACAACATGGTAAACACACCACTCAAGAACAAGACAAGATGCTCAACCAAGTATGATGCAATACAAGTCTATATGATGCAAAACATGGCAAGGAATGATGCATAAAAGAACAACACAACCCAACAAGTTTAAATGAGGCCGGAAACAACATATAACAATTCCGGTAAGTCCTCGTATGCGAATTTCAAAATTGGTCCAGATCTGGACAAACCGTAAGTTAAAGTTGTTAAACAGCAAGTTAACATGCACCATGATGGTCGACTCGAAATTCTAGTCAAGTTACATATAAAGTTTATTTAATTCGGAGCTACGGCCTAGAAGATATGAGCAAAACAAGTCAAGCATGGCAAAGATACCATATCCATTCAAACAACAAGTAAACACACTCCAAATAGGTATACAGCATGTTATTATGCATCTACATGCAAAAACACACAAGTTTAATATAGGACACGCTCAAAACGGAGCAACGGTTCATCACATACACATGAAACAAGATATAACAACAAGCTATTCAAAAACAGCAACATGGCACTTAGATGACATAAAAACAACATGATACAATAACACTTCATGGCAACAAAGGGCATGGAAATCATGTACAAGTCCAGAACTACAAGCATGACCTCTGAGCTACTACCAAACACCACAAGAACATGCTCAAAACATCATGGCAAGATTGCAAAAGATAACAGTTTCACAGACTTAGTGAAAGTAAACTAGAGATGGCAGCAACAACGACAAGTAGGCATGTTTGCAAGCTTGTGCAACTCATATCAATGAAGGAAATATGCCCTATAGGTAATAATAAAGTTATTATTTATTTCCTTATATCATGATAAATGTTTATTATTCATGCTAGAATTGTATTAACCGGAAACTTAGTACATGTGTGAATACATAGACAAAACAGAGTGTCCCTAGTATGCCTCTACTAGACTAGCTCATTGATTAAAGATGGTTATGTTTCATAGCCATAGACATGAGTTGTCATTTGATCAACGGGATCACATCATTAGGAGAATGATGTGATGGACAAGACCCATCCGTTAGCTTAGCACTATGATCGTTTAGTTTTACTGCTATTGCTTTCTTCATGGCTTATACATGTTCCTATGACTATGAGATTATGCAACTCCCGAATACCGTAGGAACACCTGGTGTGCTATCAAACGTCACAACGTAACTGGGTGATTATAAAGATGCTCTACAGGTGTATCTAAAGGTGTTCGTGGTGTTGGCATAGATCAAGAATAGGATTTGTCACTCCGAGTGTGGGAGAGGTATCTCTGGGCCCTCTCGGTAATACACATCATAATAAGCCTTGCAAGCAAATGACTAATGAGTTAGTCACGATATGATGTATTACGAAATGAGTAAAGGGACTTGCCGATAACGAGATTAACTAGGTGTGGTGATACCGACGATCGAATCTCGGGCAAGTAACATACCGATGACAAAGGGAACAACGTATATTGTTGTGCGGTTTGACCGATAAAGTTCTTCGTGGAATATGTAGGAGCCAATATGAGCATCCAGGTTCCGCTATTGGTTATTGACCGGAGATGAGTCTCGGTCATGTCTACATAGTTCTCGAACCCGTAGGGTCCGCACACTTAACGTTTGATGACGATCGGTATTATGAGTTTATGAGTTTTGAAGTACCGAAGGTAGTTAGGAGTCCCGGATGAGATCACGTACATGACAAGGAGTCTTGGAATGTCCGAGACATAAATATTAATATATTGGACGACTATATTCGGACACCGGAAGTGTTCCGGGTGTTATCGGGTAAAAACGGAGTGCCGAAGGGGGTTA
>LR738715.1:533194413-533205384 GCA_902687465.1 Secale cereale
AACTAGCGAGAAGAAGCACACAACATGGTAAACACACCACTCAAGAACAAGACAAGATGCTCAACCAAGTATGATGCAATACAAGTCTATATGATGCAAAACATGGCAAGGAATGATGCATAAAAGAACAACACAACCCAACAAGTTTAAATGAGGCCGGAAACAACATATAACAATTCCGGTAAGTCCTCATATGCGAATTTCGAAATTGGTCCAGATCTGAACAAACCTTAAGTTAAAGTTGTTAAACAGCAAGTTAACATGCACCATGATGATCGACTCGAAATTCTAGTCAAGTTACATATAAAGTTTATTTAATTCGGAGCTACGGCCTAGAAGATATGAGCAAAACAAGTCAAGCATGGCAAAGATACCATATCCATTCAAACAACAAGTAAACACACTCCAAATAGGTATAAAGCATGTTATTATGCATCTACATGCAAAAACACACAAGTTTCATATAGGACACGCTCAAAACGGAGCAACGGTTCATCACATACACATGAAACAAGATATAACAACAAGTTATTCAAAAACAGCAACATGGCACTTAGATGACATCAAAACAACATGATACAATAACACTTCATGGCAACAAAGGGCATGGAAATCATGTACAAGTCCAGAACTACAAGCATGACCTCTGAGCTACTACCAAACACCACAAGAACATGCTCAAAACATCATGGCAAGATTGCAAAAGATAACAGTTTCACAGACTTAGTGAAAGTAAACTAGAGATGGCAGCAACAACGACAAGTAGGCATGTTTGCAAGCTTGTGCAACTCATATCAATGAAGGAAATATGCCCTATAGGTAATAATAAAGTTATTATTTATTTCCTTATATCATGATAAATGTTTATTATTCATGCTAGAATTGTATTAACCGGAAACTTAGTACATGTGTGAATACATAGACAAAATAGAGTGTCCCTAGTATGCCTCTACTAGACTAGCTCATTGATTAAAGATGGTTATGTTTCATAGCCATAGACATGAGTTGTCATTTGATCAACGGGATCACATCATTAGGAGAATGATGTGATGGACAAGACCCATCCGTTAGCTTAGCACTATGATCGTTTAGTTTTACTGTTATTGCTTTCTTCATGGCTTATACATGTTCCTATGACTATGAGATTATGCAACTCCCGAATACCGTAGGAACACCTTGTGTGCTATCAAACGTCACAACGTAACTGGGTGATTATAAAGATGATCTACAGGTGTCTCTAAAGGTGTTCATGGTGTTGGCATAGATCAAGAATAGGATTTGTCACTCCGAGTGTGGGAGAGGTATCTCTGGGCCCGCTCGATAATACACATCATAATAAGCCTTGCAAGCAAATAACTAATGAGTTAGTCACGATATGATGTATTACGAAATGAGTAAAGAGACTTGCCGATAACGAGATTAACTAGGTGTGGTGATACCGACAATCGAATCTCGGGCAAGTAACATACCGATGACAAAGGGAACAACGTATATTGTTGTGCGGTTTGACTGATAAAGTTCTTCGTGGAATATGTAGGAGCCAATATGAGCATCCAGGTTCCGCTATTGGTTATTGACCGGAGATGAGTCTCGGTCATGTCTACATAGTTCTCGAACCCGTAGGGTCCGCACACTTAACGTTTGATGACGATCGGTATTATGAGTTTATGAGTTTTGAAGTACCGAAGGTAGTTAGGAGTCCCGGATGAGATCACGTACATGACAAGGAGTCTTGGAATGTCCGAGACATAAATATTAATATATTGGACGACTATATTCGGACACCGGAAGTGTTCCGGGTGTTATCGGGTAAAAACGGAGTGCCGAAGGGGGTTACCGGAACCCCCCCCCCCCCGAGGGAGTATGGGCCATAGTGGGCCAATGAGGGAAAGAGAGGGGCAGCCCATAGGGCTGGCCGCACCCCCCTAGGGTTCCTAGTTGGACTAGGAAAAGGGGGGAGGCGCCCCCTCTCCTTTCCTTCTCCTCTTCCCCTTTCCTTTCCTACTCCTAGTAGGAATAGGAAAAGGGGGTTCCTATTCCTACTAGGAGTAGGAATCCAACTCCCTTGGCGCGCCCTAGGCTTGGCCGCACCTCCTCCCTTGCTCCTTTATATACGGGGGCATGGGGGCACCCAAGGACACACAAGTTGATGAGTTGATCTCTCCCAACCGTGTGCGGTGCCCCCCTCCACATAAACACACCTCGGTCATATTGTTGCAGTGCTTAGGCGAAGCCCTGTGACGGTAACTTCATCATCTCCATCACCACGTCGTCGTGCTGAAGAAACTCTCCCGCGAAGTTCTACTAGATCAAGAGCTCGTGGGACGTCATCAAGCTGAACGTGTGCTGAACGCGGAGGTGCCATACGTTCGGTGCTTGATCGGTTGGAACGCAAAGAAGTTTGACTACATCAACTACGTCACTAGACGCTTCCGCTTTCGGTCTACGAGGGTACGTAGACACACTCTCCCCTCTCGTTGATATGCATCTAGTAGATAGATCTTGTGTGATCGTAGGAATTTTTTTTGAAATACTATGTTCCCCAACAGTGGTATCAGAGCCAGGTCTATGCGTAGATGATATGCACGAGTAGAACACAATGAGTTGTGGGCGATAATAGTCATACTGCTTACCAGCATGTCATACTTTGATTCGACGGTATTGTGAGATGAAGCGGCCCGGACCGACACACGTACGCTTACGCGAGACTGGTTTCACCGTTACGAGCACTCGTTACTTAAAGGTGACTGGCGGGTGTGTGTCTCTCTCACTTTAGCTGAATCGAGTGTGGCTACGCTCGGTCCTTGTGAAGGTTAAAACAGCACATACTTGACGAAAAATCGTTGTGGTTTTTGTATGCGTAGGTAAGAACGGTTCTTGCTAAGCCCGTAGCAGCCACGTAAAACTTGCAACAACAAAGTAGAGGACGTCTAACTTGTTTTTGCAGGGCATGTTGTGATGTGATATGGTCAAGACATGATGAGTGATACGTTATTGTATGAGATGATCATGTTTTGCAAAGTTATCGGCAACTGGCAGGAGCCATATGGTTGTCGCTTTATTGTATGAAATACAATCGCCATGTAATTGCTTTACTTTATCACTAAGTGGTAGCGATAGTCGTAGAAGCAATAGTTGGTGAGACGACAACGATGCTACGATGGAGATCAAGGTGTCGCGCCAGTGACGATGGTGATCATGACGGTGCCTTGGAGATGGAGATCAAAAGCACAAGATGATAATGGCCATATCATGTCACATATTTTGATGGCATGTGATGTTTATCTTATTATGCTTCTTATTTTGCTTAGTACAGCAGTAGCATTAAAGATGATCCCTTACAAAATTTCAAGGTACAAGTGTTCTCCCTGAGTATGCACCGTTGCGAAAGTTCGTCGTGCCGAGACACCACGTGATGATCGGGTGTGATAAGCTCTACGTTCACATACAACGGGTGTAAGCTAGTTTTGCACACGCAAAATAGTCGGGTTAAACTTGACGAGCCTAGCATGTACAGACATGGCCTCGGAACACTGGAGACCGAAAGGTCGAGCGTGAATCATATAATAGATATGATCAACATAAGATGTTCACCGTTGAAAACTACTCCATCTCACGTGATGATCGGACATGGTTTAGTTGATTTGGATCACGTGATCATTTAGATGACTAGAGGGATGTCTATCTAAGTGGGAGTTCTTTAGTAATATGATTAATTGAACTTTAATTTATCATGAACTTAGTCCTGGTAGTATTAGCATATCTATGTTGTAGATCAATAGCTCGCGTTATAGCTCCCCTATGTTTTTGATATGTTCCTAGAGAAAACTAAGTTGAAAGATGTTAGTAGCAATGATGCAGACTAGGTCCGTGATCTGAGGATTATCCTCATTGCTGCACAGAAGTATTATGTCCTTGATGCACCGCTAGGTGACAGACCTATTGCAGGAGCAGATGCAGATGTTATGAATGTTTTGACAAAAGCTCGGTATGATGACTACTTGATAGTTTAGTGTGCCATGCTTTACGGCTTATAACCAGGATTTCAAAAACGTTTTGAACGCCACGGAGCATATGAGATGTTCCAAGAGTTGAAATTAGTATTTCATACTCATGCTCGTGTCGAGAGGTATAAGACCTCCGACAACACTTTGCCTACAAGATGGAGGAGAATAGCTCAACCAGTGAGCATGTGCTCAGATTGTCTGGGTACTACAATTGCTTGAATCAAGTGGGAGTTAATCTTCCAGATAAGATAGTAATTGACAAAGTTCTCTAGTCACTATCACCAAGTTAGTAGAACTTCGTGCTAAACTATAATATGCAAGGGATGACGAAAGTAATTCCCGAGCTCTTCGCGATGTTGTAATCAGCGAAGGTAGAAATCAAGAAAGAGCATCAAGTGCTGATGGTTAACAAGACCACTTGTTTCAAGTAAAGGGCAAAGGGATAGAAGGGGAACTTTAAGAAGAATGACAAGCAAGTTGTCACTCCCGTGAACAAACCCAAAGCTAAACTCAAGCCTGAAACTAAGTGCTTCTACTGCAAAGGAAATGGTCACTAGAAGTGGAACTGCCCTAGATACTTGGAGGATAAGAAGGATGGCAAAGTGAACAAAGGTATATTTGATATACATATTATTAATGTGTACTTTACTAGTGTTCATAGCAACCCCTAGGTATTTGATACAGGTTCAGTTGCTAAAATTAGTAACTCGAAACGAGAGTTGCAGAATGAGTAGAGACTAGTTAAAGGTGAAGTGATGATGTGTGTTGGAAGTGATTCCAAGATTGATATGATCATCATCGCACACTCCCTATACTTTCGGGGTTAGTGTAAAACCCAAATAAATGTTATTTGGCATTTGCATTGAGCAAGAATGTGATTTGATCATGTTTGTTGCAATACGGTTATTCATTTAAAGTCATAGATTAATTGTTGTTCTGTTTACATGAATAAAACCTGCGATGGTCATACGCCCAATGAAAATAGTTTGTTGGATCTCGATCGTAGTAATACACATATTCATAATATTGAAACCAAAAGATGCAAATTTGATAATGAGAGTGCAACTTATTTGTGGCACTGCCCTTTAGGTCATATTGGTGTAAAGCGCATGAAGAAACTCCATGCTGATGGGCTTTTGGAATCACTTGATTATGAATCACTTGGTGCTTGCGAACCATGCCTCATGGGCAAGATGACTAGAACTCCGTTCTCCGAAACAATGGAGCGAGCAACTGACTTATTGGAAATAATACATACTGATGTATGCGGTCCGATGAGTGTTGAGGCTCGTGGCGGGTATCTTTATTTTCTGACCTTCACAGATGATTTGAGCAGATATGAGTATATCTACTTGATGAAGCACAAGTCTGAAACATTTGAAAAGTTCAAAGAAATTTCAGAGTGAAGTAGAGAATCATTGTAACAACAAAATAAAGTTTCTACGATCTGATCGCGGAGACAAATATTTGAGTTACGATTTTGGTCTTCATTTAAAACAATGTGAAATATTTTCACTCACGCCACTTGGAACACCACAGCGTAATGGTGTGTCTGAACGTCATAAACCGTACTTTATTGGATATGGTGCGATCTATGATGTCTCTTATCGATTTACCACTATCGTTTTGGGTTATGCATTAGAGACAGCTGCATTCACGTTAAATAAGGGCACCATCTAAATCTGTTGAGACGACGCCTTATGAACTGTGGTTTGGCAAGAAACCAAAGTTGTTGTTTCTTAAATTTTGGGGCTGCGATGCTTATGTGAAAAAGCTTCAGTCTGATAAACTCAAACCCAAGTCGGAGAAATGTGTCTTCATAGGATACCCAAAGGAGACTGTTGGGTACACCTTCTATCACAGATCCGAAGGCAATATATTCGTTGCTAAGAATGGATCCTTTCTAGAGAAGGAGTTTCTCTCGAAAGAAGTGAGTGGGAGGAAAGTGGAACTTGATGAGGTAATTGTACCTTCTCTCGAATTGGAAAGTAGTACATCACAGAAACTAGATCCAGTGATTCCTACACCAATTAGTGAGGAAGCTAATGATGATGATCATGAAACTTCGGATCAAGTTACTAATGAACTTCTTAGATCAACCAGAGTATGTTCCGTGCCGGAGTGGTATGACAACCCGGTTCTGGAAGTCATGTTACTAGACCATGATGAACCAACGAACTATGAGGAAGCGATGATGATCCCAGATTCCGCAAAATGGCTTGAGGCCGTGAAATCTGAGATGGGATCCATGTATGAGAACAAAGTGTGGACTTTGGTTGACTTGCCCGATGATCGGCAAGCCATCTAAAATAAATGGATCTTCAAGAAGAAGACCGGCGCTGACGGTAATGTTACTGCTTACAAAGCTCGACTTGTTGCAAAAGGTTTTCGACAAGTTCAAGGAGTTGACTACGATGAGACTTTGTCACCCGTAGCAATGCTTAAGTCTGTCCGAATCATGTTAGCAACTGCCGCATTTTATGATTATGAAATCTGGCAAATGGATGTCAAAACTGCATTCCTGAATGGATATCTTAAAGTAGAGTTGTATATGATGCAACTAGAAGGTTTTGTCGATCCTAAAGGTGCTAACTAAGTGTGCAAGCTCCAGCGATCCATCTATGGACTGGTGCAAGCATCTCAGAGTTGGAATATACGCTTTGATGAGGTGATCAAAGCATATGGTTTTATACAGACTTTTGGAGAAACCTGTATTTACAAGAAAGTGAGTGGGAACACTACATCCTTTTCTGATAAGTATATGTGAATGACATATTGTCGATCGGAAATGATGTAGAATTTTCTGGAAAGCATAAAGGAGTGTCTGAAAGGAGTTTTTCAAAGAAAGACCTCAGTGAAGCTGCTTACATATTGAGCATCAAGATCTATAGAGATAGATCAAAACGCTTGATAAGTGTTTTCAATGAGTACATACCTTGACAAGTTTTGAAATAGTTCAAAATGGAACAGTCAAAGAAAGAGTTCTTGCCTGTGTTGCAAGGTCTGAAGTTAAGTAAGACTCAAAACCCGACCACGGCAGAAGATAGAGCAAGAATGAAAGTCATCCCCTATGCCTCAGTCATAGGTTCTATAAAGTATGTCATGATGTGTGCCAAACTTGTTGTGTACTTTGCCATAAGTTTGACAAGGAGGTACAATAGTGATCCAGGAGTAGATCACTAGACAGCGGTCAAAATTGTCCTTAGTTACTGGATGACTAAGGAAATGTTTCTCGATTATGGAGGTGATAAATAGTTCATCGTAAAGAGTTACGCCGATGCAAGCTTTGACACTAATCCAGATGAATCTAAGTATCCATCTGGATGCGTATTAAAAATGGGAGCAATTAGCTAGAGTAGCTCCATGCAGAGCATTGTAGACATAGAAATTTGAAAGATACATACGATCTGAATGTAACAGACCCGCTGACTAAACTTCTCTCATGGAAAAAAACATGATCACACCTTAGTACTCTTTGGGTGTTAATCACATGGTGATGTGAACTAGATTGTTGACTCTAGTAAGCCCTTTGGGTAGTGGTCACATGGCGATGAGAACTATGGGTGTTAGTCACATGGTGATGTGAACTATTGGTGTTAATCACATGGTGATGTGATCTACATTATTGACTCTAGTACAAGTGGGAGACTGAAGGAAATATGCCCTAGAGGCAATAATAAAGTTATTATTTATTTCCTTATATCATGATAAATGTTTATATTCATGCTAGAATTGTATTAACCGGAAACTTAGTACATGTGTGAATACATAGACAAAACAGAGTGTCCCTAGTATGCCTCTACTAGACTAGCTCATTGATCAAAGATGGTTATGTTTCCTAGCCATAGAAATGAGTTGTCTCTGAAGGTGTTCGTGGTGTTGGCATAAATCAAGAATAGGATTTGTCACTCCGAGTGTCGGAGAGGTATCTCTGGGCCCTCTCGGTAATACACATCATAATAAGCCTTGCAAGCAAATGACTAATGAGTTAGTCACGAGATGATGTATTACAGAACGAGTAAAGAGACTTGTCGGTAACGAGATTAACTAGGTACGGTGATACCAACGATCGAATCTCGGGCAAGTAACATACCGATGACAAAGGGAACAATGTATGTTGTTGTGCGGTTTAACCAATAAAGATCTTTGTAGAATATGTAGGAGCCAATATGAGCATCCAGGTTCCGCTATTGGTTATTGACCGGAGATGAGTATCGGCCATGTCTACATAGTTCTCGAACCCGTAGGGTCCGCACACTTAACGTTTGATGACGATCGGTATTATGAGTTTTGATGTACCGAGGGTAGTTTGGAGTCCCGGATGAGATCACGGACATGACGAGGAGTCTCGGAATGTTAAAGACATAAAGATTAATATATTGGACGACTATATTCGGACACTGGAAGTGTTCCGGGTGTTAGCGGGTAAAACCGGAGTGCCAGAGGGGGTTACCGGAACCCCCCGAGGGAGTATGGGCCATAGTGGGCCAATGAGGGAAAGAGAGGGGCAGCCCATAGGGCTGGCCGCACCCCCCTAGGGTTCCTAGTTGGACTAGGAAAAGGGGGGAGGCGCCCCCTCTCCTTCCCTTCTCCTCTTCCCCTTTCCTTTCCTACTCCTAGTAGGAATAGGAAAAGGGGGTTCCTATTCCTACTAGGAGTAGGAATCCTACTCCCTTGGCATGCCCTAGGCCTGGCCATACCTCCCCCCTTGCTCCTTTATATACGGGGGCATGGGGGGCACCCAAGGACACACAAGTTGATCAGTTGATCTCTCCCAACCGTGTGCGGTGCCCCCCTCCACAGAAACACACCTCCTTCATATTGTTGCAGCGCTTAGGTGAAGCCCCATGACGGTAACTTCATCATCTCCGTCACCACGCCGTCGTGCTGACAAAACTCTCCCGCGAAGTTCTACTGGATCAAGAGCTCGTGGTACGTCATCAAGCTGAACGTGTGCTGAACGCGGAGGTGACGTACGTTCGGTGCTTGATCGGTTGGAACGCGAAGAACTTCGACTACATCAACCACGTCACTAGACGCTTCCGCTTTCGGTCTACGAGGGTACATAGACACACTCTCCCCTCTCGTTGCTACGCATCTGGTAGATAGATCTTGTGTGATCGTAGGAATTTTTTTGAAATACTACGTTCCCCTACACTCAAAGCATATCAAGGCATGTGAATATAACCAACAGCAAGAAGACATGTTTATGAAGCTACTCATGGCAAGAACATGGTCATAGGATGCATAGAACACTAGCTATTCACATGGCAAAACTGGACTTGCTGATAACAGGCTGACAGAAACATTTTATAGCAATTTGAGAGCATGAAAACAACAAGCTACAACAAGCCATATATGCAAACAAGGGCATGGATGGATAGAGCATAACATGGACAACAAGACATGAACATTTTACATACTAAAACATTCATGGATTTGAGTGGGGCATCAAGCAAACATGGCCTCAGGATATAACAGTTTCAGACTTAGCAGTTTTTCACAAGTGTAAGAAAATAGCCAACAGCGAGTAGGTCACTTTACAAACTTGTTGCAAACACCACAAGGCATATCATGAAAAGTGGATTGCACCACAGCAAAGATGGCATGATTGTGCTTCTAAAACATATTAACATGTAGCTCAAACAAAAATAACACATAAAGATACAAAAATGACAAATCAGCATCTTATAACAAGTTTCAGCACTTAACACCCACATGCACTTTTGCAACCGAGATAAACATGGCATTATGGCACCTAACATGAATACTACAGCAACTATCTTGTAGAGCACTTCACAATGAACATTTTGACATATCATACACTCCATTTGGACCAACATGCACAAAGATGTGACCTCTCAAACATGCTAACATATTGTTGACAGACAACAAGAGCTTGACATAAACATCACATAGCAGTTTTGCAACGAAGATTAATACATGAATATGAGCAGTAACATGCATGCAAATGCAACTAACATGTAGAGCATATCACAACGAACATGTGGACATATCATTTGCTCAATTTGGATCACCATGCAAAAAGTTACAAGCCTCACAAGATGCACACATAATGTTGAAATCTCAGGACTTAGCAGTTTTTTTGACTTAGGAAAAAAACATAACGAGCGCAAAATAATTATTAGTCGCACGGGTGGGGATTAGACGGGCGAAGCTCACCAGCTGGGCCTCGGGCCCGTTTCGAAGGAGAGGCAGGCTGAGGCGGTCTGGTTGCGGTTCTGGGCCGAGGAAGTGGCAGAGGTGGGCCGGCCTGGCGGATCCGGGCGCTAGGCCCAGGCGGAGCAGGCCTGGCCCACTCGGGCGGTGCAGGGGAGGCGGCTGGGCGCGCGTGCTCGGCGTCGGCTCCTCCTGACGATGACGAGGCCGGCGGCGCTGCTGGTGGCGAGGGGCGCCGGCGAGAACGACCGGAGGAGACAGGGACGGCGGGGACCCGAGGGCGTAGGCGAGCTTGGTGGAGTCGACGGGAGGGCGCAGAGAGGTGCGGCGGCGCTGAGCGGGTCTCAGCCGGATCCGAGGCGGGATCCGCCGGATCTGAGTGGAGGCTAGACTGAGGCGGCCGGCGAACTCCGGTGGCGGTGATGGAGGCGAACCGGCGAGGTCGCCGGCGAGTCCAAGGCGGCGGCACGGGGCTTCGGGATCGCGCGGGGTGAAGGCTTGCGGCGGGCGTTGAAAAGGCGGCGGGGACGAAGACTGGCGACGGTCGCGGGCGACTCGGGCCCGGCGCGGCCCGGGGACGGGCTGGAGATAGACTCCGCGGGCCCGCGGTGGCTGGCGGCGCGGTGGGAGGAGGCCGGCGTCCACGTTGCATCGCGGGGTTGGAGGAGAGCGGCGGCGGGGCGACGTGGCGCCTCGTGATTGGCCCGGGCGACGTGGAGGCTGGAATTGTCCGGCGGCGCGAGGGGAGCGGGGCTAGGGTTTCATCTGCAAAAATTACGGGGGG
>LR738715.1:533205591-533241261 GCA_902687465.1 Secale cereale
TGTGGTTTTCGGCCACGCAATCTTGATCCTACGACCGAGAGTATGGAGGGGGTTAGGATGGGCTAGTGGGCTGTTGTGGAGAGGTGTTGGCCAAAAGAGAAGGGGCTTCCAGCGGTTAACTCGGTTAACCGTTGGGATATCAAAGGAACTCCGAATGCGACGAAATTTGGCAGGCGGTCCATCTATACTATAATAAGACCACATGCCAAGTTTCAACCCATTCCGAGAACATTTTCCAGCCACTTATAAAATAAATATTCTGAGGTGTCGCGGGCGCGTGCGAGTGTGTCTGGGCTCAGAACGGACAACGGAGGGGACGAGGCAACTATGAACGGATGCAAGTTTTGAAAACATGATGATGCAATTCACATGATGACAAGGCAAAGTGCAACACGCAAGCAGATGGCATGGCAACGACGACGAATAACTGGCTGACACCTGACGCATCGGTCTCGGGGTGTCACATCTCATCACAAATGAGATTGATGACTTAGGAAGCGAATAAATGACTGATAGGTTCATCATTAAGAAAATCCTAAGAACCTTGGATGGAAAATATGACACCGTGTGCACATTGATCCAAATGATGCCCAATTACAAAGATCTCAAACCAACGGAAGTCATTGGAATAATTGTTGCTCATGAGATGTCACACTCGTACGCGTTGGTGCTATACAAACGGTTTTAAACCCTTTTCCGCGACAGCATTCGGAACCGTCGCCTAGTGAGTGTGGGCGATGGGGGGGGGGTCCTTCCCACACGACCCAGGAATCGTCGGGAATAGGCCCTCCTGAGACACCAAATGAGCTCGTGTGCGATCGAATGAGGCATCGAAACCCAATCATTTCCGTAGGTATGTACATCCCACACGGTGAATCCCGGAAAAACATTTCTGTAGGTATGTATATCAAACACAGTCAATCCAAGGAATACGTTTCCGTTCTTATGTACATCCCACACAGTCAATCCAGGGAAAATGTTTCCGTTCGTATGTATATCGCACACAGTCAATCCAAGGAATACGTTTTCGTTCTTATGTACAACCCACACAGTCAATCCAAGGAGAACGTTTTCGTTCGTATGTACATCCCACAAAGTTTTATGTGTAGGCTTGTGTGTGAAAGGTGTAACCATCACAAACGCTCTGCCTTGGTTAACTGTTTGCTTTTATCAACTACATCACACATGATTTGATGAAGAAAACTGTGTGGCATTGTGCTATCCATCACAAGCGCTTTTACTGCTAGAACCGTTTGCAAAGATTCATGACACATTTAGCAGGTTTATTAGTTTACAATTAATAATTCTAGTATTACGCAAATTCACATTTCATATCTAACAGTTGTTTGCCAATTTCATATCACGCACATAAATATATTATAACATCACAGTGCGATAGCTACATGAAAACAACACAGTGCAACATATAGCTAGTTCAACTTTATAAGAACAATATTGAACAATATATTCATTTCCCTAATCGAGATCATCCAGCCTCGTCTTATGCACCTCCGCTTTCAATTCAGTAAGAACCTGTTTTGCATGGGCCAACTGAGAAAGTGCCTCCTCCTTCACCAACACCATCTTACCAAAGTCTGATTTAAAAAATTTGAGCACATTCTCCACCTTCCACTTTTTATCCCGCATCTTCAAATATTCTTCAGTGTTGACAATAGTTTCTCTAAGCCTACGTTTGTTCTCTTCCTCATACATGCTTCAGAGCTTCGTTAGGCACATCTTCAAAGACTGTGGCCACACTTGATCAACCCACTCCAAGTAAGAACACTTCCGTTCATCCTATAATATTTAAAACTAGATCAGTAACAATTGTAGGGGAAATGGCTTTATAGCAACATAGAAAACCACTAATGCTTATTTTGAAAAACTGAAGAAACATGTTAATTATGACATATCTTCTCAAAAAGATCAACGTGCAAATGAATTAATTGCTACGGAGACAACAACCAAATTCTGGAACATCAGAATCTATAATTAACCACAAAAATGTTACAAGTTCTTACTCATGTACAATAAATAACAAATTAAATATTTTATGAGGAAGGTAAATATAAGTGCAACAGCATATCGACAATGTTTGGATGGCAGCAAATTGATACTAACAGGAGTGTTTGTAATGCCCCGGATGTAATACTTTCCCTTTTGGGCATATAATATATCTCCGGCTTCATCTATTTCCATTCCGGGTTCTTTGTCTTTCGGGTTTTCGTTGTTTTGTTGTGTGAGTGTGTGGCATTCATTCATATCATGTAGACATGTGCATTGCATTGCATCTGTGTTGTCGGTTGCATCCGGTTCCACGCGTTTCTTCTCGTTGCCCGTTTCGCGTTCCGGAGCTCCCTCACGTGTCCGTGACGTCCCGTAGGCCTACTTTGTTGTTCGGGCGTGTAACGTTACCGGTGTGCCGCGAGGTTGTTGTGTGTGTTGTTGTTTTGTTGTGTGCAACCCGCCTCTCAAATCTCGTCTCGTTTGTACTCCGTTGACTATCCCATCCGTTGTTCGTGTGGGTCCAAAGTGCCTTCACTTCGTGTCCCAGAAACACCCCTACTGCAGTCTTTTATCTTCTCCTAGGCCCTTTTAATCTATCCCCGCGATCGGATCCGTCGGATCGCGATCGGAGGGCTCCTAGCACTCCCAGATCCCTCCTAACCCTAAAAACTGCTATATATTAGACCATAGTCTACTTTTGGGCATCCCCTTCTTCTTCCTCTTTCCCTTCTCTTTTTTTTCTCAGATCCCAGCCACCTCACCGGACTGGATCGATCGGGGGATCAATTCCCGATCGATCCCTGAAGTCAACGCGACCGGAGCCACTCGCCAGCGCGCCTGCGGATCTGGTCGACCGAGCGATCCAGCGCCTCCCGCCTCGCCGCATCGGGTCCAGCCTCGTCGCTGGACCACTTGGCCGCCTCGCCTCGCCACTTCGGCCCGCCGGCCCGGTCCCCACATCGCCAGATCTCCACCGACCGGGCCTCTCCGCCTCGTCCACCTCTCCAGGCCCCGCAACTCCCGCGCGCCGGCCCAGGCCAGCGCCGCCCCTCGCCAGGCAGACGGGCCGCCCCAGCCCGACCGGGTCCCCGCTTCCCCTTCGCCATCCTTCGGCCCAAAGCCACAGGCGCCACCGGGCCGCCTCCACTCCCGCGCGGCCTCTCGCCACTCCTCCGCGCCGCCGCACGGGCCTCGCCTCCGCGGGCCGCCTCCACCCCGCCAGGCTCCGCCGAGCCGGGCCGCCGTGTCAGCCACATCCCTTCTTCGCCTGGGCCGGATCGGGCCAGATCCGCCTGGGCCCGTGGTTGATTTTTTTTCCTGATGCAGATCTGCCTGAGGTTGACCCTTTTTCCCACTAAGTCCCTGTTATATTTGTTCTGAGATGCAATGTTTGAACTGCTCTAACTTTTTGTCTGTTGCTCCGATTCGCGCATGTAGCATGTCCAGACGTTCGTGGAGACTTGCTCTACGTTTCATCTGTTGTTGTCATGCATGTTAGAAGTCATCTAGGTGATTTTTTTGCCATTGCAAGAGTGCATCATGATATAAACTGCTGCTATGTGATGTTTTCATGTCATCTTTGCCATGTGGTATCTTTTAGCTCGTTTGTCCGAATGATGCAAATGACATGTCCACGTGTTCGTCTTGCCATGCTCTACGTGTTGTATGTGCTAGGTAGCATGATAGATTTATTATTGCCTTGTTATCATCGTTGCAAAGTGCCATGTGGCTGTGATGTTTTTTTTCACTTGTTATGAAATGCCATCTTGTTGAGCTCGTTGCAATCGTTGTGTTTACCTACATGAAGCATGCTTTGTGTTTCGGGATCACCTTCATGAGTACTTTGATGAGGTGCTTACCGCTTGCCATGATTAGTTTCGAGGTGACTTAAACATGCTCTTTTATATGCCATGATGATATTGTTGTTTTAGGACTTAGTGGTTTTTCACTAAGTCTGAAATCTGTAACGTTCCGATGCCATGTTCGTGTGATGTTCTAGGACAAAGCATGATAGTTTTGGAGTGGATTTTGATTGTTCCTTGTAGTATATATTGTTGTCTTTCCATTCATGTCCTCACATGTCCATTTAAGTGGCTGTAGCTTGGTGATTTGTTCCACTCATGCCGTTAGGAACCGTATAAACCGGTGTTATGTTCCTTGATATTGCGTTCCTAACACGGTTGGGGTGTATGGGACCCCCTCGATAAACCGCTAAGTGCTAAGTCTTTTCCAGCAAATCCCAACATTGGTCCTATTTGCCTAATAACTAAATAACTTGCATAGGGAGTAATTAACCCGAGTTCTTAATCAACAACCCCGGGCCAGTGCTCCACATGAGTGTTGCTCCGAAACGGGGAGCCTGCGGGGTCACCACGAGGGAACTCGAGGATTGATATAAACCCGTAGCTTCGCCCATCCGGTCGTGTCCTGAGACTTAGATACGCGCGGCTACTATCTGGGTGTCGACACGCCGGGAGGATTTGCTGGATTAGCCTTACCTTAGCTCGGTATATCTTGAGCACGGGATTCCGAGGATACTCGGGTCTTCCCACTTTGGAGTTGCGACTCCGCGGATCGTGGGCTTGTAATGAGTCAAGTTGGAACACCCCTGCAGGGTTTGAACTTTCGAAAGCCGTGCCCGCGGTTATGTGGCAGATGGGAGCTTGTTAATTCCGGTTGTAGATAACTTGACACAATGTTACTAATACACTACCAGCGTGAGTTCCGTGACCGTCAATTTCCGAATAGGGATTCGGGAGTTGAACACGGAGGGGTTATGCTTGTTGAGCTTGTAGCTAGGATCACTTCGTGGTCACTTCTCGCCGAGGCTTTCTCTTCCCGCTCTCACTCACGTAAGCTAGTTGCTAGTTGCTGATGCAGACACTTATTCTTTTCTTCAGCCTTTTCCTCTCCCAATGGCTTAAATAGTCTTGTTACCCGGGAACGGGATTGCTGAGTCCTCTGTGGCTCACAGTTACTTCACCACACCAGATGCAGGTCCAGTTGTGAGCTATCCAGGTGATGGCACCGAGCTGGATTGGGAGTACGACGAGGAGCGTAGTCGGTACTGTGTGTGATACCCGGATGATCAGTAGTGGAGACTCCTACTAGGATTCGATCCGCCTGTGGTTTATTTATCTAAGTTTGGTACTTTGACATTTGGATTTTTCCCTTAGAGGGTTGTGATGTTCTTAATGTATGATGATTGAGACTTGAATTGTAATTCTGTGACGTGGCGAGTGTAAGCCAACTATTTTCTGTTTACAATCCCCTCTTTTATATGAGATGTGCAAAGATTACCGAACTTGAGATCATTCTAGGATGGATTTATGCCTTTAAGTCGTGCCTCGACACGTAGGAGGTATAACTCCATCCTGGGCATTACAAGTTGGTATCAGAGCCTTCTCCGACCTAGGAGCCCCCACTGTTTGATCGAATCGTTGACGGTCGAGTCTAGGCACACACTGAAAACTTTTTGAGTCCTATATTATATCGGAGAGTAGGATTTCTTTGCTTCTCATCCCCTTTCTCTCTGGTGAGGACACCTGACGACTACTCTTGTCTCTCCTATCTTCAAAAATTGCACAAAATTTATTTTAGGAATCCCGCGAGTATTCTGGGATTGTTTCGATGTTCTCGTGACAAGGATATTGTTCTCGATGCCTCCTGTTACCGAGGAGTTGAGCTTCGGGGTATTGTTGTCACAAGCATATCGCGGCAGTACTAAATACTTAAGACGGCCGACATCGAAAATCTCTCTTATACGGCCAGTGGCAAGATAACCCCGACATCACCCAGTACTGGGGAGGTAGTTCGGGAGTATTGCCATAGCTTGTTATAGTGGATGCTTTTTCGAAGGTCCGAGGTACACAGTTTCCGAGAAAGACTGGTTATGTGTTGAAGGATGGATACACCTGGATGTAGGTTTAGAGTTGATTGCGTGGTGCTTCCCGTGTATCCCCAACACCTGATTGCATAACCGGAATCTTTCGGAAATCTATAGGTGGGTTTTATCCAGTAGATCGTAGGCATTCTTCCAACGAATGCAGGTTAGTGAGTTCGGGGTTCTACATCGAGTGAAGGGGTTATATGACCGATGTTACTATCAGGAGTTGCATCTTAAAGGGTCCTTGGCTATGCTGATCCGGGGATTGCAAAACCTTTTCGTAACGCGTTCATATGCTTTCAGCACAAAGATGTTAGAACGAAACTCCTCTCTTGTGTTTGTTCCCGTCCGTACCTTGCTGTTTTTCTTATTTTCATTTTGATCCCTATGTGGCTTCTCGTGAAGATTGATGTTATCATTTAACTGAGAAATTCATTCGTTCCTCTTGTTCGGATGATTTCATTCGTTCTATTTCTTCGAATGATTATTGTGAAGACTTGTTGCAATTCATTCCATTGATTCAGCTTATACCTTTTGTCAATCAATTGCTGATTCATGGTCATCTCTTACAGGATGGCTCCGAAAAAGGTTCCCAACGCTAACCCAGAGGTGGAAGAGGTCCCAGATCATCCTCCTTCCCCTCCTCCTCCGCCTGAGGCTTGGAGAGCAATTATGCAGACTACAGCTCAGAATACCCAGTTGATGATGCAGATGATGCAGCAGATGCAAGCTAATCAAGCTAATCAGGGTATTCCAGGGAACCAAGGCAACTTCTTCAACCAGCCGCACCATGCTACTCTTAACCAGTTCTTGGCCAACAATCCTAAAGCTTTCAGTTACTGTGTCGACCCTCTTGATGCTGAAGATTGGTTAACCGACATAAAGAAGCATTTTGAGTGCAGAACGTGAAGGAAGATGATTATGTGAAGTTTGCAGCCTTCCAACTGAAAGATCAAGCAGCTGACTGGTGGCAGTAGTACAAAGACTCCAGGCCAGGTCAAGTGATCTCTTGGGAGAATTTCTGCAAGGATTTCCGTTCGCACCACATTCCTACAAGTGTCATCGAGGGTATGCGTGAGCAATTCCGCAACCTGAAGCAGGGCTCCATGACAGTCTATCAGTATAATGTCAAGTTCCAAAACCTCGCTCGCTATGCTAAGCAAGACACTCCTGATGCCAAGAGTAAAATCTACCAGTTCCGTGGAGGTCTCAAAGATGAACTTCAGCTTGCTCTCACTTTGTTCGAGCCCGATGAATTCGACAAGTTCTATAACATGGCTTTGAAACAAGAAGCAGCTCAGCTTAAGATGGAGGCTTCTAAGAAGAGAATTCGAGATGCCGTTCACTCTTCCTCATCGTCTCAGTTGGTCTCGAAGCATCAGAAATTCTGGCTTCCTCCTCCTCCAGTGATTCGAGCTCCATACAAAAACTCCAACAACTCCAACAACAATAACTCTAGTGGTCGTGGTTTCTCCCACCCACCCAACTCCAACAAGCAGTCCAAGCAATAGTTCCAAGCTCCCAGACTAAGTGCTCCTCCTAACCGTCCGCTTTCTGAGGTGACTTGCTACAAGTGTGGCTAGAAGGGTCATTATTCCAACAAGTGCAACAACCCAAGGCGTCTTCCGCCTCCTCCTCCTGTCGGTACCGCTATGGTCAAGCATGATCCAAAGGCAGCAAGGGTCAATCTGATGAATGCAGCACAAGCGGAGAATTCTTCTGATGTCATTCTGGGTAACCTTCCAGTTAACTCTTTTCCTGCTAAAGTGTTATTTGATTCGGGTGCTTCTTGCTCTTTCATGTCATATCCATTTGCATCCAAGCACAATATTGCCACTTCAAATTTGCCTCAGAGGTTGCAAGTCATTTCTCCGGGGAGACGTATGTGTTCTACTGTCTATGCTCCGGATGTTTCTATTCGCATGGGAGATTATCGTTTTATGGCTAAACCGGTGATTCTTGGTAATTATGACATCGACCTCATCCTCGGAATGGATTGGCTTTCTCAGCATGATGCTCACATTGATTGTGCTCAAAAGGAAGTCAAGATGACTCATTCTGATGAAGATGTGATTATCTTTGCCTCAAGGGATAACACTATCCGGCTTTTCTCTCTTAATGATAAGGGTGAAATTAATGCCATATCTCAAATTCCGGTGGTGAACGAATATCAAGACGTCTTTTCTAAAGAACTTCCAGGCATGCCTCCACACCGTCAGGTGGAGTTTGTCATTGAACTCGAGCCGGGTACTAAGCCAGCATGCCGGCGTCCGTACAAGCTCTCTCCGGATGAATTGAAGGAATTGAAGAAGCAGCTTGATAAGCAGGAGAGTATGGGTCTCATCAGACCTAGTACGTCTCCGTGGGGCTGTGGTGTCTTATTTGTCAAGAAGAAAGATGGCACGGAGCGTCTCTGTGTTGACTACCGGCCATTGAACAAGAAGACGATTAAGAACAAGTATCCGCTCCCCAACATCAACGAACTCTTTGAGCAGCTCAAAGGAGCTAAAGTGTTCTCTAAGCTTGACCTCCGAATGGGCTATCATCAAATTCGCATTCGCGAGGAAGACATTCCCAAGACGGCCTTCAGAACGAGCTACGGTTCATACGAGTATACCGTCATGTCCTTCGGTCTCGCCAATGCTCCTCTTACCTTTTCAAGGATGATGCATTACATCTTCAACCCCTATACTGGCGAGTTTGTGCTTGTGTATCTGGATGATATTCTGGTGTTTTCCAAGAATGAAGAAGATCACGAAAAGCACTTACGTCTGGTTCCTGATCGACTCTGAGAGCATAAATTCTATGCCAAGTTCTCCAAGTGCGAGTTTTGGCTCGATAAGGTTTTGTACCTGGGCCACATCATCTCAGCTGACGGTATTGCGGTTAATCCCGAGAAAGTTGAAGCAATTGTCAACTGGGAAGCTCCTCAGAACGTCAAGCAGCTCGGCAGTTTTCTGGGTCTTGCCAGCTATTGCAGAAGGTTTGTTGAGAACTTCTCCAAGATTGCCAAGCCTCTTTCCAACCTGCTTCAGAAGAATGTCAAATACTTTTGGTCTCCAGAGTGTGAAGTGGCATTCAAAACCCTCAAAGATAAGCTTGTCTCCGCTCCAGTTCTGACTCCTCCGGATGAATCCAAGCCCTATGAAGTATTTTGTGATGCTTCTCTTCAAGGTCTTGGTGGTGTGCTTATGCAAGATAAGAGAATTGTGTCATATACTTCTCGTCAGCTAAAGCCAAGTGAGAAGAACTATCCCACACATGATCTCGAGCTAGCAGCTGTGGTACATGCTTTGATCACGTGGAGACATCTGTTGTTGGGCAGAAAGGTCGACATCTTCACTGATCACAAGATCTTGAAGTACATCTTCACACAGCCGCATCTGAACCTCCGCCAGACTCATTGGGTTGAAATGATCCAAGAGTACAATCCCAGCATTGAATACACTCCTGGCAAGGCGAATGTGATTGCAGATGCTTTGAACAGAAAGGCATATTGCAACAGCCTTCTTATCAAGCCGCACCAGCCTGAGCTTTGTGAAGCATTCAGGAAACTCAACCTCCAAGTTGTTCCACGGGGTTTTCTTGCAAATCTCCAAATTGCTCCTACCTTGGAAGATCAAGTCCGTGAGGCCCAACTCAGTGATACCATGGTGAAGAAAGTGAAACATGGGATTGCAAAGGGCACTCCAAAATACAAGTGCTTCCGTGTTGATGAGAGAGATACCTTGTTCTTCGAGGACAGACTCGTTGTTCCCAAAGGTGATCTCAGGAAGCTCATAATGGAAGAAGCTCATGATTCTCTCCTTTCCATTCATCCTGGCAGTTCCAAGATGTATCAAGACCTCAAGCAGTCTTACTGGTGGACACGCATGAAAAGGGAGATTGCCCAATTCGTGAATGAATGTGATGTATGCAGAAGAGTGAAAGCAGAACATCAACGTCCAGCCGGTCTTCTCCAACCTCTTCCTATTCCCGAGTGGAAGTTCGACCACATTGAAATGGACTTCGTCACTGGTTTTCCTAAATCCAAGCGAGGAAATGATGCTATCTTTGTGGTGATTGACAAGCTTACCAAAGTCGCTCACTTTCTTCCAGTCAAAGAATCAATCAATGCAGCTCAACTTGCAGAGCTGTACACTTCCAGAATTGTGTCCCTACATGGCATTCCTCAAGTTATATCCTCAGACCGTGGAAGCTTGTTCACATCAAGGTTCTGGGACTCCTTTCAGTCCACTATGGGCACTAAGATCAGGTTCAGCACTGCTTTTCACCCTCAGACTAGTGGTCAAGTCGAGCGAGTGAATCAGATTCTAGAAGACATGCTCAGAGCCTGTGTCATCTCCTTTGGCATGAAATGGGAAGACTGCCTTCCATTTGCCGAGTTCTCTTACAACAACAGTTTTCAAGCAAGTGCAGGCAAAGCACCGTTTGAAATTCTCTATGGAAGAAAGTGCCGTACCCCTCTCAACTGGTCTGAAACAGGCGAACGCCAACTTCTTGGCAATGACTTGATCTCAGAAGCCGAAGAAATGTGCAAAGTCATACGTGAGAATCTCAAGGCCGCTCAGTCGCGTCAGAAGAGCTACTATGATGGCAAGCATCGTGATTTGGCTTTCAACATCGGTGATCGTGTCTATCTCCGAGTTTCCCCGATGAAAGGAACCCAAAGATTCGGTATCAAAGGAAAACTTGCTCCTAGATACGTCGGGCCTTTCAAGATTCTTGGCAAAAGAGGCGATCTAGCCTATCAGCTTGAGCTCCCTCCAAACTTCGCAAATGTTCACGATGTCTTCCATGTGTCTCAACTTCACAAATGCTTCAAGGCACCTGAGTGCATGATTCCGTTTGAAGAGATTGATCTTCAACAAGACCTGTCCTACCGAGAGCATCCAGTTGCAATTCTCAAAGAAACCGAACGCAAGACCCGCAACAAGTCCATCAAATTTCTGAAAGTCAAGTGGTCTCATCACACCGACCGAGAAGCTACCTGGGAATGAGAAGATCATCTTCGTTCCGAGTACCCTTCCTTTTTCCAGTCCTAGATCTCGGGACGAGATCTTTTTGTAGTAGAGGAGAGTTTGTAATGCCCCGGATGTAATACTTTCCCTTTTGGGCATATAATATATCTCCGGCTTCATCTATTTCCATTCCGGGTTCTTTGTCTTTCGGGTTTTCGTCGTTTTGTTGTGTGAGTGTGTGGCATTCATTCATATCATGTAGACATGTGCATTGCATTGCATCTGTGTTGTCGGTTGCATCCGGTTCCATGCGTTTCTTCCCGTTGTCCGTTTCGCATTCCGGAGCTCCCTCACGTGTCCGTGACGTCCCGTAGGCCTACTTTGTTGTTCGGGCGTGTAACGTTACCGGTGTGCCACGAGGTTGGTGTGTGTGTTGTTGTTTTGTTGTGTGCAACCCGCCTCTCAAATCTCGTCTCGTTTGGACTCCGTTGACTATCCCATCCGTTGTTCGTGTGGGTCCAAAGTGCCTTCACTTCGTGTCCCAGAAACACCCCTACTGCAGTCTTTTATCTTCTCCTAGGCCCTTTTAATCTATCCCCGCGATCGGATCCGTCGGATCGCGATCGGAGGGCTCCTAGCACTCCTAGATCCCTCCTAACCCTAAAAACTGCTATATATTAGACCCTAGTCTAATTTTGGGCATCCCCTTCTTCTTCCTCTTTCCCTTCTCTTTTTTTTTCTCAGATCCCAGCCACCTCACCGGACTGGATCGATCGGGGGATCAATTCCCGATCGATCCCCGAAGTCAACGCGACCGGAGCCACTCGCCAACGCGCCTGCGGATCTGGTCGACCGAGCGATCCAGTGCCTTCCGCCTCGCCGCATCGGGTCCAGCGTCGTCGCTGGACCACTTGGCCGCCTCGCCTCGCCACTTCGGCCCGCCGGCCCGGTCCCCACATCGCCAGATGTCCACCGACCGGGCCTCTCCGCCTCGTCCACCTCTCCAGGCCCCGCAACTCCCGGGCGCTGGCCCAGGCCAGCGCCGCCCCTCGCCAGGCGGACAGGCCGCCCCAGCCCGACCGGGTCCCCGCTTCCCCTTCGCCATCCTTCGGCCCAAAGCCACGGGCGCCACCGGGTCGCCTCCACTCCCGCGCGGCCTCTCGCCACTCCTCCGTGCCGCGGCACGGGCCTCGCCTCCGCGGGCCGCCTCCACTCCCGCGCGGCCTCTCACCACTCCTCCGCGCCGCGGCACGGGCCTCGCCTCCGCGGGCCGCCTCCATCCCGCCAGGCTCCGCCGAGCCGGGCCGCCGTGTCAGCCACATCCCTTCTTCGCCTGGGCAGGATCGGGCCAGATCCGCCTGGGCCCGTGGTTGATTTTTTTTCCTGATGCAGATCTGCCTGAGGTTGACCCTTTTTCTCACTAAGTCCTTGTTATATTTGTTCTCAGATGCAATGTTTGAACTGCTCTAACTTTTTGTCTGTTGCTCCGATTCGCGCATGTAGCATGTCCAGACGTCCGTGGAGACTTGCTCTACGTTTCATCTGTTGTTGTCATGCATGTTAGAAGTCATCTAGGTGATTGTTTTGCCGTTGCAAGAGTGCATCATGATATAAACTGCTGCTATGTGATGTTTTCATGTCATCTTTGCCATGTGGTATCTTTTAGCTCGTTTGTCCGAATGATGCAAATGACATGTCCATGTGTTCGTCTTGCCATGCTCTACGTGTTGTATGTGCTAGGTAGCATGATAGATTTATTATTGCCTTGTTATCATCGTTGCAAAGTGCCATGTGGCTGTGATGTTTTTTTTCACTTGTTATGAAATGCCATCTTGTTGAGCTCGTTGCAATCGTTGTGTTTACCTACATGAAGCATGCTTTGTGTTTCGGGATCACCTTCATGAGTACTTTGATGAGGTGCTTACCGCTTGCCATGATTAGTTTCGAGGTGACTTAAACATGCTCTTTTATATGCCATGATGATATTGCTGTTTTAGGACTTAGTGGTTTTTCACTAAGTCTGAAATCTGTAACGTTCCGATGCCATGTTCGTGTGATGTTCTAGGACAAAGCATGATAGTTTTGGAGTGGATTTTGATTGTTCCTTGTAGTATATATTGTTGTCTTTCCATTAATGTCCTCACATGTCCATTTAAGTGGCTGTAGCATGTTTATCTTTTGCTCCAAAGTTTCAATAAAATTCTGCTGCCAGAATTTTATTGTCAAGTTCAATATGTCCAAGATCATTGCTATTGATCCGTGGCTCCGTTGGGGTGCACCTTTGGACTTAGTTGCTGTAGTATATGTCTAGTTTGTGTTCATGTCCTTTGCCATGATATTTGAGTGTTGTAGCTTAATTATTTTGTGCTCCGAAGTTGCTATGTTGCTGTAATTTTCAGCTTTCGCTCATTTCTTGTTTCGGGCATAACTTTTAGCCCGTAACTCCGATTTCAGCGAATCTTATATCAAACTTGATTGATTTTCTGTGTAGATTAATAATATCAGTTTGTTATCATGTTTTGAGGTGATTTGCTTGAGTGATATTCTCCGTGCTCCGTGTGCATCCTTAGTGCATCCATCGTGCATTCATCTTTTTCGAGTGCGCATTGCATCTTGTTGATTGGTGCTTGGTGTGATTGTTTTGTTTAGAGCCGGAAGCAGAGTCTGAGTTCGAGTACGAGCACGAGGTTTCCAACGAGGTTGAGCACGAGGAACCTTCTTACGATCCGAACGACTTCTCTTCAGGCAAGATGACCGAACCCCGATAACATTACTATCTTTGCCTATTGCTAGTAGTCTCGATCTATAGTTTTGCCTCGATGCCCATGATCTTCTTGTCAGCCTCCTACTTGTAACCAATTGGCATGTTTAACCAACCTACCTACGCAAACCGTTGCTTGGCTAAGTACGCTTCGCTCAGCCCTTCTTATAGCATTGCTAGTTGCAGGTGAAGATCGAAGATGCTTGCTTCATGTTGAAGTTTGGTTGGGTTATATCACACTATATAAATGCTTAAAATGAAATCATCTATATATTGGCAAGGGTGGAAGGCTAAGCCTTTTGCTTGGTGATTTGTTCCACTCATGCCGTTAGGAACCGTATAAACCGGTGTTATGTTCCTTGATATTGCGTTCCTAACACGGTTGGGGTGTATGGGACCCCCTCGATAAACCGCTAAGTGCTAAGTCTTTTCCAGCAAATCCCAACATTGGTCCTATTTGCCTAATAACTAAATAACTTGCATAGGGAGTAATTAACCCGAGTTCTTAATCAACAACCCCGGGCCAGTGCTCCACATGAGTGTTGGTCCGAAACGGGGAGCCTGCGGGGTCACCACGAGGGAACTCGAGGATTGATATAAACCCGTAGCTTTGCCCATCCGGTCGTGTCCTGAGACTTAGATACGCGCGGCTACTATCAGGGTGTCAACACGCCGGGAGGATTTGCTGGATTAGCCTTACCTTAGCTCGGTATATCTTGAGCACGGGATTCCGAGGATACTCGGGTCTTCCCACTTTGGAGTTGCGACTCCGCGGATCGTGGGCTTGTAATGGGTCAAGTTGGAACACCCCTGCAGGGTTTGAACTTTCGAAAGCCGTGCCCGCGGTTATGTGGCAGATGGGAGCTTGTTAATTCCGGTTGTAGATAACTTGACACAATGTTACTAATACACTACCAGCGTGAGTTCCGTGACCGTCAATTTCCGAATAGGGATTCAGGAGTTGAACACGGAGGGGTTATGCTTGTTGAGCTTGTAGCTAGGATCACTTCGTGATCACTTCTCGCCGAGGCTTTCTCTTCCCGCTCTCACTCACGTAAGCTAGTTGCTAGTTGCTGATGCAGACACTTATTCTTTTCTTCAGCCTTTTCCTCTCCCAAAGGCTTAAATAGTCTTGTTACCCGGGAACGGGATTGCTGAGTCCTCTGTGGCTCACAGTTACTTCACCACACCAGATGCAGGTCCAGTTGTGAGCTATCCAGGTGATGGCACCGAGCTGGATTGGGAGTACGACGAGGAGCGTAGTCGGTACTATGTGCGATACCCGGATGATCAGTAGTGGAGACTCCTACTAGGATTCGATCCGCCTGTGGTTTATTTATCTAAGTTTGGTACTTTGACATTTGGATTTTGCCCTTAGAGGGTTGTGATGTTCTTAATGTATGATGATTGAGACTTGAATTGTAATTATGTGACGTGGCGAGTGTAAGCCAACTATTTTCTGTTTACAATCCCCTCTTTTACATGAGATGTGCAAAGATTACCGAACTTGAGATCATTCTAGGATGGATTTATGCCTTTAAGTCGTGCCTCGACACGTAGGAGGTATAACTCCATCCTGGGCATTACAGTGTACATGCACAAATTTAGTAACATAGAACTAATAGCACTAAGGTCGTCCACTATGTATGCCAAAAGTGATGTAAAGACAACTACTGCTACATCTCGCACCGGTGTCCTACACTGACGAGCCGATACATCGGAAAAGAATCAGGGACTCGGATTCCGGAGCACGTAGTTGCTCCGATGCCCAGTTCCTTCGTGCCATAAAGATTTAGTATTTTACTGCTTGGTTGCTCGGATTATTTTACTGCTTGGCTTCTCGGATGTAATTTTCGACCCTTTTTGACATCATTTGGTAATTTTCATGCATTTACTAATTTTTTGATCTAAATGTCCCCGAAATTGAAAAGCATTACAAATGAACCCCGAAAAGGTTGAAAGTTGGCATGGTATCATCATTTCACCCACATAGCATGTGCTAAAAAGTTGAGAGGGTTACGGCAAAAACAGGATGCACTTTGTGTACAAAATGGACAATCTCTTTCGAAGTATTAGGGTTCTGGACAAAAACTCATCTGTTGCAAAGGGATTTCATTTTTTTGAACTTATTTGAACTCTAGACTTTTTTGTGTGTTCAAAATGCATCATTCAGAGCCACATCGTCAATTTTCAACCCTTTCTGACTTCATTTGATATTTTTCATGCATTTGCTGATTGTTTTTAAAGCTAAATGACCCTGAAATTGAAAAGCATTACAAATGAACTCTCAAAAGGTTGAAAGTTAACATGAAATCATCATATCACCCACATAGCACATGCTAAAAAGTTGAGAGGGTTACGACAAAAATTGGACGCACTTCGTAGACAAAATGGACAATCTTTTTCGAAGTATGAGGATTTCGGACGAAAACTCATCTGTTACAAAGGGATTTCATTTATTTGAACTCCAAACTTTTTGTTTGTTCAAAATGCACCACTTAGAGCCACATCATCAATTTTCAATTCTTTCGGACTTCATTTGATATTTTTCATACATTTACTATTTTTTTTAAACTAATTGACTCTGAAATTGGAAAACACTACAAATAAACTCTAAAAAGGTTGAAAATTGATATTATATAATTATTTAATCCACATAGCATTCTAACCTATAAGGCTTCTGAGCGACCCGCAATCGCGAGCGTTCCTCGATTTCGTTGTGTTGCTCGCCGTTCCATGCTTCCAAGTCCGGTCAACGCTGCAGCTCTCCCGTTTGATTTTTACTGCCAGTTTTGACCATGCTATTCTTCGTGAATTCCTATGTCTGGTGGGCTCGCCGGGTTCTTGCATTGGCTGGGTTCGAAATTATTGGGTGACCACTCTTCGTCCGTCATGTGGATGGGAAGTGTTGCTGGCCGGGCTGCCGGCCGAAACGTTCCGCCGGTCGCGCTACGTGCGTTCGATGTCTTTACATCCAACGGCTGGGCCTCGTGCCAGGTGTACCCCCCGCTACACGCACTCGCCAGATCGATCCGTTCGCCAGATTTGTTGCAACTGTTGCTTCAGAACGCACTCGCCCGACGCAGCGGTCATTTGGGCCAGTCTGTGCGAGAGAGGAGCAGAGGGGACGGATCCGGCGACCGGAGGGGCGACGCGCGGCGCGCCTGAGATCTGGATCCGGCGACCGGAGGGGCGACGCGCGGCGGCGCCTGAGATCTCGCTCCCCCGACCCTGATGGAGTCACCGGCAGGTATTCCCCCCTCCCCCACCCCCTTCTGCCGTTTGCTCAGGCCCTGACCCGCACCCCAAATTGTTCCTCCCCGACCCTGATCTCGCGCCCATGCTCCCATCTGCCGTTTGCTCGGGCCCCAACTGGTCGCCGGATCCATCTAGTCCACTAGGTTCTCCATCTAGTCCACTAGGTTCCGCCTTGCTCGGGCCAGTGTTTTGTTCTGCGGCCTGTAGGATTTTCTTCCATGGGGGGACAATTTGGGGGAGCATCTACTTGTCATACACTATCTCAATTAAGTGTTGGAAGCAGTCGCTCCTATCCACTACTACCAGGGAGGGGAGCCCCAAGTATTTGTTAGTGAGCGATTTGGTGACAATATTCAGCAGGTTGCATACCTCTTGTCTGTCCCCCCTATCTGTCTAAGGGTCCTTGGTAAAACTTTCTTCATTGAAGGCAGTACGTGGGTATCCATCTTATCTACGGTCTGCGGGTCATCCACATGACCAAAACAAAGGGTACGAAAGCAGTGAAATCGATATATCTGTTGAAGGCAATCCCACCGGTCCTATTTATTAAGTTGCAATGGCGAGTATCTTTGGCCCTGCTGTATAGCGTTTGGGGTCAATGAGCTTGTGGTGGGTCGAAACAATTTGAGTTCTGTTTTCGGCCATGCACAATGAATGCTATCTATACATTCTAGTTCTGTTTTGAGCTACTTGTCATACAATTTGAGTTCTGTTTTGAGCTACTTGTCATACAATTTGAGTTCTGTTTTGAGCTACTTGTCATACAATTTGAGTTCTGTTTTGAGCTACTTGTCATACACTGATGTATAGCGTTCTAGTTCAATGAGCTTGTGAAGCTCCCCTGTTTTGAGTTGTAGAGTGTTCAGAATTTATACTGGTTGCATTTAAGTTGTTGTCATACACTGCTGCATAGCGCCTAGGTCAATGAGCTTCTGCTTTTGTTACAATTATAGTGTGGAATGCACCAACTAGTGGACTAGATGGAGAATTGGGGGTATTGATCTGTCTGTTTTGTACTGTAGTAGATGATGGCAAGCGATTCCGGCTGTGACCTATGAATGGCTGAAATATTTTGCAACGGTTATTTTTGTTGGTGGTAGCAAAAAACAGAAACTGCTCCAGCAAAAATGCACCATCTTCGATGGTTGCAACACATGTTCTTTTTTGCCACCTATTTTGATGATGCAGTTTGTAGGCTTTTATTGACTTGTTTTTTTTTCCTTTTTGTAGATGTTGCAGGACCCTCTGGTGAGAATGAGGGGATCAAGAAGGTTAAGAAGAAGATAAAGAAGAAAGGCAATCTATGTGGATTCAAGTCAAGGTTTAACTCAAAAAGGCTTGCTGAAATTGGGAAGCAAGTATCACCGGAGAAAAGGAGAATCATTAGGGAGGGACCGTTTGGAGACTTGTTGGACATCCGATCTTTCAAGGTGCCCCACGAGCTCATTGAGTTTGTTGTGATGAACACGAATCACATACTCTCTGAGTTCAAATACAAGAACAAATCCATCAACTTCAGCAAGCTCATGGTGAAAAGGATTTTCAATGTGCCATCTGGTGATAGAGCCGTGAAGCTTCTTAAGAAGAGTGATGAGCATGATCTTCGCACCGTCTACAAGGATGGCAGCAGGGCTCCAATCGCCCATGTTGTCAAGTTGCTCACTAGCTGCAGCAATGAGGATGTTGTTATGATAAATAGGACTTCGGCACTCCTTGCGTTGGCAACTGTTTTGTGCCCAGGCACTGGCAATATGGTGAATCTTGAGTATCTAGCTTCCTTGGAAGATATGTCTGCGGTGCATGAATTCGCTTGGGATGAGAACTTGTTGGCACGAGCGATGGAGGAGGTCGCAGTCTTTCAAGAGAAGAAGAGGATGCGAGCAAATACAGAAAAATAGTTTCAGATCGCTTCATGCCTTCCCATGTTAGCGGTATGCAACGCAGCATTATGAAATATCTCCATCTACTTTCTTTGCTGCATGAAACCTTTTTGCACATGATCTAATGCTTGCATATATGTTTTTGTTGGCTAATGTCTTTTTCCGTTTCTAAGCAGATCATATACATTGATCATGTTGATATCCCGGCCGGCCTCCCAAGTGAGCATGTCATTGATTATTCCGTGTCGAGGATACGTTTTGTTTGTCAAAAGGATTTTGATTGGTTGGATAAAGTTGACAAGAACAAGCTCACTCTTGGGCAACCTTTCTACGGAAAACACACCCAAGTAATTTTGCTACATCCCGCCCCATATATTTCTTTTGCTAATGGAGTATTAACACTCCTATGTTTCTTTTGCGAACTAAATTTGCATGTAGCAATCTTTGCTTTTACATTTAGGTTATGGCAACCTTCTTATTTCCACCACTCATGTTTTGTTTTCCTAGATCCGGAGTTTGTGCAACACCCCCTACGGAGCACAACTCATGGGACAGGAAGTTGGTGCTGAAGCAACCAGTGGGCAGGGAGTTGGTGCTGAAGCACCTAGTGGCCAAGGAAGCCAAATTCATGGTGCTGAATTTCAAGCAAAGGACTCTCAGTCAAACGAGGCTCAACAAAATGTTGATGCTGAACCACACCTATCATCATCGCTGAATGATTGGCTGCATCAATCATTCCCTAGCATGCAAGATCTAAGTGTATATACCTCTCCCTTCGCATTATTTTTGTTATACCCAGTTGCAAGTGTTTTTTTGCTGCATCCTTCATTCTGATGCGCTACAACCATGTATTGTTGTTGCTTCATGTTTGGTTTAAGTTCATTCATCCATATGTTTAGTTTGCTACATCCATATGTTTAGTTTGCTACATCCATATGTTTAGTTTGCTTCATCCATATGTTTATTTTGCTACATCCATATGTTTATTTTGCTACATGCATATGTTTATTTTGCTACATCCATATGTTTTATTTTGCTACATCCATATGTTTTAGCTTGCTACATGCATATGTTTAGCTTGCTACATGAATATGTTTATTTTGCTACAACTACATTCTATTTTCTGCTTCATCTATATCATAATTTTGCTACATCCATATCAGTAATTTGCTACCTTGATGTATAGATCATCTGTTTTTTTTTATTCATGCATGACATTAAAATGCTACAATGACATTGCTTTAATTTGATTCATAGTGACACATCAACATACCTACTTTGTTTCTCACTTAATCATTTGTGCCTTTTTTTACATCCAGACTTTTTCAAAATCTTGATGTAGTAGATGACTAAAATGTTCAAATCTTCATCCTCTTGTAGGTACCAACTCAGTTTCAAATGTTGTACGACAAGCACAAGGGTATTTTTGCATCGGAGGTTGATGCAACAGTAGGCAAGCTTGGACAGTGTTTAAAGGGATTGCAGTGCAACCGGATGGCCGCTCTCCTTCGTGATGTTGGAGACGCCATCACAGCTACCAATGAGCCCAATTTTTCATTTGAAGCACCATCATCTAAAGCTGCAGATGATGGCAGTGGAGCTGAAGCTCAAGATGATGGTGCCGCTAAAGCTGCAAATGATGGTAGTACTGCTGAAGCTCAAGATGATGGTGCTGCTAAAGCTGCAAATGAAAGCAGTACTGCTGAAGCTCAAGATGATGGTGCTGCTAAAGCTGCAAATGATTGCAGTGCTGTTCAAGCTCAAGATGATGGTACAACACCCACCATGAACAAGGATGAAGTCACTGGATTGAACCTACAAGTTGAAACAGAGGTTGCTAAAACTCGTGAGCAACAAAGAGTGAGGTTCGAAATGGATGGCAACGTCTCACCTCACAGCCCCCCACTCGTCTATGATGCACCTAGGAGTGCGACAGCTGGCATTTGGGATGACGAGCCATCATGTGAGTTGTTCCCAAAAGGCTCCGAAGACTATGAGTTGATGCATTGCACGGACGAGCCTACAATCAAAATGAAGACAGTCAGCCCCATCTTTGCAAACATCCCCGTGTTTCCTGTTTCAGACGACGATGACAGCCCAAGTATGCTTCCTTCCTCTTGCATTGCATTTATTTTTGTTATTCTTCATGTCATTTTTTTCACATTTGTGTGATTGCAGCAAATTCTTTTTTGTACAACCTCTTGCAAACTCATCCATTTCTTGTTTTGCTACAGCTCCCACGATGGCAGCTACAGAAGAGCAAATTGTTGATGTAAGTAGTGGCCCTAGCACACATGACAAGAACACTAGGAAGAAGAGGATGGCTAAAGTCCCGGCCATCAAAAATGCCAAGGGAAAGAAGCAAAAGGTTGATGAAGTTGCAGCTATGTATGAGAAGTATGCTAAGCATGGGAAACCATTGAAGAAATCACTACCCAATGAGCAAGTGTGAGTTACCTAAGCCCTACATGTTTGTGATTTTTTTTATTTTTCTGCTCAAAACAAATGATTCATTTGATTGCAACTATGGTAATAGGACACCGTTCATCAAGATAGGTGGTTTTTACGTTGGTTACAAGAAATTCCTTGCATGCTTGAAGCCTCGCGGGGATATGAATGATGAGGTTATGTCATTATGTATTGAGATGAAGAACCTCGCATCTCGTGCAGCAAGCAATAGTGCTTTGAAGAAATACATGTTCTCAGTCCACGCGGGGGTAAGTTTTTGTAAAAACAAGGAATGCTTCATTCCTTTTTTCTTCACATTTTTGCTGCAACACACACTAACCATTGTGTTGTTTCTTTCAAGTAGATCCTACTAAAACAAGACCCATCAACCTTCCGAGCACCAGATCTCATGCCCGAGCTTGAAAGGGCTGTCACAAAGTTCAAGGTTCAAAAATTTGACCTCCTAAGTTTCCCGAGAGCCTTCTTTTGTTTCACACCACAAAACACTTTCAAATATGCATCCAATGATGCGACGCTGCTGTAACATTTTTAAGAAAGCTTCAACCTTGCTTTCAATAAGCTTCAACCATGCTTTCAAGATGCTTCAACCATGTTTTAGAAAAGCTTTTAGAAAAGCTTCAACCATGTTGTCAAGATGCTTCAACCATGTTTAAAAAAAGCTTCAACTATGCTTTCAGTAAGCTTCATCCATGCTTTCAAGATGCTTCAACCATGTTTAAAAAAAGCTTCAAACATGCTTTCAGTAAGCTTCATCCATGCTTTCAAGATGCTTCAACCATGTTTTAGAAAAGCTTCAACCATGCTTTAAAAAAGCTTCAACCATGTTTTAAAGATGCTTCATCCATGCTTTCAAGATGCTTCAACCATGTTTTATAAAAGCTTCAACCATGCTTTAAAAAAGCTTCAACCATGCTTTAAAGATGCTTCATCCATGCTTCCAATCAGAGTCTAAAACAACCAACTTTAAAAGTGCTTCCACCTTTCTGACTTTCTTTTGTTTTTCCAGCTCTTTTTCACAATTGTTCATGATCGCCATTGGATACTTGTTTGCGCAAACTTGCTTCACAAACAGTGGAACGTTTTTGACTCGATCAATGGAAAAGGAAAACAATCTCCTTTGAAGAAGCAAGCCAATAACCTGGTAGGCTCGTGCTCTCTATTAAATTTTTGTTTTCCTTTTTGATTCATCTACATAAACGCCATGTTGTCATCTTTACACACCTCATTTTATTTTTCAAACTTATGTGTGTGTTTTCTGTGGTAGATCACAAACTTTTCAAATCTCGCACAAGAGTGCAGCGAATTCAATGTCAATGTTGGATCTTTCACCCGTGTTGACCTAGAGGATTACCCAAAGCAAAACAACCTGTGAGTTTTCTTTTTTCTTTTTGCTTCAACCATGTGTTGCATTTCAACAATTTTGTTGTTTCCATTATGCATGGAACTATGATGGAGAACTTACTTTTTATCCCACAGGTGTGATTCTGGTTTTTTTGATCTCAAATATGTTGACAACTATGATGGAAAAGTCGTGAGGGACTTCAAGCAGGTACACATTTTTATTTTTTTGCCTTGTCATTTTTGTTACAATCTATTTTCTTTGTTTTGAATACTCATGCATCAATATACTTGCTTACTTTTTGCATTCATATTACAGGAGGACATGCCGCGATACCGCATGCATGTGGCACACAACCTCTTCACTCACCCAATGAACAATGCCCCAAAGGAGCGGGCATTCCAGCAAGAGTTGGCGGCTTGATTTTCTGGAAGGTTCAAGATGAAGAAGCTCGTTTCTTTGTTAGGTTTAGATCATGAACGAGGTGGCAGCGTTCCAATAGGATTAAAGTAGTGTGCATTCGTATGTAAACTGATGATACCTCCGGTAAAAACAGATGTGTTCTTTTTTTGGCATGTAAAATGATGACAACTTGATCTTTAGGTGAAGCACTTCTTTCGTGTTTAATGGCATGTGTTCTTCTATTTGCCAACATGATCATGTTGGTTCTATCGGATGTTTTTTTTGTTTCGCTTGTTCTGAAATATGAAAATATTTCAAACTTCACCCATCACAAATAAATAGCTGGAAGCTCACAGAAATTAGCTACATCCCTACAAATTTTTTGATGGAAGCATAATGTAAAAAAGCTTCAAAAGTTATACTGAAAAAATATTACTACCAAATATCTTCTATATTGCTACATTCTAATTGCAATTGAATGGCTACAAGCTTCAAAAGCAATTTTTTTTTCATAGCAAAAATGAACACTTTAAATCATCGAAGGCTTTTTCGTTTCCCAACTTGTTATTTTTGCTTCTACCATGTTTCCTAAAAGCTTCAACCATATTTAAAAAAAGCTTCAACCATGCTTCCTAAATGCTTGAACCATGTGTTCTAAAAGCTTCAACAATTATTAAAAAAAGCTTCAACCATGTTTGCACAAAGCTTCAACCATGATTCCTAAAAGCTTCAACCATTTTTTTTTAAATTAACCTTTGTTTCCTAAAAGCTTCACCCATGTGTTAATAGCTTCAACCATTTGTTCTAAAAGCTTCAACCATGTTTCCTAAAAGCATCATCATGTTTTCACAAAGCTTCAACCATTTAAAAAAAAAGCTTCAACCATGTTTCCTAAAAGCTTCAACCATTTGTTCTAAAAGCTTCAACCATGTTTTCACAGAGTTTCTAAATCAACTCTCATAAAACAGCAACATTCTGCATTTTCATACCACACATGTAGTAATATGTTGCAATCCCACAAAACAAGCATTCACAAGTAGTCAACACAACTTTTTTATCGCAAATCATGGGGTGTTACAATGCAAGTCATCATTTTTGCCTCACGAAACATCCTAAAGGGTAAGGATTGTTTCAACACCCGGAGCTTTCGCGCTCGCAGTCGAAGCAAGAACAGCAGCAAGGAGTTGGCACTCCTTCACGTTGTGACACTCATCTTCACAATATTTGCATGAAGTCTTCTTTTCCCTTGGCTTCGGAGCTTTTTTCGTTTTTGCTGCGTCCTTCTTTGCTTTCTTCTTCATTTCATCTTCCCAAATCTCAATTAGTGGCTTCCTTCGCTTCTCGTTTTCGTTTGCCTCCCCTTCTTTGCTGACTTTGGTGGGTTCCGCAGTCCTACGGGGGGAGGATCTCGCTGCCCTGTACTTGGACCCCTTGAGACTTGTTCATTTGCTGCAATACCTTGGGCTTCTTCGTCTCCTGCAACACCATCCGTTGCTGCAGCTTTCATTGCATCAACCCCAACAATGCCCTGATCAATTAGCCCAGAGACAAAGCTATAAGCTTCATCATTGAAGCATGCATCAGAAGCGAGTTTCCCAAACTTCCGGCAGAGAGAGTTAAACTTCAGGGTGTTTGTTGTGGGGACGCCGAAGTGCATAGCTCTATGCCCTTCGCCCGGTTCAGGTGCAAGGTCAGTTGCAATCTTAGACCATCTCGGAAGCATGTAAGTCACAGGTATTGTTTGCACGTTCATGTGCACCATGACACGGATGATGTGTGGGCAGATCAGCCCGCACATCTCAAACATGTTGCAGCTACACATGTATGTCTGATCTTCAGGGGTAACACGCACCGTGTACACTTTAGGGTTGACGCCATCATTTGCAACAAGCTGAAACCAGACGACACCCCCTTGCACCTGATATTGAAGCCCAAAGCCTGTTGACTTAGCCAATAGTTTTTGAAACTTGGAAAATACTTTTCTTGTATAGAAATCAGCAGCCTGCTTTTCAATGTTGTAACTGCAAACAAAAAAAGCTTCAAACATCAACAAGAATTGCTACATATGTTTCCAAGAAATGTTTCAACCAAACTGTACTGGAAAACAGCAACAAAAAATGATACTAAGCATTTCTACAACCATCAACAAGAATTGCTACATATGTTCCCAATAATTGCTTCATATGTTTCCAAGAAATGTTTTCAACCAAACAACAGAAAATGCTACATGACTTTTGGACTTACTTGCCCCATAGTGGTGGCCTCGTTGTTTCATTAATGAAGCCAGCATTATCCTCACGATCAAGCATTAGCTCTTGGCAAAGCTCAAACTGTTGCACAAACGTCCAAACCGAGTCTCCATGATAATTTAAAGTCTTGAAGTAGGAATTTAGGCCCTCAGACCACCCGGTTGTGCCTGTGAATGGGAAAAACTTTTTCCTAAAGTACACAGGAGCCCACATCTTCCTAGTATTCCATATGTTTTTAGGTGTTTTTTATCAGCCACACCAAATACCTCGACCATATGCTTCCACCTTTTTTCAAACTCCACAATGGTATCCGAACCATTGATGCAACCAAAGAATTCTTCAGCAAAAGGCTCATCCTTGCCCAGCATCTTCCCTAGTTTTGTCCGTGCAACCCGGAAGATGTGCCACTTGCAACATCTGTGTGTTGTCTTCGGGAACACCATTGAAATGGCTGCAGCCATTGCCTGGTCTTGATCAGTCATAATGTTCAATGGATGCTCGTTATTCATTGCCAACATCCATTGCTCAAAAACCCACTTGAATGTTTCAATGGTTTCATCAGGCAACAAAGCACAACCCAAGCAAACGGTGTGTGTCTTGTTGTTAATGCCAACAATCGGAGCAAAGGGTAGGTTGTAGCGATTTGTGCAGAATGTGGTGTCGAAAAACACACAATTTTTGTACTTTGGATACAAGGCACTTGTTCTACCGTCAACCCAGAAAAGCGCCCTAACAGCTCCATCTTTTTCTAGCTTCGAAAAAAGAAGTTGGGATTCTCCACTTGTCTTCTCTTAAAGTACTCAATTGTGAGCTCCAAATCACGCTCTGACATGCCTCTTCGTAGCTTTGCTCTAGCATTTGTCACATCAGTCTTCACATATGGCAAACTCCTTGGATCGCAACACCGTGCATCTCCAAGCAAGCCCATCATATTAGCTGTTGATATGTTGCGATAGTGCAGCGAAGTAATGTACTGCATGTCTGCATCTGGGATTTTTCTATGAGAGCGGCAAAATCTCCGACGACCCCTTTGCAACATCAGTTGGTGTGTGTGATCAGACACAAAAACGGTCACAATCCAACTGCCGTCTTTGAGGCTAACACCCATGTGAGCCTTGCAATCATACCTCTCCAGCCTATTTCTTTGTCTCTTGTCACCCACGTCCATATAGATGCCAGCTTGTTTGCTTGCTGATTTTTTGTTACTAGTGTAGCTCATGTCAGCATCATCGCATCTATTTGTTGCGGCACCGTCAGAAATGCTTCCACAGACATTCTTTGAAGGATCTTTATGTGAGTGTATGCACTCGAAAACTCTGTAGATTAGAATGCGGTTCTGCTCCGGCCTTGTTCTCCTACTATACTTTGATGTCACAATGTGAGTTCCGAAGCCCATCTTCGATGCATATTCGTTGTAAACACGCTGAGCTTCTTCAACATTGTCAAAAACCATTCCAACAAAAGGGACAATTGGCTGTGATGATATATCTTCGTCTGGTTCATCAACAAGGGTGGCAGCATTTCCATTGGTATTTTCAGTTGCAACATGGGCATTTCTTTGATTTGGAGCTGCACCTTCCGTGTTCAGCTGCAAGGATTCATCACTATCCGTTCCTGGAGTTTCATTCAAATCAATGGCATCGTCTTCTCCTTGCTGCGCAACATTTTGTAGTTCATCATCAAGGAAAATAGATGGCTCCACAGCAACATTCTGCAACAAAATCAGCGCCGAAGTCAATTTCCCTTTTTGTTGTTTTTTGCTTCGTGAAAAAATATGCACAAAGCGCGAACATAAAAAGTGGACCCATGTATCATTTTAGGATGTAGCATGTAACATATAGGTAGTAGCATGTAGCAACTTCAGTACACACTTGTAACATTTCACTAGTAGACAACAGGAAGAAACTTTTTTACTGGCATTAATTGACAATATCTCAGAAATATTTCAGAAAAATCAACACAAGTATTTTGACAACATGTTTTTTCTCATCTCATGCTCAACTATCAAAGTTTGCAACATTTCTTATGTGAAAGAAAGAATCTAGGGTTGCAATTGGAATTCATACCAGATCGATTTCATCGCGGTCATGCCGTGCTGCATATTGGAAGACCACATCAGGGTTGTAGTACTGTTGCATCACAGGTCCACTACCACCAGTTTCTTGTCGCCCCAGGGGACTTCGGCCATGAACGGCAGCGGAGCTCGAGCCCACATCCATGGCGGCAAGTATGTCATTAGGATGTAAGACATCCTTGAAGCAAATTCAAGGCTGCTAGATAGACGGGGGAGCACCTCCTCGAAGTGATTCGGACGCGGGGACGCGGGGGAAGAGAAATCTGGCGGATCTGGCCGCCGCCGCCGGGTGTCGGGGACGGGCAGACGCGGGGGAACTCGCGCGCAGATCGGACTCGTTGTGATGGGTCGAAACAACATTCGCAACATTCCAGATCTTTTTTGCTTCAACTGTTGCTTCGGCGCGGACTCGCGCGCAGATCGGACGGTTGACGCCAACTCTATCGGACGGCTGGGCCTCGACCGGCCCAACTGTTGGGCCGGCGCGCCGGCGCAGATCCCTGGCCCATGTGGATCGCTCCACGCTGACTGCGGCGAGCGTGCGTGGGCCGCGGAGGGGTTGGCCGATGCATTCGCACCCGGTTTGCACGCCCTCCTCGCAATGACAGGTGGGTCGTTGCTTGTGCTGGCCCCGCTCGTCGGATTACCTGGCTGGAGTTCTCACGGAATGGGGTGTGCGCGGGCGGTCGTGCGACGTGGGGGTTGGCTGGGACTTGCAGGGTATGGTCGTCGCACGCAGGTGGACCGGGCGATGTGTACCCGTCCCGTGCATACCCAGCGTTGCGTGTGGCTAACCTATGGCTGGCCCCATTCGTCGGCTTCTTCTTTTGTCTCCCTTGGCGTGTGCCGCCGGGTGGATGGCCTCAAACGCACGACCCTCTGACCCAGCAGCCCCCATCTTTCTCTGCCTCGTCCCGCGGCGCTCATCCCTCCTCTTTCTCTCCGTCTCTTCTCCGTCGCCACATCTTCCTTCTTGTCTGCCTCCTGGCGCTCTCGCCCGTTGTCGTTGTGCCAAGGAGCCACCACGGCTCCGCCGGGGGAAGCCGCCATTCGCGGCGCTGTTCCGCATCCTTGGAGCTCCGCAGGAGGCCGCCGCCACCGCAAGCCAGGGCGCGCTCGCTGGCAAACCTCCGATCAAGAGGCTGGCGGGGAGCACACCAGAGTTCGCATGACCGGGGCTTGCCTGCGGAGCCGTCAACAAGCCGGCCGGAGGAGCTACCAGCCGGTCCAGATCGTCGGGGAACGTGGCGTTGAGCAAGAGTCGCCGGTCGTGCAGTCATGGGAGGACGCTCACTATCGAAGAGCCGCTGCAGCCGGGGAGGAGGTGAGGATGTATCGTCGGACTACCTCTTCCTTCTTTCTGGTTGCAGCTCGTTCCACCTCCTCGCTTCACCTTTCCTCCTATTCTCTCCCCCCTGCTCCTTCTTTTTGATTTGCTTGTGTGACTGTACTCAATGGTGCTTGCAGGTCCATGGACATTGTCAGAATGGTCAATTTATTGTAGTGTATTATTTTCAGATCTTAAGTTCCTCAAGGTAAGGAGTTTTTGGTAGTATATGGCAGCATTGAAATATATTTTCTACTCTGTTTGTCGTTCATTTTTGTTATGCATCATATTTAAAGACACAGAGATCAGGTTTGTTTGCCATTGTTATAAAATCTGTATCTGAATATTATTTGTAGAGTTATAGTTGGAAACACCAATCACGGTATTGTTTCTGTGTGTAGAAAGATTCAGAAATTGAACAATTGCAAGAAATATGGTTGGCGGTGTCAAGTAAACTGATAATTTTCTTAAGAAGATTATTGTCATGTGATATACTATTAGGTTATTTGTAATACTGCTGCTTTTTCTTATATAGTTATAATAATTCAATTTGCAGGTGACAAAAGAGAAATGACAAAACTGTTGTGGCACAACATACAAAAGGCTTTGGGGCCATGATGTGCTTTTGTGTAAAATTTGAATCAGGTAAGGCTAATAGCTTTTGTGTACTGCCTGTTAAGTATGCCATGCAAAATGTATTTTCAAGTATAGATGAACTCATGCAGCAGTAGTGATGCTGATTGAGTGATGATTGATGTTTGATAAGATGCCCATTCCGGTAGCTCAAATTGTTGTTGATGATGCCCGTTCCATTTGGATGAAGGAATATGGATCAGCTCATGTTTTTGTTTGTCTTTCTTTATTGAGTGACGATTCAGGTTTGACAAGATACTTTATTGAGTGATGAGTCAGGTTTGACAAGATACTTAGATGGTGTGTTGCGTGTTGAAGAAACACCTTAAAGGCAGTGCAAGGATCACCCTTTAAATCTGAAGGAGCAAAAAACAGAGATGGGTCAGGTATGTGCGTGCTACTGTCTTTTTGTTGTATAAGGTGTTCCTTCAAACAATCCAGTTACCTGATATTACTTTGTGTTTAACTAATACCATTCTTATCACAGTGAGTACTAATATTATTCAGTCAGCCTCCTTTTCGTGGAAGAGGAGTGAAAGTGTGAAGGTTGGAGATGGAAACTGAATGAGTGTTCTCTTTTTACCGCCTCTGAATTTAAGGAATATAATTGCTAATATATCAATGCTCGTTGGTGCCATATCTGGCTCTTAGGTGCATGCTTGGAAGCTTTGATCTGTAATCAAGTTATGGAATAGAGTGTTGTACCTATAAGAGACACCTCTATAAGCAGAGGTATGTGCCTTCATTTAGACTTTAATTGTCCCTTGCTTTTTTTGCCTGTGTAATTCATGCTACAATGATTTCCTTCACTCTTTTAATCTTATAGTAATAATTAGACGGTGCGGTACTATGGCGGTAGTATGCTGATTTGGGTAGGAATCAATGACATGCTTCATGTTCCAGATATTTCTGTGTGCCTTGACTCTGGCTCTATGTTTAGTAATCAACTTAGCGACTTTTGGACTTCGACAGTTTTCATTTCAAGGAGCACGATTTCCTATGTTTTTGGCCAAGACGGCACACATGAAAAGTTTGTCAAGGATGTGCAAAATCTTATACTATTTGTCATTTCACTTATTGCATTTATGGCTGCAAATTGTACTCTCAGATTCTAGGATGGGTGTATAAACATATATGCCGCATACTGAATTCAGTTTTTTTTTACTTCCTATTGTGGCCTTTGGTTTGTTTTGTTTGTCTGCTATTTCCTTTGGTGATGCTTACAGATTATGCATTCTTTATAGAAATAGGACCACACTTCGGTCGATTAGAAAGTTTCTTTTCTTGCAACAGCTTGTTTTTTGTTTACATTACCAAGGTTTTCAGTTCGTCACCACTGTGGTGGTATTTCTGTATCACCGTGCTGCGTGCTTCTTGCCAATGTCCCCAACAAGACTTACGTCCTACCAGTAGTGTCATGCCTCCCTGTTATACACTTTGTCAAAGGTTTGTCATAAAGGCAATGCCGTGCCTTAGGTTATATACAAGGGTTTAGCAAACTTTATTTCTTCTTGGATTGTCCATGCAAAGTATGCCTCGGTTCAGAGGCTAGGAGGGATAACGAATGTACATGACTTCGTGTATGTCTGTACTTAGCATGATTTTAATCTTCATAATTAATGCTAGTGAAGCTATTTATTCCATTACACAAAGATATATATTGGTTCTTGGTTGTTATTGACAGTAAGGAAAAACTTTTTTGTTATCTTGATTCTCTTAGTGCCATGGCCTGGTGCATTGAGAATGCTGATAGGCTTAATTGATGTCTCTGAAATATAGTACTATCAGCTGAACTAATGTCTTTGAATGAAGTGCCATTTTTCTGCGATAAACAACAGTTTGTCTTGGAGCAGATCTAAACTTATTCCACTCATGAGTCATGACGCACCAACATGTTAGTGAAAATTTAAGGTGAAACTGCCTGGTTGTCACTTGCTATATCTACCTATTTTATAAGTTTTAACCACTTTCGTTCATTGCACCGTTGTTTCTTTGTACTATTTTTAACCATGTTGTTCAGTTCATGGTTTCTGATACGTATGTACTCAAACATAGCAAGTGCTGTCAGTTCATAGTTTCAGTGTTAGATGTATGTTTCTATGCGAGTCATGCACACTGAAGTATTTTTATTGGACATATGCACATTATTCAGTTTATACATTGCATTCAGGGTTTGGTTCGTACTTGTGATAACTAGATGCTACCATTTAGTAAAATATTGTGGTCCCATAGCGTTGATGCATAGCTTATGGTTTCCTCCGGGTTTTTTTCAATAACTGATGTATCTCTTCATTCGTATTGTTTCTTGCTTCTATTTGTGCAGCTATCCAAATTGTTCTAGAGGACCAAGCGTCTATTGCTGAAAAAAGAGCTGGGTGCAAGCTGGATCCTTGGTAATTGCTAGAATATGTGATCTACCGTGTGCTCAACTCCTACTGGGCCAATAAGGTACTCCCTCCGTAAACTAATATAAGAGCGTTTAGATCACTACTTTAGTTATCTAAATGCCCTTATATTAGTTTACAGAGGGAGTATATACTTGTTAATTGCTATAATATGTGAAAATGACTGGTAATTCTTATTTTATTACTCACCATTTCTCTGCTTGCCCATTTTTATTGTAATGCAGGACTCTACCTACTGAGTACATTGAGGTCATCCTTGTTGAAGTTGCACACAATGTTGTCTGCAACGACCCAACTGGCCCTCCAAGACTGCGCACAAGCACTGTGAGCTTCGTGGTCTTCCCTCAGCTGTACAGGTCTATGACCGCCACCACAAGAACTGTACCTCAAGGAGAGCCACCTGGAAGCACAACGAAACCGTCTCCCTCCCTCCCCATGGCGTTCATTATTTCAATGTCGAGGAACTTGCTGGCACCTGATCCAATGGGGAGGAGATCGTCAAGGGGTTTGATTCTTGTGAGATTCCCAGATATTTCGCAGGTTTAGGAGCCATTGGTCACATTGTTCATTTACACATTTTTTTAATTTTTTTTTTGTGTGGAGGGCAGAACTAGCTCGCTGTAGTAGTAAAAAGTGGACTACTCTATTTATTACTCCCTCCGTCCCAAAATTCTTGTCTTAGATTTTTCTAGATACGAATGTATCTAACACTAAAGTGTAACTAGATACATCCGTATTTGGACAAATATAAGACAAGAATTTTGGGACGGAGGGAGTACTCCCTTTGTAAAGAAATAGATTTTCATACCAAGGCAAGTATTTTGTTATTCATATATTATAGACAACATTCCGTGTTTCCTATTAGAGGGGATTAAACCATGGATTTTCGTTTCATCGCGGACATGGCCCCTCTACGCCATTTGGTGCAACGGGTCCACTAGTATGCTAAAAAGTTGAGAGGGTTACGACAAAAATTGAGCGCACTTCGTGTACAAAATGGACAATCTCTTTCGAAGTATTAGGCTTTTGGACAAAAACTCATCTGTTACAAAGGGATTTCATTTTTTGAACTTATTTTAACTCTAGACTTTTTGTGTTTAAAATGCACCATTCAAAGCCACATTGTCAATTTTCAACCCTTTCTGACTTCATTTGATATTTTTCATGCATTTGCTGATTTTTAAAAGTTAAATGACCCTGAAATTGAAAAGCACTACAAATGAACTCTGAAAAGGTTGAAAGTTGCATGGTATCATCATTTCACCCACATAGCACATGCTAAAAAGTTGAGAGGGTTACGGCAAAAACTGGACGCACTTCGTGGACAAAATGGACAATCTCTTTCGAAGTATCAGGATTCCGAACGAAAACTCATATGTTACAAAGAGATTTCATTTATTTAAACTTATTTGAACTTCAGACTTTTTGTGTGTTCAGAATGCACCACTTAGAGCAACATCATCAATTTTCAACCCTTTCGGACTTCATTTGGTATTTTTCATGCATTTACTACTTTTTAAGCTAAATGACCCTGAAATTGGAAAACACTACAAATGAACTCTGAAAGAGTTGAAAGTTGGCATGGTATCATCATTTCACCCGCATATCATATGTTAAAAAGTTGAGAGGGTTAGAGCAAAAACTGGACGCACTTCGTGTACAAAATGGACAATCTCTTTCGAAGTATCAGAGTTTCGGACGAAAACTCATCTGTTACAAATGAATTTCATTTATTTGAACTTATTTGAACTCCAGACTTTTTGTGTGTTCAAAATGCACCATTCAAATCCACATCATCAATTTTCAACCCTTTCTAACTTCATTTGACCTTAAAAAGACATTTAGGTGATTTTCCGGCCATTTAATGATCGTAATTCAAATTTGAACTATATCTACATGCAACGGCTAACTATAATGGTTTGAAAAATCATATTTTTGTGTACTTGTGTGCGAGTTAAAAAATCTTCAGACCATGTAAATATATGGTGTTCAAAAAAGAAAATGTAAAGATCTGGCAAGACAACCGACCCCCACACGATTGGCACTCTATTTCGCGCCTCGATGTTTGGAAGGTGAATGGCAGGGGTTATTAACTAGACACGGTTCTGTATTGGAAACCGTCAGCTATTATGTTCACACATGGATTCTAAAGCGGCGATCATGTGTAATTCAAACTACAGTACTTGTAAATTCCGGCGACAGGCGTGTGTACTGTTCCCGTCGATCTAGATTTCGGCCGCCAATAAATACTACCTTGCTCACGTCGTCCGCCTGCATTATCATCTTGTGACGCCCCCGATTTGACCGTACACTAATCATGCACGCAAATGTGTACGACCAAGATCAAGGACTCACTGGAAGATATCACAACACAACTCTAGACACAAATTAAAATAATACAAGCTTTATATTACAAGCCAGGGGCCTCGAGGGCTCGAATACAAATGCTCGAATACACAAGAGTCAGCGGAAGCAAAAATATCTGAGTACAGACATAAGTTAAACAAGTTTGCCTTAAGAAGGCTAGCACAAAAGTAGCAACGATCGAAAAGGCAAGGCCTCCTGCCTGGGATCTCCTAACTACTCCTCGAAGCCGAACTCCATGTAGAAACATCCTCGGGATCTTCTGGGTCCTGGGCTCCACCATCTGGTTGCGTCATCCGAGAAGAAGGAACAAAAGGGGAAAAGGGGGAGAAAGCAACCGTGAGTACTCATCCAAAGTACTCGCAAGCAAGGATCTACACTACATATGCAAAGATATCTGTGTAAGGGGGTAATATCTGTGGGCTAAACTGCAGAATGCCGGAATAAGAGGGGGATAGCTAATCCAAACGAGGACTACGCTTCTCGCAACGTCCATCTTGCAGCAGAGGAAGAGAGTAGCTGGAAGTAACAAGTATCCTCGCTTTTGGCAGCCTCCGTCTTGAAGCAGTAGGAGGGAATAGATGGTAAGTTCACCAAGTAACATCGTATAGCATAATCCTACCCGGCGATCCTCCCCTCGTCGCCCTGTGGGAAAGCGATCACCGGGTTGTATCTGGAACTTGTCTGGGTGTGTTTTATTAAGTATCCAGTTCTAGTTGTCATGACGTCAGAGTACAACTCCGGGTCGTCCTTTTACCGAGGGACACGGCTATTCGAATAGATTAACTTCCCTGCAGGGGTGCACCACATATCCCAGCACGCTCGATCCCATTTGGCCGGACACACTTTCCAGGGTCATGCCCGGCCTCGGAAGATCAACACGTCGCAGCCCTACCTAAGCACAGCAGAGAGGTCAGCACGTCGGTCTAAGTCCTAAGCACACAGGGGTCTGGGCCCATCGCCCAATGCACACCTGCACGTTGCGAGGGCGGCCGGTGAGCAGACCTAGCAACCTCCATTACTAAGGAAGTTGCGTTACGCGGTCCAACCCGGCGCGCGCCGCTAAACCGCTGACGTCAAGAAGGCTTCGGCTGATACCACGACGTCGAGTACCCATAACTATTCCCACGTAGCTGGTTAGTGCGTATAGACCAAATGGCCAGACTCAGATCAAATACCAAGATCTCGATAAACGTGTTATTATGACATAACCGCGGACAACGACCAGGGCCAGGCCCACCTGTCTCCTAGGTGGTCGCAACCTGCCCTGTCGCTCCGCCACAAAGTAACCATCAGGGGGCTGTCGGGAACCCAGGCCCACCACTACCTGGGTGGAACCACCTGCCCCTTCAGCCCCCATATCCGAATCATCATCATGTGTATGTAAAGTATGTATGTAGTATATACCCGTGATCACCACCCGAGTGATCACGACCCGATAGAATAGCATGGCAGACGGACAAGAATGTAGGGCCACTGATGGAATACTAGCATCCTATACTAAGCATTAGGATGGCAGGTAAAGTATCAACTGTTGTAGCAACAATGACAGGCTATGCAGCAGAATAGGAGTTATCGAATCAACAACAGTAGTAAACTAATGCAAGAGTAAGAGGGAGGAGAATAGGCGAAATCTGGTGATCAAGGGGGGGGGG
>LR738715.1:533241271-533328616 GCA_902687465.1 Secale cereale
GGGGGGGGGGCTTGCCTGGAAGCCCTGCAGACGAAAGGAATCTTCGGAAGCGTAGCCGTAGTCGAACACCGAAGCATCAATGGTCTCGGGGTCTATCACAGCATCGGAGTCTACCGAAAATAAGCAACGAAGGGGAAACAAATAAATAACAGAGCAAACAATAGCACACAAAGCATAACATGGCAAAAGGCGGTGCTACGTGTGACCTAACGCGGTAGGAGGTGTTACCGACGGAGGAGGGAAACATCCGGGAAAGTATTCCCGGTGTTTCGCGTTTTCGGGCGGATGAAACAGAGGGGGAAAGTTGCGGGTTCGGTATGTTAGGGATGTGTGGTGGACGAACGGACCGCGTATTCGGATTCGTCTCGTCGTTCTGAGCAACTTTCATATATAAATTATTTTCATCCGAGTTACGGATTATTTTATATTAACCTTCAAAGTTTTATTCATTTACTGGAATTAACAGATTTAAAATATGTATTAAATTTGAAACAATATAGTGAAACACTTTTGTACCCAGACTGAGCCAACCACAATCAATGACAGGTGGGGCCAGTCAAAGTCAACAGCACAGTCAGCTGTTGACTTGGTCAACTAGTGAAAAGTGCAAGTGGGTCTCGTGCGTCATAGACAGTTCAATTTAACAGGGTTTTAATTTAGGTTAAAAAAAAGGGGAACCCACTGCCATTGTCTACTAAAACAGATAATTAGGCAGGTAAATTAAGTTAACTTATTGAATAATTAATTAACTATTATTACTTTTATTAAATATTTTATTTTTAGCATTTGTTACTGTTTCCAAAGTTTTACAGGGGCGGGGCCCCTCGGTCAGTGGCACAACTGTGCCCAGCCCGGGCACGCACGGGCACAGGGCGCCGGCGGCCACAGCGCCTGGCCAGGGGCGGCCAAGGCATGCGCTAGGGAGGCCGGGGGTCTACGGAGCCGCAGGCGGGAAGGACAGCACGACACAGCCGCATGGGCGCCGGAGCGCGCGGCGGCGCTGGCGCAACGGGACACCGGCGAAGGGGAGTGGGACGTGCAGCAGCGCTGGGGCTCGGCCGGGGCGGTGAGCAGCAGGGGGCGGCGCGACTAGGCGCGAGCGAGGGCGAGCCGTTCTGGCGGAGACGGCCGAAGGTCGCCACGATGACGACGTCGGTCGACGGTGATGAAGTGGCCTCGGCTGCATCCGAGCTACGAGGCGAGGGGGAGCAAGGGGGGAGGCCACAGAGGACCTGGAGCTCACAGTGAGCTCGGGAGCGCGCTCGACGAAGACGGAGAAGAAGTGGTGGTGGTGGATCGACGGTGATGACCGCCGGCGTAGAGGGTGTAGACGCGGCCGATTCAACGAGGTAGGGGTCTGCGGAGCCCCGACGAGGTCCGGTGGTGATGAGGCGGCCGGGAAGAGCGACGGCCGACGAGCGTCGAGGCGGCGAGCCTGGCGCCGGCGCAGCCAGGTGCACGGGCAAAGGGGGGCCACGGTGCACGAGGCGATGGCTCGCTGTGAGGAGGCGGCCGGCTTCGGCAAGGGCGTCCGGTGCGGGGGGGCTGGAGGAGGAGGCTGGCGAGGTCGCCGGCGTTAACGTGCGTCGAGGCGAGGGGCGTGCGCCTCCCGATCCAGATCGGGGGTGGAGGGAACCGTGCGAGAGGGAGAGGGGATCGGGGGAGTGGGGGTTGCGGCTAGGGTTGGCCCAGGGGTGGGGTTAAGGTAGGCGCTAGATGGGCCATGGTGTACTGTAGCTAGCAGGCCTAAGTGCATAGTGCACTTCTGCCTTTTTTTTCTTTTCTTTCTTTTTCTTTTCCTTACTCCTTTTGTTTTCCTTTAGTTTCTTTTTATTTTAGTTTTAATAAAATACCAAAGTGGCACCTAAATTTATGTTACAAATTATACCACGGTCACATTAATTTGCTACTCAAACTAAAATAGTTTTGAAATTATTTATTATTTAAAACTTTTTAAATAATAGTTTCACCGATGTTTTATTTACTATACTGCATTTAAACACATTATAAAGGTGTGGTTCCTTCATCAATATTATTTGTTATTTATTTGTCATATCCAGAACATTTAGTTTTATTATTTGAAAACTTTTACCGTTCGACTCTATTTTGAAGTTGAATTCGAATTGTTTTCGAAATAACGCAAGATTAGCAACAATAGTTGAAATGACGTGGCATCATTACCAGAGGGTTACTGTAGCTTGATTACCCGGGCGTCACAATTCTCCTCCACTACAAGAAATCTCGTCCCGAGATTTAAGCAGTGTAGTAAGGGGGGGGGGTGCTGGTAGCGCAATCTAACGAGTCTTCTCGGTCTTGGCTGCCCTTTCGAAGAGGTTGACCCCTTTTGTTGATGTCTCCATTACTCTACTTCAAGTCATCGTGATCAAGTCGTCATCCTTTCTTCGGGATCTCCATCGTCCTACGAACGCGACCAGGGGGAAAACTTTGGTGGAACGTATCTCCACGAAGTATGTGCATCAGACAGTGAATTCAGAAAGTGATACACGAAGTACCCTACGCGTAGTATTTCAGTGAATGCATTGAGAACAATAAGCGATGGTACCAAAGTTTCAAACGGGTAGGCAGTCATTCGATGCCTAGACAGAAGCTGGAATGGGGGCAATGCACAACGAGAATAACATGGTGTTTGATTCCAAGATGAATAATGGTATAGAATTTAGCTCACGAATCACATACGAAGCCAGGTGCAAAGGATACATTAGAATCTGGGTTGTAAAGAAGAGTTAGGTTTCGATCCAGTGGACCTGTGGGTTATGGGCCCACCATGTGGGTTGAAAATAGGAAGGATGGTGACATCTTGCACAACCACGACAGGGAGGCATGTTAGTGGATAGCTTGTCAGCTATGTCGGCAACAATGTCGGAACCAAGGACGGGGATCGAAGAGAACCAATTTTTCCGCTCGTTGAAACGAGGCGGGCCAATAGGCAAGGTTCTCGTCCAGCGGCAGTACCGGGACGTTATCACCAATAGAATCAAGGTCTTACTATCAGAGTTGTACACCAAGGTGTTTACATAAGCAGAAAACTATTAGTGCTTAGATTACATGTAGATCAAAGAAAGGTTAAACAAACAAATGGAAAGGAAAATTGTGATTACACACAATTATTAGGAGTATATCCTTCCCATTGACAAGCAGAATATGACATACAGGGTAGGAGGGCAAGTACCCAACCATTCAGATTAAGAGGCAAGGATTAATCAAGATGTTACCCATACAGCGGTGTTTGGATAACTGGCCAAGAAACATTTAGCAATGGGCTTCAAATGCTCTTGTTGAAAATCGGAGTACCACAGACATGCTTTGAGGTAGCAATGACATGGTGTTTCAATCAAGGGACAGACTTTGGATACACAAATGATCCATCAGGAACAACTTATAAAATAAGTCTTACAATTTCCTCCTGGAAGAATGATTATCCTTGCAAAAGAAAATTATAATGATGGGTCCTCCAGCCAGGGGTGCTGGGCATGACATCATATTACCGTGTCATCAAAGGACCAACATTAAAACTCCTGGAAAGTTGTCCCAACCATCATATCTGACCGAGATTCAGATCCGATTGGTGTCATGATACCTCAGACTCAGGATGTTCGAGAAGAAACGGTGCAACAATAATCAACGAAATGACATTGCAAGATTCTCGGGAAATGAACTATGGAAGTGGGATCCCGAAACAATAGTTCATCATTAAACCAAGAAGAGGATGAGTAGGTGGCTGATGGGCTCAGCGTCAATTTATCGAGATTTCCAAACGAATGGATTTCCATAATAATGTGAACGAGAAAATGACAATTGTCAATTCAAATGATATAATGTTGTATGCTCGAGATAAACATACACCATTAATCATTAGTTGAAAGGTGTGCCCGAAATATGACCTTAGGCAGCAAGATCAATGTTAGAATGACGATTCAATAACCAACAGTCTAAGAACGAACTGTCGATCATTATCTTCATAGCAATGGGGTTGCTAGAAGTATAGAACTCAAGCAGCATCGTTAGCATATTGGTATCCCGGTTAAAAACAACACGGGGACCAAGGAAGAAAGGTGATGGTGAGAAGTATCATCATACCGAGATTTTCTAAGAGGTGGAGCAATCCCCACAACATTCTCGACATAAAAGACAATAATACTTTAAGGCAGAACACAACTCTAGCTGGAGAGCAAGTTGTATTCATAATGTGGACAAGTTCGCGATGAAAGGGAGTCAAGGATGTTGTCGATGATAATAAAAATCATCAAGGGCAAGGAGGGTATTTCTTATCGTGAACACAGTTAACATCTCGGAAGAAGTCAAAGTGTTGAAGGTGATCCGACACATGTGCTGGGAGGTTTCAAGAGGATGCAATGAAACAACAACGGTAACAAGCAAGGGAATGACGAAGTGGCAAGTTATAGGACCAATATATAAGATGCAAGCTCGGAACCAAAGTTGCCTTACTGAACAAGCAACCAGACGCTGAAAGCTCGACGCAAGTTGTGCTCAATCTCTGAAGAATTAGTGCACCAAAGAAGGACGAGGTAGCACAGTCAAAGATAGCTAGACAAGGGATGTACCTGATAGTCTAGGAATAAACCAGATTGAGTTTAAAAATTTCCCAGTAACATCTACTAGGGGTGTTGAATTTTTCGAGCGGAATTGATTTACTAAACGGTGTCCTCGGTTGACGGCAACCTAGAACCCGTAGAGTGATTACGACAAGCCAAGGTATTACTTCATCAAAAGTTCAAAAGGTGTAGTGCAAAGTCATGATATCCTCGAGATATCAGAGGGTAAAACTCGAAGGTAGAACACGATAGGAATTGGACTAGGTCATTGACCTATGACAGTAGATACTTCAACCTTGCCAAAATAGACGAGGAACTGGAATGAATTCCCATCAGATATATCAGATCAGGACAGCATGGTCAGAACCATAATTGTAAGGAATCAATTCAAGAGTACCGAAAGGATCATACAGCTGGATAATCGTTTTGCAAGAAGCTTCCGAGACGGTCTACATCATTTTCATGGGCATGAACACAAAGTTCAAGGTCGACTCCCACTTCTTTAATGCATATAATTTCATTCACCTCTCGCTTTGATAAAACAGTAGTGTTGGAATTTTATCTGGTAGAACACCAGAAGAGTATGACTTGTGAAAACTTTCGGGTTCTCACGGATTAGGGGAAGGCATAGATTCAACCCATCGGGCATCTTAGTAACATACACCACAAGTTTCAAAAGTGAACGCTCAAGCTCAAAAGGAGAGCAATGTTGGCCAAGCATGGGATACAATTTACCAAAGGCATTATGAAGTAGGGGAAGAACTTCTTGAGGTTTTTGTATACGAAGGACACTGTCGGATAATATTTCAACAAAGGATCGAGCGAGCCACAACGGAGCTGATGTGAGTATCGGTACTCACTCAGAGGAAGAAGAATGCAGAGGCATCAGATTCAAGAATCACCTGATTAGTATGAAGCTTAAATAGAAAGAAATTATGGTTTCCAAAATGAAGGATCAGAAGCAGACGCTCTGATTAAGGATGGATAAGTTGAAAACACTTAGCTGGACAATCAATAAAGGTTTGAATTGCCGAGAACCAACTCATGTCCGGAATGACGTCTGAGCCGAAAAGATAATTTTAAAAAGGATAACCTGATGACTTCGTGCATACGCACACATTGAATCAATAGGTTCAAAAATAGCTAAGTCAAGCGATATTGACGAAGACTACTAGCCATATGGAATTAACCATAATGCAAACAGGCAAGAATTACAAGAGTAACCTGCTGCAGAGGATTTTCGAAAGATCGAAAAGTATTCAGAAGAATTTTGCGAGACACGTGAACAATTGAGAAGAACGGATCCTCGATTATTGTGAGGAAATAACCGTAAGGGTTTTCATACGAAATAAAACTGCAAGACAGTAAACTCAAAGGATTCTCGGGACAACGGAGATTATTTCGAGGCATCTTGTAATAAGAAGAGCGACGAGGAATGATCATGAGAATGGTAAGTGCATGCAGATATCCATAGGGATATATCGGTGGCAGTGAATTGCAAAGGTGATGAGCACAAGTTCTCGGGTTAACAACGGAGAGTATCTTCAGGGTCTTCTGGTGCAGCAGACGATCATCGGTAATAAGGTGCTCTCCGGGTGAAAGTGATAACGAGATCCTAATGTTAGAATTTGCAAAATCCATTTATCCCGAATAGAAGAGAGATCAGAGTCCCAGAGTATAGACGAGGAGTAAAAGATCCTAATACCACCCATTGGTGTTGTGGGCCCATAAGCCACACAACAAGTTAGTAAATTTGTTTTTCAAAGACTAGACTCAACTTCGGCCAAGGAGTTGGAAAGGGGGATTCCTACAGGCAGTCGGCTCTGATACCAACTTGTGACGCCCCCGATTTGACCGTACACTAATCATGCACGCAAATGTGTACGACCAAGATCAAGGACTCACTGGAAGATATCACAACACAACTCTAGACACAAATTAAAATAATACAAGATTTATATTACAAGCCAGGGGCCTCGAGGGCTCGAATACAAATGCTCGAATACACAAGAGTCAGCGGAAGCAAAAATATCTGAGTACAGACATAAGTTAAACAAGTTTGCCTTAAGAAGGCTAGCACAAAAGTAGCAACGATCGAAAAGGCAAGGCCTCCTGCCTGGGATCTCCTAACTACTCCTCGAAGCCGAACTCCATGTAGAAACATCCTCGGGATCTTCTGGGTCCTGGGCTCCACCATCTGGTTGCGTCATCCGAGAAGAAGGAACAAAAGGGGAAAAGGGGGAGAAAGCAACCGTGAGTACTCATCCAAAGTACTCGCAAGCAAGGATCTACACTACATATGCAAAGATATCTGTGTAAGGGGGGTAATATCTATGGGCTAAACTGCAGAATGCCGGAATAAGAGGGGGATAGCTAATCCAAACGAGGACTACGCTTCTCGCAACGTCCATCTTGCAGCAGAGGAAGAGAGTAGCTGGAAGTAACAAGTATCCTCGCTTCTGGCAGCCTCCGTCTTGAAGCAGTAGGAGGGAATAGATGGTAAGTTCACCAAGTAACATCGTATAGCATAATCCTACCCGGCGATCCTCCCCTCGTCGCCCTGTGGGAAATCGATCACCGGGTTGTATCTGGAACTTGTCTGGGTGTGTTTTATTAAGTATCCAGTTCTAGTTGTCATGATGTCAGAGTACAACTCCGGGTCGTCCTTTTACCGAGGGACACGGCTATTCGAATAGATTAACTTCCCTGCAGGGGTGCACCACATATCCCAGCACGCTCGATCCCATTTGTCCGGACACACTTTCCAGGGTCATGCCCGGCCTCGGAAGATCAACACGTCGCAGCCCTACCTAAGCACAGCAGAGAGGTCAGCACGTCGGTCTAAGTCCTAAGCACACAGGGGTCTGGGCCCATCGCCCAATGCACACCTGCACGTTGCGAGGGCGGCCGGTGAGTAGACCTAGCAACCTCCATTACTAAGGAAGTTGCGTTACGCGGTCCAACCCGGCGCGCGCCGCTAAACCGCTGACGTCAAGAAGGCTTCGGCTGATACCACGACGTCGAGTACCCATAACTATTCCCACGTAGCTGGTTAGTGCGTATAGACCAAATGGCCAGACTCAGATCAAATACCAAGATCTCGATAAACGTGTTATTATGACATAACCGCGGACAACGACCAGGGCCAGGCCCACCTGTCTCCTAGGTGGTCGCAACCTGCCCTGTCGCTCCGCCACAAAGTAACCATCAGGGGGCTGTCGGGAACCCAGGCCCACCACTACCTGGGTGGAACCACCTGCCCCTTCAGCCCCCATATCCGAATCATCATCATGTGTATGTAAAGTATGTATGTAGTATATACCCGTGATCACCACCCGAGTGATCACGGCCCGATAGAATAGCATGGCAGACGGACAAGAATGTAGGGCCACTGATGGAATACTAGCATCCTATACTAAGCATTAGGATGGCAGGTAAAGTATCAACTGTTGTAGCAACAATGACAGGCTATGCAGCAGAATAGGAGTTATCGAATCAACAACAGTAGTAAACTAATGCAAGAGTAAGAGGGAGGAGAATAGGCGAAATCTGGTGATCAAGGGGGGGGGGCTTGCCTGGAAGCCCTGCAGACGAAAGGAATCTTCGGAAGCGTAGCCGTAGTCGAACACCGAAGCATCAATGGTCTCGGGGTCTATCACAGCATCGGAGTCTACCGAAAATAAGCAACGAAGGGGAAACAAATAAATAACAGAGCAAACAATAGCACACAAAGCATAACATGGCAAAAGGCGGTGCTACGTGTGACCTAACGCGGTAGGAGGTGTTACCGACGGAGGAGGAAAACATCCGGGAAAGTATTCCCGGTGTTTCACGTTTTCGGGCGGATGAAACGGAGGGGGAAAGTTGCGGGTTCGGTATGTTAGGGATGTGTGGTGGACGAACGGACCGCGTATTCGGATTCGTCTCGTCGTTCTGAGCAACTTTCATATATAAATTATTTTCATCCGAGTTACGGATTATTTTATATTAACCTTCAAAGTTTTATTCATTTACTGGAATTAACAGATTTAAAATATGTATTAAATTCGAAACAATATAGTGAAACACTTTTGTACCCAGACTGAGCCAACCACAATCAATGACAGGTGGGGCCAGTCAAAGTCAACAACACAGTCAGCTGTTGACTTGGTCAACTAGTGAAAAGTGCAAGTGGGTCTCGTGCGTCATAGACAGTTCAATTTAACAGGGTTTTAATTTAGGTTAAAAAAAAGGGGAACCCACTGCCATTGTCTACTAAAACAGATAATTAGGCAGGTAAATTAAGTTAACTTATTGAATAATTAATTAACTATTATTACTTTTATTAAATATTTTATTTTTAGCATTTGTTACTGTTTCCAAAGTTTTACAGGGGCGGGGCCCCTCGGTCAGTGGCACAACTGTGCCCAGCCCGGGCACGCACGGGCACAGGGCGCCGGCGGCCACAGCGCCTGGCCAGGGGCGGCCAAGGCATGCGCTAGGGAGGCCGGGGGTCTACGGAGCCGCAGGCGGGAAGGACAGCACGACACAGCCGCATGGGCGCCGGAGCGCGCGGCGGCGCTGGCGCAACGGGACGCCGGCGAAGGGGAGTGGGACGTGCAGCAGCGCTGGGGCTCGGCCGGGGCGGTGAGCAGCAGGGGGCGGCGCGACTAGGCGCGAGCGAGGGCGAGCCGTTCTGGCGGAGACGGCCGAAGGTCGCCACGATGACGACGTCGGTCGACGGTGATGAAGTGGCCTCGGCTGCATCCGAGCTACGAGGCGAGGGGGAGCAAGGGGGGAGGCCACAGAGGACCTGGAGCTCACAGTGAGCTCGGGAGCGCGCTCGACGAAGACGGAGAAGAAGTGGTGGTGGTGGATCGATGGTGATGACCGCCGGCGTAGAGGGTGTAGACGCGGCCGATTCAACGAGGTAGGGGTCTGCGGAGCCCCGACGAGGTCCGGTGGTGATGAGGCGGCCGGGAAGAGCGACGGCCGACGAGCGTCGAGGCGGCGAGCCTGGCGCCGGCGCAGCCAGGTGCACGGGCAAAGGGGGGGCCACGGTGCACGAGGCGATGGCTCGCTGTGAGGAGGCGGCCGGCTTCGGCAAGGGCGTCCGGTGCGGGGGGGCTGGAGGAGGAGGCTGGCGAGGTCGCCGGCGTTAACGTGCGTCGAGGCGAGGGGCGTGCGCCTCCTGATCCAGATCGGGGGTGGAGGGAACCGTGCGAGAGGGAGAGGGGATCGGGGGAGTGGGGGTTGCGGCTAGGGTTGGCCCAGGGGTGGGGTTAAGGTAGGCGCTAGATGGGCCATGGTGTACTGTAGCTAGCAGGCCTAAGTGCATAGTGCACTTCTGCCTTTTTTTCTTTTCTTTCTTTTTCTTTTCCTTACTCCTTTTGTTTTCCTTTAGTTTCTTTTTATTTTAGTTTTAATAAAATACCAAAGTGGCAGCTAAATTTATGTTACAAATTATACCACGGTCACATTAATTTGGTACTCAAACTAAAATAGTTTTGAAATTATTTATTATTTAAAACTTTTTAAATAATAGTTTCACCGATGTTTTATTTACTATACTGCATTTAAACACATTATAAAGGTGTGGTTCCTTCATCAATATTATTTGTTATTTATTTGTCATATCCAGAACATTTAGTTTTATTATTTGAAAACTTTTACCATTCGACTCTATTTTGAAGTTGAATTCGAATTGTTTTCGAAATAACGCAAGATTAGCAACAATAGTTGAAATGACGTGGCATCATTACCAGAGGGTTACTGTAGCTTGATTACCCGGGCGTCACAATTCTTCCCGGTGTTTCATCTACAAAGCTCTGCCATGGCGCCGCCGATCTGCCCACGCGCCGACGAGGAGTCGCCGCTCCCGAGGACGCTCATTCGATGAGCTGCGACGAGGAGGACCCCTACGCGTCGCCGGACGAGGTTGCATCGGACCCCCCAACTTTGGATTGGTTTTGGGGCTAGTACAATCTTTGTCTGTGGAATTCATTGTCGCCGGCTGAGAAAGCTAGGCAAGTGGCGTTCAAGAAGGAGATGGCAGAGGAGAAAGCTAGGTACCAGGCGGCCTGTGAAGCCCGTGATGCCGCCTGGAAAAAGGAGAAGGTGGAGCTTTGGGGGTGGGCGCGTCGTCGTGCGGAGGGGGTGTACGAAGACGGGTACTTCGCGAGGAAGGCCAAAGGCGCTAGGCACCTCATCGCTGCGTGGAGGTGGGACGATAAGCTCCAGCGTGCCACCGACGAGGAGCTCCGGTGGGCGCCCAACGAAATGGCAAGATCGTCCACGCTCGTTCACCAGCAAGCGGCAGATCGGTACGTCAAGCGCTGCGAGGCAGATAGGTACTGCCCCCGCGCTGGGATGACACCGCACATCAGAAGTGATTATTAGTTTTAGTATTGTTCGTTTCAATTTTATGCATTGTACCTAGTAGTTAAGTTGCATCACGTATATGTGATGATATTATATATATTTTGTGATGAACTAATGAACAATTAATACACACACACACACACACACACACACACACACACACACATATATATATATATATATATATATATATATATATATATATTATGAATTCTATTTTCTATTTGTTTTGTATACTAATTTGAATCTAGCTGTTATCATCTACATATACAGAATGGAAATCGTATGTACACGCATTGAAACAGAACATATAATAACGGAAAATAGAGTACACATATTGAAAGAGAGCAATTAATAGAGCAATACTATGATTGCTATTAATACATAGTTATCCACGTCGAAATGACTCAACAAAATAGAACGCGTCCATGAGACCATGACCAACATCCCTTGCCTACGGTAGCTCTTGACTCTGCCTGAACTCGTGCAGACGTTCGTCCAAGCGATCGACACGCTCGCGGTACGTCTGGAGCGCGATCTCGAGCTCCAAGTTGGCTATTTCATCGGAGATCACTAGTTCGAGGATGCGACGGCCATGTTCCTCTATTGCGCCCAGGTGGACACCTGGGCCAAGAAGGCGATCGAGCCTACAGACCAGCGCGTTGGCATTCAGCGGGCCGCGGACAAGGCGAATGGCGCCACCCATGCGAACGGCGTGGCAGGTGTCCGGTGCAAGTACGGCGTGGCCGGCCTCTGGTGCAAGTATGACGCTAAGGGCCTCTGCCCACTCCTGGCGAGGAATGGGGGTACTAATGGGACGTGTACCCAGCTGCGACGCCGTGTCGACAGCAAGCAAGCGCCGATGGATCCGCTCTTGCTGTGCGGCGCGTCGCGCCTCTCGCTGTGCGGCGCTCCAACGGTTTCGCCGTGCGGCAATCCGCAGCCTATCAGCACGGATGCGCAAAGCTTGCTCTGCGGCGCGCCTAGCTTGCTCTGCGGCGTGCCATCAATCATGTTGTGCGGCGAGCTGCAGCCTGTCGGCACTGACATGCTTATCTTGATCTACGGTGCTCAAGCGCCATGCGCCAAAGGTCTGCTCAACCCTGGCGATGACGCGCATCACGACATCGTCCATCGCGTTGCCGGGGAGCGCCTCGGCCTCGATGGGCCGTGGTGCCTGCTCGTTTTCCTCGTCGACGAGGTTGATGGCACAGGCGGCGCTTTGGTGGGTTGGCATGCTTGGAAAAGGTGGATGTGCTACAGGCTGCGCTTGTCTCCTCCGTGCGTCGTGCGCCGCCTAGGTTTATGCGCAATATAGTTGGGTGGCGGGAAACATGTGAGGAAATGGCGGGAAATGGTGGCGTGTTCATAAAACACCATTAATTAATGGAAACATACACTACTGCAGGATGCTGCTAACGCGAGGCTACGATCAGAGACCCTTCGGAAAACTGTGTGCGATGCAATCATCGCAAAGGGTGGTGCATGAAAACCGTCAAAAATATATAAAATGTTTGCGAAGACGGATGCATCAAACACGGTTCAGATTTTAGTTGCGTGTGCGATGTAGGGCATACAGTTCAGTTCAGTTAACTGTTTGTGATGAGGAGGAACAAAAGAAACGGGCAGCCAGATGAAGGCGTGTGCAATACACAACATACGGTTCACTCGGATGAACTGGTTGTGATTAGGCAACACAAAAAAAAGGGCAGCTAGATGGTGTGTGCGATATACAGCATACGGTTCACTCGGATGAAATTTTTGTGATTAGGCAACACAAAAGAAATGGTCAGCCAGATCAAGGTGTGTGCGATACATGGCATGCGGTTCACTCGGCCTTCTCGTCAGTGTGTGACCTCTATGGCAACCGTTCGCTCCCCGCTAGCCTCTTCTTGTACCATGGCAACCGTCCACCGCCTCTTCGCCTTTCCCTCTCGATTTGGAACTGCTATCGCACGCTCTTCCTCCCTCCATTTACCTTCACCCTTCCTTCTGCCATTGTTCGATCGTCTTCTCCATGGAGGGAACAGGCCGGAAACGACCCCGTTATTCTTGCCCCGATCTGAAAGATGACGTGGTGGAGGAATTCATTACTCGGTGCGACGTCATCACCTCGGCTAGCATGGCAGGTTCGTACAAGACCATTCTCGACTCAACAAATAGGATCATTACAAAGAACCCAAGGGTTGATGAGCAGTTTGATCTCCCCTATCTTTTTTGCCACTCTGCTCGCCGTCGCGAGGACGACGGAAGCCTTGCCTTGTGCAAGTTGATGCCTCTTGATAATGATACGTGTGATGTTAAGGTGCCATCGCTTAAGGGTAAGGCCTGGGCAGGCACAAATGGAGATTGGGTTGTTTATATTGGGAACAACTGCGAGTGGAAACTTGTGAATGTGTGCACTCGTCACCGGGTTCCACTTCCAAAAATCTTAGACTGCCATGAGGTTTAGCACACAGATAGTCTACGTACGTTTGGATACGATCATCATGACATTCGTCTACGGAAGATAGTAATTTCTCGAGTTACCAACCGCTCTTGGGAATACAAGAACTATGATGTTGTTGCTATCTTCGACAAGCTTGTTGCCGTCTCTGCTTCCACGGATGGATGGATATTGCTCAAAAATCAACTGTACAGGAATGAGTACTGTGATGCAATTCAATACGAGCATCTTGTGTTGGCTGCCACCACTCATGGCACTGTTTTTGCATGCGATCCTTACTGTTTCGATATGTTTGTCTTCCACCGTAATTATAATTCTTTCATCCACATGCATGCTAGTTAGTATCACCGTACTAATTAACCTTCTTGTGTTTCCAAGGTCCTGTGAACATTCCACCACCTATACTTGAAAAAAATTATAACCAAGGGAGAGATGATGATGGTGATGATCACGAGCATGAGGACGAGCAGGACCCATATACTCAGTGGCGCTTGGCAACTTATTCCGATGGATCACCTCTTCTTGTATGTATACAGGGCACTGCTGATGTTACTAACGAAGCAGGTGTTGTCTCCCATGGTCGCACTATCCGGACCTATTCCAGCATCTATTGCAGGGTATTCCAGATGGATACTAGTGTACTAGCGCCAACACATCCTTCTCCCCTGTTCAGTATTGATAGTCTTGGTAAAAACTCGCTCTTCCTTGGACAAAACTATCCAATGATGGTGAAAGGCGATCCAGTTGTTGTTGACACAACATTACTACCATTTACGAGAAGCAACTGTATCTATACCTTGGACATTGCTATGGTTCCCTACCCTGGCTATCACAATATGCGTCCTGATATAGGCCGCTTCATCCTGGATGATCAATCCTGCGTTGGTCTCGAGATTGACAATAGCTGGCCCTTCCCAGAGAATCAGTTATGGTTCAAAGCAAGCGTTTCCAACACCGAGGATTGGTTGAGCTGAAGTTTATTTCATCGCTTTGTTATTTGTTGTGTGGGAAAAAATTTACTAGAATGTTTTGTTGGAAATAATCTATAATCCAACATGTATCCTCGTTGTTGTTGTGTGTTGATGACTTGTTGTATGTAATGAATGGTACATTTGCATATGTGTCCCATCAACTCACGCATGCTTGCACGTCACACAGGTCGTGTGGCGGCACGTATATTACTTTTCTACTTGGATGACAAAAAAAGTACAATGCCACTTTGTGTGGTGTCGATATGAACAGTGCTAGTGATTTTAGTTGCAAAAATTAGATAGTGCTAGTCATTTTTAGCTGCATATTTTGACAAATCACATGTTAAAAGGTTGACAAATGGCAATGTTACTAGATACACAAATGGCAATCTTTCCGGTTTGACAAATGGCAACATACCCAAAATGGCAGATATGCTAATCTTACCCAATTGTCTGTACGTGCTTGCACATGGGTTATGCAAAACAATCATTTGCATTGTATGGGTGCAGAAATCCTGCTCTACACATTTTCCCTTGGCTTCCTGGGGAAGCTGTCGGTTTGCATCCGGGTGTTCTAACTAAAACGTTTGCGATGAGTGTTTTATATTTGAAAACCACTGACGTTTTTTTCAAAAGAAAATCATTTGATAAGTCTGTACATTAAGAGAGAAAAACGCAAATTCGTTCAAACCATATCTTTCATTCAGTCACACCGCGAATTTATATTCATATGATCGAGAATTCGAGATACAGTATTAAACCCCAAAAAAACTATGTCCGGCGGTGGCGGAGGTGGCGTGCCACGCCGTCGTTGTCGTTGTTGAAGTCTTCAAGGCAGCACAAAATATTCTTCACTTGTAAATCAAACATCATGTCGTTGTGCGATCGACAAGCGGGGCGCGGGAGGACGGCAACTGGCACCGCTGAGAGCTAGCGGTCGACGGCAGCGTCCCATGCCGCAGAGGAGGGCGCGCGCACGGTCATGGGCACGGGCACGAGCACAACGGGTGCAGCCAAACACACGGGGGCCAGCACCACGGTGGGTGGAGGGGCGCGCACGGGCACGGGCACATGTGCTGGCACTGGCATGTACACGAGCTCGCGCGGGTTCGCGAAGACCTCGCTGACGCCCGCGGCTTCCAGCTCTGCGATAGTGCTCGGCGACCAGCACGTCAATTCTACGGGGATGGTCGCTGGCGTGGGCACGGGGAAGGGAGCTGGGACGGGAGCGGGGGCAGCAACCGCCGCTGCCAGCTCATTCTGGGCCATGTCTATGAGGCCCCATTCCTCCTTATTTTCTATCTCCTCCGACGCGGAGTCGACTTCACCAAACTTGAAGACTAATGGCAGATGATCGTTCTGCGCCATGGCATTGGTGAAGGTCTGCTGGAGGGAGGGGAATGGGAGGCGAACAGTAAGGCCGCCCGTATTAAATAGCGCCTCAGGCGCCATTAATGGAGATGAAGGCGGGCGGCCATGGAAGTCAAAGGGCTCGCTTCCCAGTGAGCCTACGCAGCGTATAGCTCGCACGCTTCCCGGTGAGCCTGAGCATTGGAGGACAGCTTGCATGCCTCTCGGTCAGCCTGCGCACCGGACTGTGCTCGCACGCCTCCCGTTCAGTCATGGTCAAGCAGCTGTCCGCACGGCACCTCCTACAGCCATTAAAACCAAGACACATGGCGTCACGTGAATGGTTAACAGAACGCACACAGTTTGTATTCTACAAACATTTGAGATATTAAAGTGGCAGCTATTTTTTTCAAAATGCCTCTGTTGGCTGTCATTATTCGAGTGCGCCTTCACTCAAAATGGACACGAAAAATGCCACAACATGCCGGGTGCTATTCCATGATAGCATGCCAAGTTTCATGAATTTCAGACGAGTTTTGGATTTACTAGAATTTAAAAACCAGGCATCTCAATGTTTTGCCGGCAATCAACGGTGCCCTGGTGTTTGAAATTCATTCCCATTTCTTGCATGGGGCCTAAGCATGCACCCAAGGACACATATTTGATTTTTCAACCAATTTATATGCACTTGAGCATGTGCATGTAGTTCAAATTTGAATTATGCACATAAATGCATTGAAAACTCAGTTAATGCATAAAAATGTCCAAACACTTCAAATGAACTCTAAAAAGGTTGAAAGTTGGCATGGTATCATCATTTCACCCGCATAGCATGTGCAAAAAAGTAGAGAGGGTTACGGCAAAAACTGGATGCACTTCGTGTACAAAATGAACAATCTCTTTTGAAGTATCAGGGTTTGGGATGAAAATTCATCTGTTACAAAGGCATTTCATTTTTTGAGCTTATTTGAAGTCCAGACTTTTTGTGTGTTCAAAATGCACCATTCAAATCCACATCATCAATTATCAACCCTTTCTGATTCATTTGGTATTTTTCATGCATTTACTGATTTTTTTAGAGCTAAATGACCCTGAAATTGAAAAACACTTCGAATGAACTCTGAAAAGGTTGAAAGTTGGCATGGTATCATCATTTTGCCCACATAGCATGTGAAAAAAAGTAGAGAGGTTTACGACAAAAAATGGATGCATTTCGTGTACAAAATGGACAATCTCTTTCAAAGTATCAGGGTTTCGGACAAAAACTCATCTGTTACAAAGGCATTTAATTTTTTTGAACTTATTTGAAGTCCATATTTTTGGTGTGTTCGAAATGCACCATTCAAATCCACATCATCAATTATCCACCCTTTCTGAATTCATCTGGTATTTTTCATGCATTTACAGATTTGTTTTAGAGCTGAATGGCCTTGAAATTGAAAAACACTTCAAATGAACTCTGAAAAGGTTGAAAGTTGGCATGGTATCATCATTTCACCCACATAGCATGTGTAAAAAAGTAGAGAGGGTTACGACAAAAACTGGATGCACTTTGTGTACAAAATGGACAATCTCTTTCGAAGTATCCGGGTTTCAGACGAAAACTCATCTGTTACAAAGGCATTTCATTTTTTTGAACTTATTTGAAGTCCAGACTTTTTGTGTGCTCAAAATGCACCATTCAAATCCACATCATCAATTATCAACCCTTTCTAAGTTCATTTGGTATTTTTCATGCATTTACTGATTTTTTTAGAGCTAAATGCCCCTGAAATTGAAAAACACTTCAAATGAACTCTGAAAAGGTTGAAAGTTGGCATGGTATCATCATTTCACCCACATAGCATGTGCAAAAAAGTAGAGAGGGTTACGGCAAAAACTGGATGCACTTTGTGTACAAAATGGACAATCTCTTTCGAAGTATCAAGGTTTCACACGAAAACTCATCTGTTACAAAGGCATTTCATTTTTTGAACTTATTTGAAGTCCAGACTTTTTGTGTGTTAAAAATGCACCATTCAAAACAACATCATCAATTATCAACCCTTTCCGAGTTCATTGGTATTTTCATGCATTTACTGATTTTTTAGGGCTAAATGACCCTGAAATTGAAAAACTCTGTTGATGCCGCTCCATGATAGCATGCCAACTGATAACCCACAAGTATAGGGGATCAATTATAGCCTCTTTCGATAAGTAAGAGTGTCGAACCCTACGAGGAGCTAAAGGTAGAACAAATATTCCCTCAAGTTCTATCGACCACCGATACAACTCTACGCACGCTTAACGTTCGCTTTACCTAGAACAAGTATAAAACTAGAAGTACTTTGTAGGTGTAACCGGATAAGTTTGTAAGAATATAAAGTGCACGTAAATAAAAACTAGGATTTTTTTTGGTAAATAGGAAATAAAGTTAGTATAGGGAGTGTGGAAAAGTGGTGGTAGGAGTTGCGAAATTATCCCTAAGCAATTGACTACGTTACTAGACCGATAGCAAGTTCTATGTGGGAGAGGCCACTGCTAGCATGTCATCCCTGACTTGGAATTCTATGCACTTATGATTGGAACTATTAGCAAGCATCCGCAACTACTAACGTTCATTAAGGTAAAACCCAACCATAACATTAAGATATATTGGTCCCCCATCAATCCCGTATGCATCAATTTGTATGCTAGGTTGAAGCTTCTGTCATTCTTGCCCTCCAATACATAGTCCTATCAACATACAACTAACCCTATGGTGTGATCCATGCGCGCGCTCATATGATGGGCACCAAAGGACATCAACATAACCACAAGCAAATTAAACCAATCATAGCAATTCACCAATTACTGATAGGACAACAAAAATCTACTCAGACATCATTGGATGGCAACACATGATTGGATAATAATATGAAGCATAAAGCACCATGTTCAAGTAGAGGGTACATTAGGTTGCGGGAGAATGGACCACTGTAGATAGATGGGGGAAGGTGATGAAGATGTTGGTGAAGATGACAGAGGTGTTGGTGTAGATCGCCGTCAGACGATGATTGCCCCGGTGGCACTTCGGCGCCACCGAAAGCGAGGGGGAGAGAGCCTCCCTCCTCCTTCTTACTCCTTGACCTTCTCCCTAGATGGTAGAAGGGTTTCCCCTCTGGTCCATGGCCTCCATGGCATGGGAGGGGCGAGAGCCCCTCCAAGATTGGATCTGACTCTCTGTCTCTCTCTGTTTCTGCGTTCCCAGATTTTGGCCTTTCACCGTTTCTTATATTCCTGGAGATTCGTAACTCCGATTGGGCTGAATTTTTGACATGATTTGTATCCAAATATTAGCTTTCTTGCGGCTAAAGAAGGGCACCAACCGCCTTACGGGGTGGCCCCGAGGGCCCAGGGCGCGCCTGACCCCCTGGAGCGCGCACCCTGCCTCGTGTCCCACTCGGGCATCGTCTCGCGTTGATTCTTCTTCCTAAAAATCACATATATTCCAAAAAAATCCCCGTCCGCTTTTATCCCATTTGGACTCCGTTTGATATGGATATTCCGCGAAACAAAAAACATGCAACAAACAGGAACTGGCACTGGGCATTGGATCAATATGTTAGTCCCAAAAATAATATAAAAAGTTGCCAAAAATATGTAAAAGTTGTATAATATTGGCACGGAACAATAAAAAATTATAGATACGACAGAGACATATCAGCACCCCCAAGCTTAATTCCTGCTCGTCCTCGAGTAGGTAAATGATAAAAAAGATAATTTTTGATGTGGAATGCTACCTAGCATAATATTGATCATGTAATCTAATCATGGCATGATTATTAAGACACGAGGGATTCAAAGCCATAGTCTATCATTTGACATAAACGAATTTAATACTCGGGCATCCCAACAAACAATCAAGTCTTTCAAAATATCAATGCTAAAGAATGTTATCCCTACAAAATCATATAGTCTTTGATGCTCCCTTTTCTTAACACAAGGTACCCCTCATGCCCATCCCGGTGTTAGCCAAGCAATTGTTTTTATACTTTACTTTTTTCGAACCTTTTCAACTCTTCACGCAATACATGTGTGGCACCCCGGCTCAGAGAAAACTGGAACGCCCCGTATTCCAGCCCAGAGATTGAGGTGAAATCTTCTGGAATACGACACTGCTTAGTATAGAACAAACTAGCTCTCTATTACAACACTAATATGATTACAATGGTTTCGATATTACAATGAACAACATTGGTACGGCGACACTACGCCAACCACGATTGCTCTATACAAGCAGCATAACAACTTACAACAACGGAACAACTACTGGTAGCGGAACAATGAATGGCGATGATGGACTCCAATCCGCAGGGACTGTGGCTGGAATGTTTATCGTAGCTCGTGAACACGAGAACAACACCAATCAAGCAAGCAATCCAGGCACGACCTGCAAGCTGGCATAACATGCCAGGTCAGTACATTGAATGTACTTGCAAGCTCACAATAAACCAGAAGCATTCAAGACAAACAACATCATGGCAATTACATGTTAATCAGGAATTATCATAAGATCATCAGGATAACATAGCATGAACAACATGAACATGATACAACTAGACAATATGAGCATATCATGAACACATAAATCTGATGATACTAACATGTAACATGTGAAGGAAATATGCCCTAGAGGCAATAATAAAGTTATTATTTATTTCCTTATATCATGATAAATGTTTATTATTCATGCTAGAATTGTATTAACCGGAAATTTAGTACATGTGTGAATACATAGAAAAAACAGAGTGTCCCTAGTATGCCTCTACTAGACTAGCTCATTGATCAAAGATGGTTATGTTTCCTAGCCATAGACATGAGTTGTCATTTGATCAACGGGATCACATCATTAGGAGAATGATGTGATGGACAAGACCCATCCGTTAGCTTAGCACTATGATCATTTAGTTTTACTGCTATTGCTTTCTTCATGACTTATACATGTTCCTATAACTATGAGGTTATGCAACTCCCGTATACCGGAGGAACACCTTGTGTGCTATCAAACGTCACAACGTAACTGGGTGATTATAAAGATGCTCTACAGGTGTCTCCGAAGGTGTTCGTGGTGTTGGCATAGATCAAGAATAGGATTTGTCACTCCGAGTGTCGGAGAGGTATCTCTGGGCCCTCTCGGTAATACACATCATAATAAGCCTTGCAAGCAAATGACTAATGAGTTAGTCATGGGATGATGTATTACAGAATGAGTAAAGAGACTTGCCGGTAACAAGATTGAACTAGGTATTGAGATACCGACGATCGAATCTCGGGCAAGTAACATACCGATGACAAAGGGAACAACGTATGTTGTTATGCGGTTTGACGGATAAAGATCTTCATAGCATATGTAGGAGCCAGTATGAGCATCCAGGTTCCGCTATTGCTTATTGACCGGAGATGAGTCTCGGTCATGTCTACATAGTGCTCGAACCCGTAGGGTCCGCACGCTTAACGTTTGATGACGATCGGTATTATGAGTTTATGAGTTTTGATGTACCGAACGTAGTTTGGAGTCCCGGATAAGATCACGGACATGATGAGGAGTCTCGGAATGTCCGAGACGTAAAGATTGATATATTGGACGACTATATTCAGACACCGGAAGTGTTCCGGAAAGTTTCGGAATAAACCGGAGTGCCGGAGGGGTTACCGGAACCCCCCGGGGAAGCTATGGGCCCTAATGGGATTTAGTGGAAAGAGAGAGGGCTGGCCAGGGCTGGGCCACGCGCCCCTCCCCCTTGGTCCGAATTGGACAAGGAAAGGAGGGGGGGATCCCCTTTCCTTCTCCCTCTCCCTCTCCTTCCTTCCCCTATCTCCTTCTTGGTGGATTCCTACTAGGAATAGGATTGGAATCCTATTCCTAGTAGGATTGCCTCTCTAGGGCGCACCATAGAGGGCCGGCCGGCCTCCCCCTTGATCCTTTATATACAGGGGCAGGGGGGCACCCAAAGACACACAAGTTGATCTCTCCAGCCGTGTGCGGTGCTGTTGGGGAACGTAGTATTTTAAAATTCTCCTACGATCACGCAAGATCTATCTACCAGATGCATAGCAACGAGAGGGAAGAGTGTGTCTACGTACCCTCGTAGACCGGAAGCGGAAGCATTAGAACAACGCGGTTGATGTAGTCGTACGTCTTCACGGCCCGACCGATCAAGCACCGAAACTACGGCACCTCCGAGTTCTAGCACACGTTCAGCTCGATGACGTCCCTCGAACTCCGATCCAGCCGAGTGTCGAGGAAGAGTTCCGTCAGCACGACGGCGTGGTGACGATTTTGATGTTCTACCGTCGCAGGGCTTCGCCTAAGCACCGCTACAATATTATCGAGGAGAACTGTGGTGGAGGGGGGCACCGCACACGGCTAAGAGATCATGAGATCAACTGTTGTGTCTAGAGGTGCCCCCCTGCCCCCGTATATAAAGGAGGGAGGGAGAGGCCGGCCCTAGAAGGGGCGCGCCAAGTGTGGGGAGTCCTACTAGGACTCCCAAGTCCTAGTAGGATTCCCCTTTCCTTTCCGGAGTAGGAGAGAAGGAAAGAGGGGGAGAGGGAGAAGGAAAAGGGGGCTGCACCCCTTGTCCAATTCGGACCAGAAGGGGGCCACGCGCCTCCTTCCTTTTGGCCTCTCTCCTCTATTCCCGTAACTCCCCGGTACTCCGAAAATACCCGAATCACTCGGAACCTTTCAGATGTCCGAATATAGTCGTCCAATATATCGATTTTTACGTCTCGACCATTTCGAGACTCCTCGTCATGTCCCCAATCTCATCCGGGACTCCGAACTCCTTCGGTACATCAAAACTCATAAACTCATAATAAATCTGTCATCGAAACCTTAAGCGTGCGGACCCTACGGGTTCGAGAACTATGTAGACATGACCGAGACACGTCTCCGGTCAATAACCAATAGCGGAACCTGGATGCTCATATTGGCTCCCACATATTCTACGAAGATCTTTATCGGTCAAACCGCACAACAACATACGTTGTTCCCTTTGTCATCGGTATGTTACTAGCCCAAGATTCGATCGTCGGTATCTTAATACCTAGTTCAATCTCTTTACCGGCAAGTCTCTTTACTCGTTCCGTAATACATCATCCCGCAACTAACTCATTAGCTGCAATGCTTGCAAGGCTTATAGTGATGTGCATTACCGAGTGGGCCCAGAGATACCTCTCCGACAATCGGAGTGACAAATCCTAATCTCGAAATACGCCAACCCAACAAGTACCTTTGGAGACACCTGTAGAGTACCTTTATAATCACCCAGTTATGTTGTGACGTTTGGTAGCACACAAAGTGTTCCTCCGGTATTCGGGAGTTGCATAATCTCATAGTCATAGGAACATGTATATGTCATGAAGAAAGCAATAGCAATAAAACTAAACGATCAAGTTGCTAAGCTAACGGATGGGTCTTGTCCATCACATCATTCTCCTAATGATGTGACCCCGTTGATCAAATGACAACTCATGTCTATGGCTAGGAAACCTAACCATCTTTGATCAATGAGCTAGTCTAGTAGAGGCATACTAGGGACACTCTGTTTTGTCTATGTATTCACACATGTACTAAGTTTCCAGTTAATACAATTCTAGCATGAATAATAAACATTTATCATGATATAAGGAAATAAATAATAACTTTATTATTGCCTCTAGGGCATATTTCCTTCAGTCTCCCACTTGCACTAGAGTCAATAATCTAGTCACATCACCATGTGATTAACACCAATAGTTCACATCACCATGTGACTAACACCCATAGTTCTCATCGCCATGCGACCAATACCCAAAAGGGTTTACTAGAGTCAACAATCTAGTTCACATCGCCATGTGATTAACACCCAAAGAGTACTAAGGTGTGATCATGTTTTGCTTCGTGAGAGAAGTTTAGTCAGTGGGTCTGTTATATTCAGATCCGTATGTTTTTTGCAGATTTCTATGTCTACAATGCTCTGCATGGAGCTACTCTAGCTAATTGCTCCCACTTTCAATACGCATCCAGATTGATACTTAGAGTCATCTGGATTTAGTGTCAAAGCTTGCATCAGCGTAACCCTTTACGACGAACTCTTTATCACCTCCATAATCGAGAAACATTTCCTTAGTCATCCAGTTACTAAGGATAATTTTGACCGATGTACAGTGATCTACTCCTGGATCACTATTGTACCTCCTTGTCAAACTTATGGCAAGGTACACAAAATGTTTGGTACACAGCATGGCATACTTTATAGAACCTATGGCTGAGGCATAGGGAATGACTTTCATTCTCTCTATATTTTTCTGCCGTGGTCTGGCTTTGAGTCTTACTCAACTTCACACCTTACAAGTCAGACAAGAACTCCTTCTTTGACTGATACATTTTGAACTACTTCAAAATCTTATCAAGGTATGTACTTATCGAAAGTCTTATCAAGCGTCTTGATCTATCTCTATAGATCTTGATGCTTAATTTGTAAGCAGCTTCACCAAGGTCTTTCTTTGAAAAACTCCTTTCAAACACTCCTTTATGCTTTCCAGAAAATTCTACATCATTTTCGATCGACAATATGTCATTCACATATACTTATCAGAAAGGTTGTAGTGCTCCCACTCACTTCTTGTAAATACATGCTTCACCGCAAGTCTGTATAAATCTATATGCTTTGATCAACTTATCAAAGCGTATATTCCAACTCCGAGATGCTTGCACCAGTCCATAGATGGATCGCTGGAGCTTGCACAATTTGCTAGCACCTTTAGGATTGACAAAACATTCTGGTTGCATCATATACAACTCTTCTTTAATAAATCCATTAAAGAACGCAGTTTCGTTATCCATTTGCCAGATTTCATAAAATGTGGCAATTGCTAACATGATTCGGACAGACTTAAGCATCGCTACGGGTGAGAAAATCTCATCGTAGTCAACACCTTGAACTTGTCGAAAACCTTTCGCAACAAGTCGAGCTTTGTAGACAGTAACATTACCATCGGCGTCAGTCTTCCTCTTAAAGATCCATTTATTTTCAATGGCTTGCCGACCATCGGGCAAGTCAACCAAAGTCCATACTTTGTTCTCATACATGGATCCCATCTCAGATTTCATGGCCTCAAGCCATTTCGTGGAATCTGGGCTCATCATCGCTTCCTCATAGTTCGTAGGTTCATCATGGTCCAGTAACATGACTTCCAGAACCGGGTTGCCGTACCAATCTGGTGCTGAACGAACTCTGGTTGATCTACGAAGTTCAGCAGAAACTTGATCTGAAGTTTCATGATCATCATCATTAGCTTCCTCACTAATTGGTGTTGGAATCACTGGAACTATTTTCTGTGATGTTCCACTTTCCAATTCGGGAGAAGGTACAATTACCGCATCAAGTTCTACTTTCCTCCCACTCACTTCTTTCGAGAGAAACTCCTTCTCTAGAAAGGACCCACTCTTAGCAACAAAGACCTTGCCTTCGGATCTGTGATAGAAGGTGTACCCAACAGTTTCTTTTGGGTATCCTATGAAGATTTACTTCTCCGATTTGGGTTCGAGCTTATCATGTTGAAACTTTTTCACATAAGCATCGCAGTCCCAAACTTAGAGAAATGACAGCTTAGGTTTCTCGTCAAACCACAGTTCATACGATGTCATCTCCACGGATTTAGATGGTGCCCTATTTAACGTGAATGTAGCTGTCTCTAATGCATAACCCCAAAAGCGATAGTTGTAGATCGGTAAGAGACATCATCGATCGCACCATATCTAATAAAGTACGGTTATGACGTTCGGACACACCATTACGCTGTGGTGTTCCGGGTGGCGTGAGTTGTGAAACTATTCCACATTGTTTCAAATGAAGACCAAACTCGTAACTCAAATATTCTCCTCCACGATTAGATCGTAGAAACTTTATTTTCTTGTTACGATGATTCTCTACTTCACTCTGAAATTCTTTGAACTTTTCAAATGTTTCAGACTTGTGCTTCATTAAGTAGATATACCCATATCTGCTCAAATCATCAGTGAAGGTCAGAAAATAACGATACCCGCCGCGAGCTTCAACACTCATTGGTCTGCATACATCAGTATGTATGATTTCCAACAACTCTGTTGCTCGCTCCACAGTTCCGGAGAACGGAGTTTTAGTCATCTTGTCCATGAGGCATGGTTCGCAAGCACCAAGTGATTCCAAAAGTCCATCACTATGGAGTTTCTTCATGCGCTTTACACCAATATGACCTAAACGGCAGTGCCACAAATAAGTTGCACTATCATTATTAACCTTGCATCTTTTGGCTTCAATATTATGAATATGTGTATCACACGATCGAGATCCAACAAACCATTTTCATTGGGTGTATGACCATAGAAGGTTTTATTCATGTAAACAGAACAACAATTATTCTCTAACTTACATGAATAACCGTATTGCAATAAACATGATCAAATCATATTCATGCTCAACACAAACACCAAATAACACTTATTTAGGTTCAACACTAATCCCGAAAGTATAGGGAGTGTGCGATGATGATCATATCAATCTTGGAACTACTTCCAATACACATCATAACTTTATCCTTTAACTAGTTTCTGTTCATTATGCAACTCCCATTTCGAGTTACTACTCTTTAGCAACTGAACCAGTATCAAATACCGAGGGGTTGCTATGAACACTAGTAAAATACACATCAATAATCTGTATATCAAATATACCTTTGTTCACTTTGCCATCCTTCTTATCCGCCAAGTATCTAGGGCAGTTCCACTTCCAGTGACCATTTCCTTTGCAGTGGACGCACTTAGTTTCAAGCTTGAGTTTAGATTTTGGGTTTCTTCATGGGAGTGACAACTTGCTTGTCATTCTTCTTGAAGTTCCCCTTCTATCCCTTTACCCTTTACTTGAAACAAGTGGTCTTATTAACCATCAACACTTGATGCTCTTTCTTGATTTCTACCTCCGCCGATTTCAGCATCGCGAAGAGATCGGGAATTAACTTCGTCATCCCTTGCATATTATAGTTCATCACGAAGTTCTACTAACTCGGTGATAGTGACTAGAGAACTTTGTCAATTACTATCTTATCTGGAAGATTAACTCCCACTTGATTCAAGTAATTGTAGTACCCAGACAATCTGAGCACATGCTCACTGGTTGAGCTATTATCCTCCATCTTGTAGGCAAAGTACTGTCAGAGGTCTTATACCTCTCGACACGGGCATGAGTATGAAATACTAATTTCAACTCTTGGAACATCTTATATGCTCCGTGGCGTTTCAAAACGTTTTTGAAGTCCCGGTTCTAAGCCGTAAAGCATGGTGCACTTAAACTATCAAGTAGTCATCATACCGAGCTTTTGTCAAAACGTTCATAACGTCTACATCTGCTCCTGCAATAGGCCTGTCACCTAGCGGTGCATCAAGGACATAATTCTTCTGTGCAGCAATGAGGATAATCCTCAGATCACGGACCTAGTCCGCATCATTGCTACTAACATCTTTCAACTTAGTTTTCTCTAGGAACATATAAAAAATTAACGGGGAGCAACATCGTGAGCTATTGATCTACAACATAGATATGCTAATACTACCAGGACTAAGTTCATGATAAATTAAAGTTCAATTTAATCATATTACTTAAGAACTCCCACTTAGATAGACATCCCTCTAGTCATCTAAATGATCACGTGATCCAAATCAACTAAACCATGTCCGATCATCACGTGAGATGGAGTAGTTTTCAATGGTGAACATCTTATGTTGATCATATCTACTATATGATTCACGCTCGACCTTTCGGTCTCCAGTGTTCCGAGGCCATATCTGCATATGCTAGGCTCGTCAAGTTTAACCCGAGTATTCTGCATGTGCAAAACTGGCTTACACCCATTGTATTTGAACGTAGAGCTTATCACACCCGATCATCACGTGGTGTCTCGGCACGACGAACTTTCGCAACGGTGCATACTCAGGGAGAACACTTATACCTTGAAATTTAGTAAGGGATCATCTTATAATGCTACCGTCGTTCTAAGCAAAAATAAGAAGCATAATAAGATAAACATCACATGCAATCAAAATATGTGACATGATATGGCCATCATCATCTTGTGCTTTTGATCTCCATCTCCAAAGCACCGTCATGATCACCTTCGTCACCGGCGCGACACCTTGATCTCCATCGTAGCATCGTTGTCGTCTCGCCAACTATTGCTTCTACGACTATCGCTACCGCTTAGTGATAAAGTAAAGCAATTACATGGCGATTGCATTTCATACATTAAAGCGACAACCATATGGCTCCTGCCAGTTGCCGATAACATTACAAAACATGATCATTTCATACAAAACCGTATAACTCATCATGTCTTGACCATATCACATCACAACATGCCCTGCAAAAACAAGTTAGACGTCCTCTACTTTGTTGTTGCAAGTTTTACGTGGCTGCTACGGGCTTAGCAAGAACCGTTCTTACCTACGCATACAAGTTCTAGCACACGTTCAGCTCGATGACGTCCCTCGAACTCCGATCCAGCCGAGTGTCGAGGAAGAGTTCCGTCAGCACGACGGCGTGGTGACGATTTTGATGTTCGCAGGGCTTCGCCTAAGCACCGCTACAATATTATCGAGGAGAACTGTGGTGGAGGGGGGCACCGCACACAGCTAAGAGATCATGAGATCAACTGTTGTGTCTAGAGGTGCCCCCCTGCCCCCGTATATAAAGGAGGGAGGGAGAGGCCGGCCCTAGAAGGGGCGCGCCAAGTGTGGGGAGTCCTACTAGGACTCCCAAGTCCTAGTAGGATTCCCCTTTCCTTTCCGGAGTAGGAGAGAAGGAAAGAGGGGGAGAGGGAGAAGGAAAAGGGGGCTGCACCCCTTGTCCAATTCGGACCAGAAGGGGGCCACGCGCCTCCTTCCTTTTGGCCTCTCTCCTCTATTCCCGTAACTCCCCGGTACTCCAAAAATACCCGAATCACTCGGAACCTTTCCGATGTCCGAATATAGTCGTCCAATATATCGATTTTTACGTCTCGACCATTTCGAGACTCCTCGTCATGTCCCCGATCTCGTCCGAGACTCCGAACTCCTTCGGTACATCAAAACTCATAAACTCATAATAAAACTGTCATCGAAACCTTAAGCGTGCGGACCCTACGGGTTCGAGAACTATGTAGACATGACCGAGACACGTCTCCGGTCAATAACCAATAGCGGAACCTGGATGCTCATATTGGCTCCCACATATTCTACGAAGATCTTTATCGGTCAAACCGCACAACAACATACGTTGTTCCCTTTGTCATCGGTATGTTATTAGCCCGAGATTCGATCGTCGGTATCTCAATACCTAGTTCAATCTCTTTACCGGCAAGTCTCTTTACTCGTTCCGTAATACATCATCCCGCAACTAACTCATTAGCTGCAATGCTTGCAAGGCTTATAGTGATGTGCATTACCGAGTGGGCCCAGAGATACCTCTCCGACAATCGGAGTGACAAATCCTAATCTCGAAATACGCCAACCCAACAAGTACCTTTGGAGACACCTGTAGAGTACCTTTATAATCACCCAGTTACGTTGTGACGTTTGGTAGCACACAAAGTGTTCCTCCGGTATTCGGGAGTTGCATAATCTCATAGTCATAGGAACATGTATAAGTCATGAAGAAAGCAATAGCAATAAAACTAAACGATTAAGTTGCTAAGCTAACGGATGGGTCTTGTCCATCACATCATTCTCCTAATGATGTGACCCCGTTGATCAAATGACAACTCATGTCTATGGCTAGGAAACCTAACCATCTTTGATCAATGAGCTAGTCTAGTAGAGGCATACTAGGGACACTCTGTTTTGTCTATGTATTCACACATGTACTAAGTTTCCAGTTAATACAATTCTAGCATGAATAATAAACATTTATCATGATATAAGGAAATAAATAATAACTTTATTATTGCCTCTAGGGCATATTTCCTTCAGGTGCCCCCCTCCACAGAAACACACCTCGGTCATACCGTTGTAGTGCTTAGGCGAAACTCTACGCCGGTAACTTCATCATATCCGTCACCACGCCGTCGTGCTGACAAAACTCTCCCGTGAAGCTCAACTAGATCAAGAGCTCGTGGGACGTCATCAAGCTGAACGTGTGCTGAACGCGGAGGTACCGTACGTTCGGTGCTTGATCGGTTGAAACGCGAAGAAGTTTGACTACGTCAACCATGTCACTAGACGCTTCCGCTTTCGGTCTACAAGGGTACGTAGACACACTCTCCCCCTCGTTGCTATGCATCTGGTAGATAGATCTTGCGTGATCGTAGGAATGTTTTTGAATTACTACGTTCCCCAACAGTGGCATCAGAGCCAGGTCTATGCGTAGATGATATGCACGAGTAGAACACTATGAGTTGTGGGCGATAATAGTCATACTGCTTACCAGCATGTCATACTTTGTTTCGGCGGTATTGTGAGATGAATCGGCCTGGACCGACATTACGCGTATGCTTACGCGTGACTGGTTTCACCGTTACGAGCACTCGTTGCTTAAAGGTGACTGGCGGGTGTCTGTCTCTCTCACTTTAGCTGAATCGAGTGTGGCTACGCCCGGTCCTTGTGAAGGTTAAAACATCACATACTTGACGAAAAATCATTGTAGTTTTTGTATGCGTAGGTAAGAACGGTTCTTGCTAAGCCCGTTGCAGCCACGTAAAACTTGCAACAACAAAGTAGAGGACGTCTAACTTTTTTTGCAGGGCATGTTGTGATGTGATATGGTCAAGACATGATGAGTTATACGTTGTTGTATGAGATGATCATGTTTTGTATAGTTATTGTATGAAATACAGTCGCCATGTAATTGCTTTACTTTATCACTAAGCGGTAGCGATAGCCGTGGGAGCAATAGTTGGCGAGACGATAACGATGCTACGATGGAGATCAAGGTGTCGCGCCGGTGACGATGGTGATCATGACGGTGCCTTGGAGATGGATATCAAAAGCACAAGATGATCATGGCCATATCATGTCATATATTTTGATTGCATGTGATGTTTATCTTATTATGCTTCTTATTTTGCTTAGTACGGCGGTAGCATTATAAGATGATCCCTTACAAAATTTCAAGGTACAAGTGTTCTCCCTGAGTATGCACCGTTGCGAAAGTTCGTCGTGCCGAGACACCATGTGATGATCGGGTGTGATAAGCTCTACGTTCAAATACAACAGGTGTAAGACAGTTTTGTACATGCAGAATACTCGGGTTAAACTTGACGAGCCTAGCATTTACAGACATGGCCTCGGAACACTGGAGACCGAAAGGTCGAGCGTGAATCATATAGTAGATATGATCAACATGAGATGTTCACCATTGAAAACTACTCCATCTCACGTGATGATCGGACATGGTTTAGTTGATTTGGATCACGTGATCATTTAGATGACTAGAGGGATGTCTATCTAAGTGGGAGTTCTTTAGTAATATGATTAATTGAACTTTAATTTATCATGAACTTAGTCCTGGTAGTGTTAGCATATCTATGTTGTAGATCAATAGCTCGCGATGTAGCTCCCCGTTTGTTTTATATGTTCCTAGAGAAAACTAAGTTGAAAGATGTTAGTAGCAATGATGCGGACTTGTTCTGTGATATGAGGATTTTCCTCATTGCTGCACAGAAGAACTATGTCCTTGATGCACCGCTAGGTGACAGACCTATTGCAGGAGCAAATGTAGACGTTATGAACGTTTTGACAAAAGCTCCGTATGATGACTACTTGATAGTTTAGTGCGCCATGCTTTACGACTTATAATCGGGATTTCAAAAATGTTTTGAACGCCACGGAGCATATGAGATGTTCCAAGAGTCAAAATTAATATTTCATACTCATGCCCGTGTCGAGAGGTATAAGACCTCTGACAGTACTTTGCCAACAAGATGGAGGAGAATAGCTCAACCAGTGAGCATGTGCTCAGATTGTCTGGGTACTACAATTACTTGAATCAAGTGGGAGTTAATCTTCCAGATAAGATAGAAATTGACAAAGTTATCTAGTCACTATCACCAAGTTAGTAGAACTTCGTGATGAACTATAATATGCAAGGGACGACGAAAGTAATTCCCGAGCTCTTCGCGATGCTGAAATCGGCGAAGGTAGAAATCAAGAAAGAGCATCAAGTGTTGATGGTTAACAAGACCACTTGTTTCAAGTAAAGGGCAAAGGGATAGGAGGGGAACTTCAAGAAGAATGACAAGCAAGTTGTCACACCCGTGAAGAAACCCAAAGCTAAACTCAAGCCTGGAACTAAGTGCTTCTACTGCAAAGGAAATGGTCACTGGAAGTGGAACTGCCCTAGATACTTGGCGGATAAGAAGGATGGCAAAGTAAACAAAGGTATATTTGATATACAGATTATGGATGTGTATTTTACTAGTGTTCATAGCAACCCCTGGGTATTTGATACCAGTTCAGTTGCCAAAATTAGTAACTTGAAACGAGAGTTGCAGAATGAACAGAGACTAGTTAAAGGTGAAGTGACGATGTGTGTTGGAAGTGGTTCCAAGTTTGATATGATCATCATCGCACACTCCCTATACTTTCGGGATTAGTGTAGAACCTAAATAAATGTTATTTGGAATTTGCGTTGAGCATAAATATGATTTGATCATGTTTGTTGCAATACAGTTATTCATTTAAAGTCATAGAATAATTGTTATTCTGTTTACATGAATAAAGCCTTTGATGGTCATACACCCAATGAAAATAGTTTGTTGGATCTCGATCGCAGTGATACACATATTCATAATATTGAAGCCAAAAGATGCAACGTTAATAATGATAGTGCAACTTATTTGTGGCACTGCCGTTTAGGTCATATTGGTGTAAAGCGCATGAAGAAACTCCATAGTGATGGACTTCTGGAATCAGTTGATTACGAATCACTTGGTGCTTGTGAACCATGCCTCATGGGCAAGATGACTAAAACTCCGTTCTCCGAAACAATGGAGCGAGCAACAGATTTGTTGGAAATCATACATACTGATGTATTTGGACCGATGAGTGTTGAAACTCGCGGCAGGTATCATTATTTCCTGACCTTCACTAATGATTTGAGCAGATATTCGTATATCTATTTGATGAAGCACAAGTCCGAAACATTTGAAAAGTTCAAAGAATTTCAGAGTGAAGTAGAGAATCATTGTAACAAGAAAATTAAGTTTCGAACGATATGTTCGCGGAAGCAAATATTTGAGTTACGAGTTTGGTCTTCATTTACAACAATGTGGAATAGTTTCACAACTCACGCCACCCAGAACACCACAGCGTAATGGTGTGTCCGAACGTTGTAACCGTACTTTATTAGATATGGTGCGATCTATGATGTCTCTTACCGATTTACCTCTATCATTTTGGGTTATGCATTAGAGACAACTACATTCACGTTAGATAAGGGCACCATCTAAATCCGTTGAGACGTCGCCTTATGAACTGTGGTTTGGCAAGAAACCAAAGTTGTTGTTTCTTAAAATTTGGGGCTGCGATGCTTATGTGAAAAAGCTTCAACCTGATAAGCTCGAACCTAAGTCGGAGAAATGTGTCTTCATAGGATACCCAAAAAGGACTGTTGGTACACCTTCTATCACAGATCCGGAGGCAAGATATTCGTTGCTAAGAATGGATCCTTTCTAGAGAAGGAGTTTCCCTCGAATGAAGTGAGTGGGAGGAAAGTGGAACTTGATGAGGTAATTGTACCTTCTCCCGAATTGGAAAGTAGTTGACAACCCACAAGTGTAGGGGATCGCAACAGTTTTCGAGGGTAAAGTATTAAACCCAAATTTGTTATTCGACACAAGGGGAGCCAAAGAATACTCTTAAGTATTAGCAGCTGAGTTGTCAATTCAACCACACTTGGAAACTTAGTATCTGCAGCAAGATAGTTTAGTAGCAAAGTAATATGATAGTGGCGGTAGCAGCAATAAAAGTAACGATAGTGTTTTTTTGTAGTTTTTGTGATAATAGCGACGGAAAAGTAAATAAGCGACTAGCAATATAGGTAAAGCTCGTAGGCATTGGATCGGCGATGGGAAATTATGTCGGATGCAATTCATCATGTAGAAGTTATAACCTAGGGTGACACAAAACTAGCTCCAGTTCATTAATGCAATGTAGGCATGTATTCCGAATATAGTCATACATGCTTATGGAAAAGAACTTGCATGACATCTTTTGTCCTACCCTCCCGTGGCAGCGGGGTCCTATTGGAAACTAAGGGATATTAAGGCCTCCTTTTAATAGAGTAATGGATCAAAGCATTAACACATAATGAATACATGAACTCCTCAAACTATGGTCATCACCGGGAGTGGTCCCGATTATTGTCACTTTGGGGTTGCCGGATCATAACACATAGTAGGTGACTATAGACTTGCAAGATAGGATCAAGAACACACATATATTAATGGAAACATAATAGGTTCAGATCTGAAATCATGGCACTCAGGCCCTAGTGACAAGCATTAAGCATAGCAAAGTCATAGCAACATCAATCTCAGAACATAGTGGATACTAGGGATCAAACCCTAACAAAAATAACTCGATTACATGATAGATCCCATCCAACCCATCACCGTCCAGCAAGCCTACGATGTAATTACTCACACACGGCAGTGAGCATCATGGAATTGGTAATGGAGGAAGGTTGATGATGACGACGGCGACGATCTCCACTCTCCGGAGCCCCGAACGAACTCCAGATCAGCCCTCCCGAGAGAGATTAGGGCTTGGCGGCGGCTCCGTCTCGTGAAACGCGATAATTTCTTCTCTCTGATTTTTTTCTCCCCGAAACGGAAGATATAGGATCTGGGGGTACATCGGTGGAGCACCAGGGGGCCCACGAGGCAGGGGGGCGCGCCCCCCACCCTCGTGGGCTGGCCCAAGGCCCCCTGGTGTGGATCTTCTTGCAGGTATTTTTTATATTTTCCGAAATAATTCTCCGTTGATTTTCAGGCGATTCTGAGAACTTTTTATTCTGCACAAAAACAACACCATGGCAATTCTACTGAAAACAGCGTCAGTCTGGGTTAGTTCCATTCAAATCATGCAAGTTAGAGTCCAAAACAAGGGCAACACGGTTTAGAAAAGTAGATACGTTGGAGACGTATGAACTCCCCCAAGCTTAAACCTTTGCTTGTCCTCAAGCAATTCAGTTGATAAACTGAAAGTGATAAAGAAAAACTTTGACAAACTCTGTTTGCTCTTGTTGTTGTAAATATGTAAGCTAGCATTCAGGTTTTCAACAAGATCATGAACTAACCATATTCACAATAACTTTCAGGTCTCAAGACTACTCATACCAATGGCATAATCAACTAGCGAGCAATAATAATAAACCTCGGATGACAACACTTTCTCAAAACAATCATGATATGATATAACAAGATGGTATCTCGCTAGCCCTTTCTGAGACCGCAAAACATAGATGCAGAGCACCTTTAAAGATCAAGGACTGACTAGACATTGTAATTCATGGTAAAAGATATCCAGTCATGATCGTACTCAATGCAAATTAATAGTAATACATGCAACGATAGAGGTGCTCTCCTACTGGTGCTCTTTGATAAGGGGATGATGACTCTGCATAAAAGTAAATAGATAGGCCCTTCGCAGAGGGAAGCGGGGATTTGTAGAGGTGACAGAGCTCGTTTTTTAAATAGAGATGAATAACATTTTGAGCGGTATACTTTCATTGTCAACATAACAACCAAGAATCTCGATATCTCTCATGCTACGCACATTATAGGCGGTTCCCAAACAGAATGGTAAAGTTTATACTCCCCCAACCACAAACAAGCACACTCCACGGCTAGCCCAAAACAACGGGTACCGTCCAAACCAGCAACAGCCCTGGGGGAATTTTGTTTAATTATTATGATTTTGAGCATGGGACTGGGCATCCCGATTACCAGCCATTTTCTCATGAATGATGAGCAGAGTCCACTCGTCGTGAGAATAACCCACCTAGCATGGAAGATATAGACAACCCTAGTTGATACAAGAGCTGTTCGAGCATACAAAACAGAATTTCATTTGAAGGTTTAGAGTTTGGCACATACAATTTTACTTGGAACGGCAGGTAAATACCACATATAGGAAGGTATGGTGGACTCATGTGGAATAACTTTGGAGTTTATGGAAGTGGATGCACAAGCAGTATTCCCGCTTAGTACAGGTGAAGGTTAGAAAGAGATTGGGATGTGACTAGCTAGAGAGCAACAACAGTCATGAACATGCATTAAAATTAATCAACAATGAATGCAAGAATGAGTAAGATATAAATCTCCATGAACATAAATATCACGGAGGCTATGTTGAATTGTTTCAACTACATGCGTGAGCATGTGCCAAGTCAAGTCACTTAAATCGTTCAAAGGAGGATACCACCCATCATACCACATCACAATCATTTTAATATCATGTTGGCACGCAAGATAGACCATTATAAACTCTCAGCTAATTAAGCATGGCATAAGCAGCTATGATCTCTAATTGTCATTGCAAACATGTTTCATTCATAACAAGCTGAATCAGGAACAATGAGCAATCATATTTACAAAAACAAAAGAGGCCGAGTTCATACCAGCTTTCTTCATCTCAATTAGTTCATCATATATCATCCTTATTGCCTTTCACTCGCACGACCGAATGGTGTGGATAATAATAATAGTGCACGTGCATTGGACTAAGCTGGAATCTGCAGGAATTTGATACAAGAGAGAAGACAAGGTAATATGGCTCAAGGTTAAATCAACAACAAAGCATATGAGAGCCACTAAACAATTTCAATCATGGTCTTCTACTCTTAACCCCTAAAGAAAAGAAAAGAAACTATTTACACGGGAAAGCTCCCAACAAGCAAAAAAAGAACGGGAAATCTTTTTCGGTTTTCAGTTTTTCAACTACTACTACGAGAAAAGAAAGTAAACTAGCTAGAAGCTACAACTAATATTTTTTGTTTTTCTTGGTTTTTCTAGCACACAAGAAAAAGACTAAGAAAAAGAAATTGAAACTAAGCATGGATGGTACAGTGAAAGAGTGTGAGCACCGACAACTAGAATAAGTGTGAACATGAATGTAAGTCGGTGAGAAACACATACTCCCCCAAGCTTAGGCTTTTGGCCTAAGTTGGTCTATGGCCACAGATTGAAGCCACTCCCTCCAGTGTACTGAGATGTGTCCTCTGGATGCCACTGGTTGGCGAGCTCATCCAGCTCCCACCCATAAACAGATTGATGGGAAGGATCGAGTGGTGGCTCTGGCTCAGGCTCTGAAGCTTGTGTCTGGCCTTGGTACTTGTAGAAGGCATCTGATGTAATGAGATACTTGCCTGTGGATAGATCAAACAAAGATGGTTCAGGCAATGTAACAATTTCACAGTATATTTCATCAAATCTTAATTTATAATTAAGCTGCATATTCTTGTCTTTAACAATAAAATCATGAGCTACCATGCTCTTGTAGTCTAGATAAATAGGGGCAAGCAATTTTTCTTCCTTCTCATGATGCCTAATAGGTATATTAAAATATTCAGCAAGGCGAGAAGCAACGATGCCTCCAAAAACAGGCCCCTTTGAGCGGTTTAGGCTCAATCGTTTGGCAACGACGGCGCCCAAGCTAAAAGTTATGTCTTGAAACAAAGCATGGAGTAAAATGATAATATCAGGGGCACTGAGATTCCCACTGTTCCCGCGACCAATTAAACACCTACTAGCAAATAAAGCAAAGTAGCGCAGAACAGGGAAGTGTATACTAGTGATTCTTGCCCCTGAAACTTGTCTAGTTTCACCTACGGCTATCATGTCAATGAACCCTTCAACGTCTTCACGACGTGGTTCATCAAGTCTACCTCCAAAGGGTACCTTGCATATTTCACAAAAATCTAAAAGTGATATCTCCTTAACCACATCATATAAGCGAAACTCCATAGTAGGTGGTGTTTTCCTAGAATGAAAATGAAAGCTTTGCGTGAAAATATTGGTGAGTAAGAGATACTGTTCTTTCTGGTCGTTGAGGAAGTTGGTGAGGCCTGCATTACTTGCCCACCAATAAAAGTCTTCGTAAATACCGGCGGACATCATGAAATTACACGGCCATTCGCACGGTCGAACTTTTGCCATGTGAGGAAGATTATACTTGGGCTTCTTATTTTCTTCTTTCTTCTTCTCCTCTGAGCTCTTGCTGGAGGATCCCCTCAATAATCTTTTTAACATTTTCCTTTTCTGAAAATTTCTGAAATTTTTAGTAACTTCAAAATAAAAGTTAACCAAACTCAACAAGATTGATAGCAACAACTCCTATAAGTGCCTAGAGGCTATATCATGCATTAGAACTACTTGGGACCAAGAAAATTTGACATGCAAGCTCAAGAACAAGGTCACCACAACAGCATAACTTTGCAACAAATAAAGCACTAGAACAAAAACTAATTGGACCAATGGAGGAGCCACATACCAAGGAACATTCTCCCCAAACAGTTTGGTGAATGGTGCTTTGAGCAAGGAGATCAAAAATGGCAGCAAGATGAGCTAGAACTCGGGTTTGAGCTGGTTGGGGATTTTTTTGGGAGGAAGAAGAAGAGCATGGGTGCAGGAATAAGTGGAGGGGGGCAACGTGGGGCCCACGAGGCAGGGGGCGCGCCCAGGACCCTCGTGGCCAGGTGCTGGCTCCCTTCGCCATGTGTTCTGTGCCATATTTCCTCAAATATTCTAGAAAAAAATCATATTTCATTTTCATGGCATTTGGTGAACTTTTATTTTCGGGATATTTTTTTATTGCACGGATAAATCTGGAAACAGACAGAAAATGCTAATTTTCTTTTATTTATCCTAAGTAACAGAAAGTAAAAAGAGGGTACAGAAGGTCTGTGCTATCTAGATTCACCTATCCCATGTTCATCAAAAGGAATCCATTAACAAGGTTGATCAGGTCTTGTAAATAAACTCTTTCCGAGTAACATGAAACCGGAGAATTTTCGAATAACACTAGGTTACCTCAATGGGGATATGTATGTCACCAACAATAAGAATGTCATATGCCTTCTTGATAGTAGGAATAGGAAACTCAAAACCTCCAATAGTGATAGTTGAAGTTTTTCCAATATAATTGATACTATGGACCTGAGGTTGTTTCCTCGGAAAGTGTACTGTATGCTCATTACTATTGACATGAAAAGTGACATTGCCTTTGTTGTAATCAATAACAGCCCCTGCAGTATTCAAAAAAGGTCTTCCAAGAATAATAGACATACTATCGTCCTCGGGAATATCAAGGATAACAAAGTCTGTTAGAATAGTAACATTTGCAACTACAACAGGCACATCCTCACAAATACCGACAGGTATAGCAGTTGATTTATCAGCCATTTGCAAAGATTTCTCAGTAGGTGTCAACTTACTCAAGTCAAGTCTATGATATAAAGAGAGAGGCATAACACTAACACCGGCTCCAAGATCAACAAAGCAGTTTTAACATAGTTTCTCTTAATGGAGCAAGGTATAGTAGGTACTCCGGGATCTCCTAATTTCTTAGGCATTCCACCCTCAAAAGTGTAATTGGCAAGCATGGTGGAAATTTCTACTTCAGGTATCTTTCTTTTGTTGGTAATAATGTCTTTCATATACTTGGCATAAGGATTTGTTTTAAGCACATCAGTCAAACGCATATGGAAAAAGATAGGTCTAATCATTTCAGCGAAGCGCTCAAAATCCTCATCATCCTTTTTCTTGGATGGTTTTGGAGGAAAAGGCATGGGTTTCTGAACCCATGATTCTCTTTCCCTACCGTGCTTCCTAGCAACAAAGTCCCTCTTATCATAACGTTGATTCTTTGATTGTGGGTTATCAAGATCAACATCAGGTTCAATCTCTACATCATTATCGTGGCTAGGTTGAGCATCGTCATGAACATCATTATTAATATTATCACTAGGTTCATGTTCATTACCAGATTGTGTCTTAGCATCAGAAACAGATATATCATTGGGATTCTCAGGTGTGTCAGCTATAGGTTCACTAGAAGCATGCAAAGTCCTATCATTTTTCTTTTTCTTCTTCTTAGAAGAACTAGGTGCATCTAAATTAGCTCTCTGAGAATCTTGCTCAATTATCTTAGGGTGGCCTTCAGGATACAGAGGTTCCTGAGTCATTCTACCACCTCTAGTCACAACTCTAATGGCATTATCATTATTCTTACTATTTAATTCATTGAGCAAGTCGTTCTGAGCCTTAAGTACTTGTTCTACTTGAGTGGTGACCATAGAAGCATGTATACTTATGAGTTTCAGTTCACCTTTAGCTCTAGACAGATAATCACTCAAGCGTTCAATCATATAAGCATTGTGTTGCAATTGTCTACCAACATAAGCATTGAAGTTTTCTTGTTTCACAATAAAATTGTCAAACTCATCTAAGCATTGGCTAGCAGACTTATAACGAGGAATATCACCTTCATCAAATCTATAGAGAGAATTTACCGTTACTACCTGTGTGAGGTTATCAAGACCATGTATTTCTTCAATAGGTGGTAAATTCTTAACATCTTCAGCTTTAATACCTTTTTCTTTCATAGATTTCTTTGCCTCTTGCATATCTTCAGGACTGAGAAATAGAACACCTCTTTTCTTCGGAGTTGGCTTAGGGGCTGGTTCAGGAAGTGTCCAATAATTTGCATTGGCCAGCATATTATTCAATAGTAATTCGGCATGTTCAACTGTTCTTTCCCTAAAAACACAACCAGCACAACTATCCAGGTGGTCTCTGGAATTATCGGTTAGTCCATTATAAAAGACATCAAGTATATCATGCATCTCAAGAGGATGATCAGGCAAAGCATTAAGTAACTGGAGAAGCCTCCCCCAAGCTTGTGGGAGACTCTCTTCTTCAGTTTGAGCAAAGTTATATATTTCCCGTAAGGCAGCTTGTTTCTTATGAGCGGGAAAATATTTAACAGAGAAGTAATACATCATATCCTGGGGACTACGCACACAACCATGATCAAGAGAATTAAACCAAGTCTTAGCATCACCCTTTAACGAGAAAGTAAATAACTTAAGGATATAGTTATAGCGAATCTTTTCATCGTTGGTAAACAGAGTGGCCATATCATTCAACTTAGTAAGATGTGCCACAACAGTTTCAGACTCATAGCCATGGAAAGGATCAGATTCAACCAAAGTAATTAACTCAGGATCAACAGAGAATTCATAATCCTTATCAGTAACACAGATAGGTGAAGTAGCAAAAGCAGGGTCATGTTTCATTCTAGCATTCAAGGACTTTTCTTTCAGCTTAGCTAATAACTTCTTAAGATCATATCTATCATTGCAAGCAAGAAAGTCTCTAGCAGTTTCTTCATCCATAACATAACCCTCAGGAACAACAGACAATTCATATATATTGGGAGTAGTTTCATCATCACTTTCATAAATACCATCAGTTTCAACATTTGCATTCTCCCTAACCTTAGCAATTTGTTCATCTAGAAATTCACCTAGTGGCACAATATCAGGCATGGAAATAGTTTCATCATACATAGCAGAAGTAGCATCATCGAGAACATACGACATATCAGATTCAATAGCAGGAGCAGGTGTTGCAAGTTTACTCATAACAGAAGGAGAATCAAGTGGAGAGCTAGATGGCAGTTCCTTACCTCCCCTCGTAGTTGAGGGTAAGATCTTGTTTTTGAGTCCTTCAAATTCTTCATAGTGATCAACAGATATAAATCTCAAGTGACTTAAAGAATAGATCTATGCTCCCCGGCAACGACGCCACAAAATAGTCTTGATAACCCACAAGTGTAGGGGATCGCAACAGTTTTTGAGGGTAAAGTATTAAACCAAAATTTGTTGATTCGACACAAGGGGAGCCAAAGAATACTCTTAAGTATTAGCAGCTGAGTTGTCAATTCAACCACACCTGGAAACTTAGTATCTGCAGCAAGATAGTTTAGTAGCAAAGTAATATGATAGTGGCGGTAGCAGCAATAAAAGTAATGATAGTGTTTTTGTAGTTTTTGTGATAGTAGCAACGGAAAAGTAAATAAGCGACTAGCAATATAGGTAAAGCTCGTAGGCATTGGATCGGTGATGGGAAATTATGTCGGATGCAATTCATCATGTAGAAGTTATAACCTAGGGTGACACAGAACTAGCTCCAGTTCATCAATGCAATGTAGGCATGTATTCCGAATATAGTCATACGTGCTTATGGAAAAGAACTTGCATGACATCTTTTGTCCTACCCGCCTGTGGCAGCGGGGTCCTATTGGAAACTAAGGGATATTAAGGCCTCCTTTTAATAGAGTACCGGACCAAAGCATTAACACATAGTGAATACATGAACTCCTCAAACTATGGTCATCACCGGGAGTGGTCCCGATTATTATCACTTCGTGGTTGCCGGATCATAACACATAGTAGGTGACTATAGACTTGCAAGATAGGATCAAGAACACACATATATTCATGGAAACATAATAGGTTCAGATCTGAAATCATGGCACTCGGGCCCTAGTGACAAGCATTAAGCATAGCAAAGTCATAGCAACATCAATCTCAGAGCATAGTGGATACTAGGGACCAAACCCTAACAAAACAAACTCGATTACATGATAGATCCCATCCAACCCATCACCGTCCAGCAAGCCTACGATGTAATTACTCACACACGGCGGTGAGCATCATGGAATTGGTGATGGATGAAGGTTGATGATGACGACGACGACGATCTCCACTCTCCGGAGCCCCGAACGGACTCCAGATCAGCCCCCCGAGAGATATTAGGGCTTGGCGGCGGCTCCATCTCGTGAAACGCGATAATTCCTTCTCTCTGATTTTTTTCTCCCCGAAACGGAAGATATAGGATCTGGGGGTACATCGGTGGAGCACCAGGGGGCTCACGGGGCAGGGGGCGCACCCTGGGCAGGGGGGCGCGCCCCCCACCCTCGTGGGCTGGCCCAAGGCCCCCTGGTGTGGATCTTCTTGCAGGTATTTTTTATATTTTCCGAAATAATTCTCCGTTGATTTTCCGGTGATTCCGAGAACTTTTTATTCTGCACAAAAAAACACCATGGCAGTCTTGCTGAAAACAGCGTCAGTCCGGGTTAATTCCATTCAAATCATGCAAGTTAGAGTCCAAAACAAGGGCAAAAGGGTTTGGAAAAGTAGATACGTTGGAGACGTATCAGTAGTACATCACAGAAACTAGTTCCAGTGATTCCTACACCAATTAGTGAGGAAGCTAATGATGATGATCATGAAACTTCAGATCAAGTTTCTGCCGAACTTCGTAGATCAACCAGAGTACGTTCCGCGCCAGAGTGGTACGGCACCCGGTTCTGGAAGTCATGTTACTAGACCATGATGAACCTACGAACTATGAAGAAGCGATGATGAGCCCATATTCCGCAAAATGGCTTGAGGCCATGAAATCTGAGATGGGATCCCTGTATGAGAACAAAGGGTGGACTTTGGTTGACTTGCCCGATGATCGGCAAGCCATCAAAAATAAATGGATCTTCAAGAGGAAGACTGACGCAGACGGTAATGTTACTGTTTACAAAACTCGACTTGTTGCAAAAGGGTTTCGACAAGTTCAAGTAGTTGACTATGATGAGACTTTCTTACCCGTAGCGATGCTTAAGTCTGTCCGAATCATGTTAGCAATTGCCGCATTTTATGACTATGAAATCTGGCAAATGGATGTCAGAACTGCATTCCTGAATGGATATCTCAAAGAGGAGTTGTATATGATGCAACCAGAAGGTTTTGTCAATCCTAAAGGTGCTAACAAAGTGTGCAAGCTCCATCGATCCATCTATGGACTGGTGCAAGCATCTCGGAGTTGGAATATACGCTTTGATGAGGTAATCAAAGCATATGGTTTTATACAGACTTGTGGTGAAGCCTGTATTTACAAGAAAGTGAATGGGAGCACTACATCCTTTCTGATAAGCATATGTGAATGACATATTGTCGATAAGAAATAATGTAGAATTTTTTGGAAAGCATAAAGGAGTTTTTGAAAGGAGTTTTTTCAAAGAAAGACCTCGGTGAGGCTGCTTACATATTGAGCATCAAGATCTATAGAGATAGATCGAGACGCTTGATAAGTTTTTTCAATGAGTACATACCTTGACAAGTTTTTGAAGTAGTTCAAAATGAATCAGTCAGAGAAGAAGTTCTAGCCTGAGTTATAAGGTATGAAGTTGAGTAAGACTCAAAACCCGACCACAGCAGAAGATAGAGAAAGAATGAAAGTCATTCCCTATGCCTCAACCATAGGTTCTATAAAGTATGCCATGCTATGTACCAAACCTGTTGTGTACCTTGCCATTAGTTTGGCAAGGAGGTACAAAAGTGATCCAGGAGTAGATCACTGGACATCGGTCACAATTATCCTTAGTTACTGGATGACTAAGGAAATGTTTCTCGATTATGGAGGTGATAAAGAGTTAGTCGTAAAGAGTTACACCGATGCAAGCTTTACACTAATCCAGATGACTCTAAGTATCAATCTGGATCCATATTGAAAGTGGGAGCAATTAGCTAGAATAGCTCCATGCAGAGCATTGTAGACATAGAAATTTGCGAAATACATACGGAATCGAATCTGACAGACCCGTTGACTAAACTTCTCTCACAAGCAAAACATGAGCACACCTTATTACTCTTGGGTGTTAATCACATAGCGATGTGAACTAGATTTTTGACTCTAGTAAACCATTTGGGTGTTGGTCACATGGCAATGTGAACTATGGGTGTTATCACATAACGATGTGAACTATCGGTATTAAATCACATGGCAATGTGGGATAGATTATTGACTCTAGTGCAAGTGGGAGACTGAAGGAAATATGCCCTATAGTCAATAATAAAGTTATTATTTATTTCCTTATATCATGATAAATGTTTATTATTCATGCTAGAATTGTATTAACCGGAAACTTAGTACATGTGTGAATACATAGACAAAACAAAGTGTCCCTAGTATGCCTCTACTAGACTAGCTCATTGATCAAAGATGGTTATGTTTCCTAGCCATAGACATGAGTTGTCATTTGATCAACGGGATCACATCATTAGGGGAATGATGTGATGGACAAGACCCATCCATTAGTTTAGCACTATGATCGTTTAGTTTTACTGCTATTGCTTTCTTCATGACTTATACATGTTCCTATAACTATGAGATTATGCAACTCCTGTATACCGGAGGAACACCTTATGTGCTATCAAACGTCACAACGTAACTGGGTGATTATAAAGATGCTCTATAGGTGTCTCCGAAGGTGTTCGTGGTGTTAGCATAGATCAAGAATAGGATTTGTCACTCCGAGTGTCGGAGAGGTATCTCTGGGCCCTCTCAGTAATACATATCATAATAAGCCTTGCAAGCAAATGACTAATGAGTTAGTCACGGGATGATGTATTACGGAACGAGTAAAGAGACTTGCCGGTAACGAGATTGAACTAGGTATTGAGATACCGACGATCGAATCTCGGGCAAGTAACATACCGATGACAAAGGGAACAACGTATGTTGTTATGTGGTTTGACCGATAAAGATCTTCGTAGAATATGTAAGAGCCAATATGAGCATCCCGGTTCCGCTATTGGTTATTGACCGGAGATGAGTCTCGGTCATGTCTACATAGTTCTCGAACCCGTAGGGTCCGCACGCTTAACGTTTGATGACGATCGGTATTATGAGTTTATGAGTTTTGATGTACCGAAGGTAGTTCAGAGTCCCGGATAAGATCATGGACATGACAAGGAGTCTCGGAATGTCTGATACGTAAATATTGATATATTGGACGACTATATTCGGACACCGGAAGTGTTCCGAATAGTTTCGGAATAAACCGGAGTGCTGGAGGGGTTACCGGAACCCCCCCGGGGAAGCTATGGGCCCTAATGGGCTTTAGTGGAAAGAGAGAGGGTCGGCCAGGGCTGGGCCGCGCGCCCCTCCCCCTTGGTCCGAATTGGACAAGGAAAAGAGGGGGGCAGCGCCCCTTTCCTTCTCCCTCTCCCTCTCCTTCCTTCCCCCTCTCTCCTTCTTGGTGGATTCCTACTAGGAATAGGATTGGAATCCTATTCCTAGTAGGATTACCTCTCTAGGGCGCACCATAGAGGGCCGGCTGGCCTCCCCCTTGCTCCTTTATATACAAGGGCAGGGGGCACCCAAAGACACACAAGTTGATCTCTCTAGCCGTGTGCGGTGCCCCCCTCCACAGAAACACACCTCGGTCATACCCTTGCAGTGCTTAGGCGAAGCCCTGCGCCGGTAACTTCATCATATCCGTCACCACGCCGTCGTGCTGATGAAACTCTCCCGTGAAGCTCAACTGGATCAATAGCTCGTGGGACGTCATCAAGCTGAACGTGTGCTGAACGCGGATGTAGCGTATGTTCGGTGCTTGATCGGTTGAACCGCGGAGAAGTTTGACTACATCAACCGTGTCACTAGACGCTTCCGCTTTCGGTCTACAAGGGTACGTAGACACAGTCTCCCCCTCGTTGATATGCGTCTGGTAGATAGATCTTGCGTGATCGTAGGATTGTTTTTTGAAATACTACGTTCCCCAACAACATGATGACACTACATGCACCATTTGTTCTGTTCGGGTTACCTCGTAGCCATCACATGCATCACTTACCAACCTGGGACATTACACGATCATCTCAGGATCAAATCAAGCTTGGTATAAACAATACCGTAGTAATCATCAAATGACCACAAGGAGCTTGATCTTTACCCACGATTCTCGCACAATATCATGAATATCCAACAACTCGGTATTCTCGATACCACGGTGATCATTCTGGCAATCACAACGATGACCAACACTTGGTCTCAAACGGTGATCTTTCCGGCGATCACAACCAACTTAACTCATCATCGAACCGGGGTTGTTATTAAGCACATTATTATTATTACTGTTGACTCATAGTGTGACCAACTACGAAATGGGCCCTTATCCGCGGGCGCGGCTATCGATAGATTTAATATACACTCTGCAGAGGTAGCGCATTGTACCTACACTACGGAACCCATGGCCTCGTTCTCCCATTCGGGTGGACCAACGACGTTCCGACAAAACCGATCTACTGTCATGACACTCTCTCGACCACTCCGACCAACTCCCCTTTGGGCTAAGTCCTGGGTGGCCCCGTGTCTTCCAAAGACACAACGACCATCGTCGTGGCCAAACATAAACGGTCCCAAACGGGGACCCGGATCCATAACCACAACAACGGGCACACAAGGTTATGTCTGCTTATCGGGCCAAGGTACCACACGCCCATAACCTTCCCTCATTGGAGGCACCAGAGAGAGGCATGACAATAGACCCAGTTAGGACCTTCCCATAAAGGTAAACATGGTTGCACTGGTCAGTTCGATATGGTGGCACCATGACTCAGCCAACAGTTGTTCAAGTTCAATTTAATCCGGTTAAACTTGACTGCAAATATGCCGAGTCATGATAAAATACATGATGCAATTACAATGCATGAGCATGAATATCAACATAATCATGAGAGAACACATAACTATCCACCATATCAACAATAAGCATGGCATACTGACTAGCATGAACATCATAAGTACATACTTCTCTGAAACATAGCATGACTACTAACATCAACAATAAATATCATGCAAGATCATATCAATAATACTAACATGCAAGCATTTAACTAACTGGATGCAAAGGAACATGCATAACAACGGTACTCGGGACAGACGGAAGTCATGCACCGAAGACCATCACCAACATCAACATGTGCAACTAGCAAGCATAAACATGTGAAGGAATACTAGCAACTAGCAGGGCATGATAACCAGGTGCATAACAACATAGCAAGAAAATAAACAATAACCCCGAAGCATTACCGAAACAACGATTATCACATTTTAAACAAGCAAACATTTAATAAATATTCAAGTTGAAAACCATGGCTACTGCATGACTATCATGCAAGTGGGTATTGTGGCTTGTCTGGGGTGATGGAGACTCCAGGAAGTAGTGCGGTGAAGCCGCGGAAAGAATCGCCGGAAACAGTTCTCTCTTGGAGGGGGCTGTTTACGAGCAAGGGCAAAGTGGTCATTTCCAGTATGTCAAACCATAATGAAAATGATTCCAACGGAATGGGCTCGACGAGACGAAGACGTGGGCTTTGGAATCACCTGATTCGGAGTTACGGTTGAAAAGTTATGAAGTGTAGAAGCTCAGGGACCTATCTATGAACATTTCTGCTACAAACAAGTCCCTGGCGGCTGAAACAGAAAGCGTATATAAGAAAATACGCTTCCAGAACGGGAAAACGAACTTTAGGTAGAAGAAGAAGGAAATTACGTTTTCAGAAATAGAAAACGTATTCAACAAAATACGTCTCCACTTAAAACACCCCGGCCCGGGCTTGTGCCACTTACCGGCGGGGTTCGCGGGCAGGGGGAGAGCCAGGCGCTAGCGTCGTCTTCCTCCTCGTGACTCTGTTCCCGTGTGGAACAGAGCGGAGGCAGGGGAGGGCCGCTGCCAAGGGGCCGGCCGGCTCCGGCCAGCTCAGGCCCGGCCGAGCACACCGGCGGGCGTGGGAGGCCGAGGCGAGGCCACCTGGAGAGACGGCGGCCGCCGGGGTGGCGTGGAGGTGCGGCGACGGGAGGAGGATGGAGCTGGCAGAGGCGGCTGCGGCGACGGGGCCGGCCAGCTCCGGCCGTCTCCGGCCGAGTGGAGCGCACCGGCGGGACTGCAGGGCTGCGCCGTACCCATTCAGAGGGCTAGGGGACACCAGGGAGGAGTGGGGTGGATGGAAGGGGTGGCCCCGTGGGAGTCACAGAAGGCTTCGGGCGGTGGAGGGGCTTGGCGATGCGGGCAACTCTGACGAGGTGCAAGGGTGTGGGGCGGCTCAGCGGAACAAGGGGAACACGATGGACATCTCGGGAGGAGAGGGGAGGGGCTAGGCGCACCGTAACCATGGAGGTACCGCGGCGGCCATGGCGGACAGAGGCGAACTCCGGCGACGTGCGGCGATCCTGGTGTCTAAATGAAGCGGGGGAGGGGCCGGTGAGCTGCGGAAGGGCTCGGGGCTCCTCATATAGGCAAGGAGGAAAGCTCTGGAGCATCACGGTGAGCTTGAGCAGTGCACTAATGGAGGTCAGAAGCAGTTCACCGTAGTGGCACTGTTGTGACGGCGCGCTGCCGACGAACCACGACGAGGCAGTGATGCAGGGAGGTGCAGTCGAGCATGGGCGAGCTCCTGGAAAAGGTTTGAGGTCGAGACGAAAAGGGAGGCGTCGAGCCCAGTGGCCAGACCGATCCAGAGCGCGCGCTGTGCATGACGCAAGCGTGATCACCACGCGCACTGGTGCAAGCGGCGCGCTTTGGCGTGGCCGACCATGTCAAGTAGATGGACCTTAGTGCCCTTAGTAAAGATGCAGAAAGAAATTGGTCTAGGGGCAAAGAAGAGATTTGCACTTAGCTCAAAAGTAAAACAATAGGAAGGTGTTTGTAACTTCCTGTGGTTAAACCAGCTAGGTAACTCAGTAACTAAGTTGTCCGGCGATGATCTTACACCAAGGTGATGTATATCACCAAAAATCAGACTAACAGGAGGAGTTTAGATGGGGGTTGCTATAGAAAGTGCAAAACTGAACAGATTAGGAGATTAAGATGTTGCACTCACACACTTAAGTGTCATGAGCTGAAATTTGGTGGAGTTAAATTATTTGACCATATGGAGCTGCTGTAAAAACCTCATGCCATTTTGAGTTACCAAAGTGGCACTTCCTTCACAAAGCTCAATTCTGGACAGAATCTTGGAGAATTTACTAAGGGTAAATGGATAACTGGATTGAGTCAAAACTTGGTGGAGGAGGTAGAGATAGATGTAATAATGTCGTGGTAATTTTTCAGCTCAAATGAATCAAGGTAAAATAGTGTTGCTTCACAAAGTGAAAATCTGACCAGAAACCAAGATTTGGAGCTGACACATAGATGCTCTCCATGAGCTCAAATTTGGTGGAGATGCATTATTTGATCAAATGAGGGATGTGACCAAGTTTCATCTCATTTGAAGTGCCTAGAATATACTTCCTTCACAAAGTTCCTTTGTGGACAGAAACTTTGAAAAATCACTGGAAAATAGTTACTAGGCAAATGAGTTTGAAAATTGGCACATGGCAATGATATGGACATGAAAAGATGCCCACCAAGTGTGGGGGCAATTGGACAAAGATAAATATCACTTGCTTCACAAAGTGCCATTTAGGGCAGAATAGGAAAATGATTATTGGAGGATAATTTTTGAACATGACAATGAAATGTTTTGCCATATTTGAGGAAGATATGACCCAAACAATTTATGAGAATTACTTGGGATTTTTTATAATGACAGAGATATAGGTTGCTTCACAACCTAGGGCAAAAAGAATTATTCCTTTAATATAAAAGGAATATTCCTTGGAAAAAGAATATTGGGTTAGGTCAAGGATGAAAATGACAGGGTCTTGGGATGATTATGAGGATGGCAAGCCACTATAAAACCTAGGAAGACATGATCTTCCCAAGTTTCAGCACCACATAGCCACTGAAAAGCAAATAGAATTAAGAAATCCTAGAAAATCAAAAGAGGGCAAAATCCAGGCTGTTACAACATGAGCGTGAGCCATGGACATAGCACCATGGGTGGAATAGAAGGTGGTAGTAGACAAAAGTAGGGAGAAAGTCTCACATCGACTAGGCAAATCAATAGACTATGGAGATGTCCATCAACTGATATCAATATGAGTGAGTAGGGATTGCCATGTAACAGAGGCACTAGAGCTATAAGTGTATAAGCTCAAAGGAAAACTAGTGGGTGTGCATCAACTTGCTTGCTCATGAAGATCTAGGGCAATTTGAGGAAGCCCATCATTGGAATATACAAGCCAAGTTCTATAATGAAAATTCCCACTAGTATATGGAAGTGACAACATAGGAGATTCTCTACCATGAAGAACATGGTGCTATGATGAGGCACAAGTGTGGTAAAAAAAGATAGTAGCATTGTCCCCTTTTTTTGGAGCTTCCCTTTTTTGGCCTTTCTCTTTTTTTATTTGGCCCTTTTTTTGGCCTTTTTTTCGGGACAATGCTCTAATAATGATGACCATGACACTTTTATTTACTTACAACTCGATATTACAACTCGATACTAGAACAAAGTATGACTCTATATGAATGCCTCCAGCGGTGTACTGGGATGTTCAATGATCTAGCATAGCAATGACATCAAAAAACAAACAAGCCATGAAAACATCATGCTAGCTGTCTTACGATCATGCAAAGCAATATGACAATGATGGTGCGTATCATAGCAAACGGAACGGTGGAGTTACATGGCAACATATCTCGGAATGGCTATGGAAATGCCATAGTAGGTAGGTATGGTGGCTGTTTTGAGGAAGGGTATAAGGTGGGTTGATGCACCGAAGAAAATTGCGCGGTACTAGAGTGGCTAGCAAGGTGGAAGGGTGAGAGTGCGTATAATCCATGGACTCAACATTAGTCATAAAGAACTCACATACTTATTGCGAAAAATCTATTAGCCCTCGAAGCAAAATACTATGACTCATGCTCCTAGGGGGGAGGTTAGTAGGAGTTAACTATCGCGCGCCCCGACCTGCACGCAAAGATAAACAATCAAAATACAATGCGCGCCAATTTGGTTACATAGTTAGGAGACCATACGTGCATGCTTCGGGAATCACAAACCTTAACACCAATATTTTTAGTAAAACACAATCATTCACTAGTACCTCCCACATATTAGCATCTCTATATCACAAAACTATTGCAAGGAATCAAACATATCATATTCAGTTATCTACACGTTTATGTAGGATTTTATGACTAACCATGTGAATGACCAATTCCTGTCAACTCTCTAAATAGATATAAGTGAAGTAAGAGAGTTTTAATTCTTTATTAAAAATTTATGCCCATGCTCTAACAAATATATGTGAAGCAAAAGAGCATTCTACAAATGGCGGTTTTCTATGTGAACAGAAACATGCAATCTAAACTTCAAATGATATAAGTGAAGCACATGAAGCATTCTATAAAGCCATACTCAAAAGATATAAGTGAAGTGCAAAGAGCATTCTATATATCAACCAAGGACTATCTCATACCAGCATGGTGCATTTATTAAAAGAAAAATAAAAGGCACACGATGCTCCAAGAATTTACGTATATCATGTGAACGAAACGAATCCGAAAACATACCGATACTTGTTGAAGAAAGATGGGATGCCTTCCAGGGCATCCCCAAGCTTAGACGCTTCAGTCTCCTTGAATATTTACTTGAGGTGCCTTGGGAATCCCCAAGATTTAGCTCTGCCTGTCCTCCTTCTCCTCACATCGAGACTTCCTTGATCTTCGAACACTTCATCCACACAAAACTTAACCGAACTTTTAGTGGCGGGGTTAGTGCATATGATCAATGAAATCCCATCATGTACTGCTCTAACATTAATGTATAATTATGAACAAACATTACCCATTGTATGCTATCACAATTCTATGGCCCCAAGTCAAGGAGGCTTCAACAAGAATTCAAACATATGCAAATAATGAAGCTATAATATCAATCTATGAAAACAGGATAGTCTGTAGTAATCTGAACATTAACCATACTTCTGTAACTCTAAAAATTCTGGAAAAATTAGGAAAAATCAACAATTTGTATAGCAAGACTATGCAGAAAGTTTCAGATCCTTTCGATGTTCCAGTAAAAAAATGTAAAATCGCGCACTACAGCCAAAATTTCTGTTTTTGCACCGCACAAACCAACAAACAGTTTAATCATCCTAAAGGAAACTCTTGGCACATTATTTTTATAATACAATGGAATTGTACAAGGGTATAATTATTTTTGTTGAGAAGTTTCTGTAATCAAGGTTCACAAAGTTTCCATGGGCATGAACAAAATTCAAGGCTAGCTCCCACTTTAACAATGCTCGTCTTTCTCACTTTCGCTTTTCTTTTTGAAAAAGTTTTAGGTTCCCCTCTTTATTTTTTGTTTTTAAACTTTATAAAAGCACACAACAGAAATAAATGACTCTCTAAAACTTCCGGGCTGTCTCCCTGGCAATGCTTTCTTTAAAGCCATTAAGCTAGGCATATAGTGCTCAAGTAATGGATCCACCCGGATCCCAAGGTATATCAAAGATAATTTTAATTAACAATGATTGGTGATTTAGTAGTGAGCACAAAGTAACATATATCATGCAACAACGAAGTCTAACTCTCTTGCTATGCATCGGCATGTCATAAAAGAACAATTCATGCACACACAGTAAAGGCCAATGCATAGTACAAACAGTTTCTTGCAATTTTATCCTATTGGAAACATAGAGAGGCGGAGATGTAGTTCCTCCCTCATAATAATTGCAAGTAGGAGCAGCAAGCACATGCATATTATATCTATTAAAATCATCATGTGTAGTAGTAAAATGCAACCCATCAATATAATCCTTAATAAGTGCAAACTTCTCCGATATAGTGTAGTTGGGAGAATTCAACAAGATAATAGGACTATCATGTGTGGGTGCAATAGCAACAATTTCATATTTAACATAAGGAACTATAGCAAGTTCATCTTCATAAGCATAATTCATATTGGCATCTTGGCCACAAGCATAGCCAGCATCTATTTCATCAAAAAGGGATATTTCAAACGAATCAAAGGGATCATAGCATTCATCCTTCGGTAAGCACGAAGGGAAATTAAACAATGTATGAGTTTAAGAGTTACTCTCATTAGAAGGTGGGAACGGGTAGCTAATCCTCTCTTCCTCCTTTTGTTCTTTGCTCTCCTCCTCATCTTTTTCATCTAATGAGCTCACAATGTCATCAATTTCTTCTTCCACAGTTTCCTGGAAAATATTAGTCTCTTCTTGGACAGCGGAGACTTTCTCAATAAACGCATCAATATTGGAGTTATATTCATAATTCAAATAGCAATATTTCAATATAGCAAGATTTTTAGGCCTATAAACATCATCATCAAAAGCATCATACTTTTTAAATAGAGATTCAATTTCATAAGCACCCTTAAAAGCAACGAATTCTTCTATTTGTTCCACATCATAATAATCATATATACCATTAGCATAAGAAGCTAAGGTTTCATTATCATTAAATTCGCATGAAAAGGGGAGGTGTGGAGCCTTCATCCTAGAGCAACAAGTATAATCATATCTCAAGCATAGTTGTCGAGCATACCGATGCAACATATAAATTTGATCCCATAACAATTTCCCTTTTTGTGTCAAGCGATAATCCCTAAAGTATCCACGTTGATCCAACGTTACTCCCATTATATAGTTGAATGGGATTTTCTCAGGATTATCAAAGTAGTACATAATATTTTTCACATATTGAGCATCGAGGGTTTTAGGAGGTTCCCCATCTCCATGAGTAGCAAGTACACCTAATTTTCTTGGTATTTCGTGTTCCATATCCAATACTAAAGATAGAGAACAACTTAGAACAACAAATAAAATGTACTTAGTGATAAAGCAAACAAGCACACACGAGAATATTCACCCCACGCTATTGCTCCCCGGCAACGGCGCCAAAAAAAGGCCTTGATAACCCACAAGTATAGGGGATCAATTGTAGCCTCTTTCGATAAGTAAGAGTGTCGAACCCAATGAGGAGATAAAGGTAGAACAAATATTCACTCAAGTTCTATCGACCACTGATACAACTCTACGCACGCTTAACGTTCGCTTTACGTAGAACAAGTATAAAACTAGAAGTACTTTGTAGGTGTAACGGGATTAGTTTGCAAGAATATAAAGTGCACGTATATAAAAACTTGGGGCTGTTTAGGTAAAGAAGCAATAAAGATAGTACAACGAGTGTGGAAAAGTGGTGGTAGGAGTTGCGAAATTGTCCCTAAGCAATTGACTATGGTACTAGACCGATAGCAAGTTTTATGTGGGAGAGGCCACTGCTAGCATGTCATCCCTGACTTGAAATTCTATGCACTTATCATTGGAACTATTAGCAAGCATCCGCAACTACTAACGTTCATTAAGGTAAAACCCAACCATATCATTAAGATATATTGGTCCCCCTTCAACCCCGTACGCATCAATTTCTATGTTAGGTTGAAGCTTATGTCACTCTTGCCCTCCAATACATAGTCCTATGAACATACAACTAACCCTATGGTGTGATCCACGCGCGCGCTCATATGATGAGCACCAAAGGACAGCAACATAACCACAAGCAAATTAAACCAATCATAGCAATTCACCAATTACCGGTAGGACAACAAAAATCTACTCAGACATCATAGGATGGCAACACATCATTGGATAATAATATGAAGCATAAAGCACCATGTTCATGTAGAGGGTACATCGCTTTGCGGGAGAGTGGACTGATGTAGATTGATGGGGGAAGGTGATGAAGATGTTGGTGAAGATGACGGAGGTGTTGGTGTAGATCGCCGTCACACGATGATTGCCCCGGTGGCACTCCGGCGCCACCGGAAGGGAGGGGGAGAGAGCCCCCCTCCTCCTTCTTCCTCCTTGACATTCTCCCTAGATGGGAGAAGGGTTTACCCTGTGGCCCATGGCCTCCATGGCATGGCAGGGGCGAGAGCCCCTCCGAGATTGGATCTATCTCTCTGTCTCTCTGTGTTTATGTGTTCCTAGATTCTGGCCTTTCACCGTTTCTTATATTCCCGGAGATCCGTAACTACGATTGGGCTGAATTGTTGACACAATTTGTATCCGGATATTAGCTTTCTTGTGGCGAAAGAAGGGCACCAACCGCCATAAGGGGTGGCCACGAGGGCCCAGGGCGCACCCCCTGCCTCGTGGCCCCCTCGGGCATCGTCTCGCGTTGATTCTTTTTCCCAAAAATCACATATATTCCAAAAAAATCTCCATCCTTTTTTATCCTGTTTGGACTCTATTTGATATGGATATTCTCCGAAACAAAAAACATGCAACAAACAGGAACTGGCACTGGGCACTGGATCAATATGTTTGTCCCAAAAATAATATAAAAAGTTGCCAAAAGTATGTAAAAGTTGTATAATATTGGCATGGAACAATCAAAAATTATAGATACGACAGAGACGTATCACCAAGTTTCATGAATTTCAGACGAGTTTTGGATTTACTAGAATTTTAAACCCAGGCATCTCAACGTTTTGCCGGCAATCAACAGTTCCCTGGTGTTTGAATTTAATCCCCATCTCTTGCATGTGACCTATAAATTCACCCAAGGACAGACATGTGATTTTTCAACCAACTTTGGTGCATTGGAGCATGTGCTTGTAGTTCAAATTTGAAATATGCACATAAAATGCTTAGAAAACGCAGTTAATGTATAAAAAAGGCCAAACGAACCCCGAAAAATTCCAAGATTAAACACAAAACTCCTGTTGTTCTATGTTGACACTAGATATATTTTGAAAGCAATAAGAGGGAAAGGACATCGTCCCGTCCCCAAAGGTGGTACGTTCCCTATCGAAACCATCATGCTTGTTGTGAGAAGCTTTGGTTTGTGAGAAGCTTATACCCAAACCTGTCCCAAATGGGACAAAATTTTCACGACGACATGTTGATGCCGTTCCATGATAGCATGCCAAGTTTGATGAATTTCAGACGAGTTTTGGATTTACTAGAATTTAAAAACCAGGTATCTCAACGTTTTGCCGGCAATCAACAATGCCTTGGTGTTTGAAATTCATTCCCATCTCTTGCATGGGACCTAGAAATTCACCCAAGGACACACATCTGATTTCTCAACCAACTTTGGTGCATTGGAGCATGTGCTTGTAGTTCAAATTTGAATTATGCACATAAAATGCCTAGGAAACCCAGTTAATGTATAAAAAAAGGCCAAACGGAACCCGAAAAATTCATTCCCATTTATTGCATGGGACCTAAGCATGCATTGAAGGACATAGATTTGATTTTTCAACCAATTTGCATGCATCGGAGCATGTGCATGTAGTTTAATTTTGAATTGTGCACGTGAAATGGCTAGAAAACCAGTTTAATGTATAAAATGTTCAAACGAACCCTTCCAATTCTTTTACGACACACATATAGCTGCATGTTCACTTTAGATAAATGGTCTAGCAATTCAAACAACGTCCATTGCCGTTGTGACCCCATTTTGTAAGTCAAATCAAGTAGATCCCACACAGTTTATTATCACCAACCATGTGAGATGTAGTACAAAATATCTTGGAGCACCGTCAGTGTATAGTACGAGAGAAGGTGCATCGGCTCAGTCCACAGCCAGCGTGTCAAGCACACTAGCTCACTCCCCAAAAACTCCCGCCTCTGCATCCCTCGCAATCTCGAAAATATCTACCGCATGGAAGATTTTAATGTTTGATAGCACACGATGAGTATGTGCAGACCGTGTGCGATGTCTGCTACTCCCGCTCTACTTCAGTCCCTTGATTCAAATTTTCAGTAGCCCCATTATTTTACTCCCGCCTCTGCATCCCTTGCAAACTCAAAAATATCTGCTCGCCCTTGATCCAAATTTTCAGTAGCCCCGCCTTGTTACTCCCGCCTAGTAAAATTTTCAGTTGCCATAGTATTTCCTCAAACACAACCATGCCCCCCCTTCGTACACACCCCAAAACCTTTGCTCACACAGACACACACAACCCTCGAAACCATTGGTAGGTCGTCGCCATCGCCGGCGCCTCCATCCTGAACCTCAGCCTGTGTGCCGGGGAGCTCGAGGAGCCAATGGCCAAAAAGAGGTTTATCTCAGCATTTTCGCCCGACGCATGCGAGGTGGCCGCCGAGGTGTCCCCATCATCCTCTGCGGGCCCGATCCGCCATCGCCGGTCCCCCGATCCGCCCGCCGCTGTGCCCCTACGCCGGTTCGAGGACTTCCCCATCCTCCCTCGGACCCGGCAACCAACGAAGTCCTGCCTCGGGGTCCGGCAGCGGCGGTGGGGGACGTGGGTCGCCGAGATTACAGATCGAGAGACCCACACCCGCTGGTGGCTCGGTAGCTTCCACACGGCCGAGCTCGCGGCCATGGAGTACGACCGCTAGCAGGTCCGCTACCACGGCGCGGCGACTAGGCTCAATTTTCCCTTTGGCACACGTCCGATCCACCTCGTTCCGCCGGAGCCTGGGGTGGTGAGGTCGGCTATGGCGCGGGAGGACCGCGAGGCATGGGAGCACCTCGAGGCCGAGGCAGCCGACGAGGCCTTCATGCAAGAGCTCCGCCACCAGCACCCGGAGCTCGCGGAGGCAGAGCGGGCGATCTTTGCCAACGTGGAGGGCGGCGAGGTTATCGTGCTCTCCTCCGATGACGAGGTCGAAGGCAGCGAGGACGGCGGCACAGAGGGCAGCGAGGTTATCATGCTCTCGTCTGATGACGAGGTCGAAGGCAGCGGCGACGGTGGCACGGAGGGCATCGAGGTAGGCCCCGAGGACGAGGAGATCAACGTCGACGAGTGGAGGAGTGCCTTCCCCAACGACCCGGACGACGGTACTGGCTCGAACCCGGCTCACGGCACACCGTACATGACGAGGAAGGATTGGCTCGACCTCTACTTCAAACAAAAGTAGTTTATCTTAGATTAAATTTATGTTTTATGTTCGGTTATGCAAAACTATCTACATTTATGTTTGAATGCATGCTACTTTCGTTTGAACCTGCTTTGAACTTGATCAAATTGAAGTTTACAACCTTAAGTTTAGGGGATCGAGTAGAGAAGGCCAAAAATTGTTGGAGTATATACATATATCCACTAAGGGTTTTAGACCTTTAACTTTGTAAGGATCGCCTAGAGATGTCCTTATGACTTATTTATTTCAGTTCTTCACAATGTGATGCTCTATATGTGCAACTATTTGTTGTGCAGTTCAATTTCATCAATAACAGTTTCAACAATACCACTATGAATTACGATATTTAGTTGTTGTTAAGGATATTGCAGTTAACATGCCTTTTTGTTTTTCAATTGTTGTTTAGAAACATGCATTGTACTGAATGACTAAATATGCAATCCCAGGCTACATAGCAACAAGGAAGAGTGTTACCTTAATGTTTTGATGATGTCTAGATATACATGTAATAAGATCTTATATAATGGGATGGATGGAGTGTTGTACTACATCATTTTTCAATTGTTGTTTAGCTTCTAATATTAACTTGGTGCTTTTAGGTACATATATCATTGCCAAAGATCCACACTTCGACCCTTTCTGCGTATGGGGCAATGAGATATTCATGAACCAGCATCAAGTGAGGAAACTGATAAAGATTGTTATTAAAATGGGTCAAAAGATGCCAATCGAACTATTTGTTTACACTTTATGCAAGACAACAGTGAACTGCAGGATGGTAACTAAGAACCATGTAGCCTCCTTTTTACTGCCCATAATGAGTTGTGTTAGATGACAATATATGAATCTTTTTTCTTTTGAAGTGGATCCTGCAACAGTTTACTCAAGATTACCTCTCAAACTACATGATTGGCGGCCGACCATCACAAGGGGTTGGACTAGAGTCCTGCATGCCTTCTGCATCGAGGAGAGCACAATAGGGCCATTCCGCTTCACCTTGTTCAGCAACTGGAATGTATGTCGCCTCTTTCTTTACCATTTGTAATAGTACAATTATAGAACCCTGGTACATCATTCTTTATTTGGTGCTTCTGTAATTCTTAAACATATGTACCTGTGAATCGAATAATGCATTGGTTGTTTGAACCTGATGGATATGAATAAAGCTATAGCCTACTTTCAAGTTTAAATTAGGTACAATTTTAAATAGCATTAATTAAATTAGGGCGAAATTACGTTGTGCAGGTCATTATGGCACACACGGTTGGTAAAACACAAACGTTTACGATATACACCATAATCCAAGACGGTTCATAGAGAGGAAACGTGTCCAAGCATGCACACAGTTGCCGTTCGCAAAGCATGTGTGATGTCAGACACTATCACATACGATGCGGGAAAACTAAATGTGTGTGATTGTCTACCTATCGTACACGGTTTATAATCATGAACTGTTTGTGATGTGCCAGGCATCATAAATGTCCCGTGCCTGGAATCTGCCTAGAATCTGCCTGGAAAGCTCCCGTGCCTAGAATCTGCCTGGTTTTAGGCAGAACCACAAAACTCCGACTGTGATGGCAATGCGAGCACAAACGAGTAGCAAGGATGAAGCATTTGGGATATTCAAGATATTGGAAACGGTTATATAGGGACAACTATATGCATCAAGGCTCCGTATCCCCGACGGTTTCTAGGTCGTGTGGGAAGGACCCCCTTATCGCCCACACTCACTTGGCGACGGTTCCAAATGCCATCACGAAAAGGGGTTAAAAACCATTTGTGTAGGACCGACGCGCACCAGTGTTAGCATAGAAGGAACATCGAGCTAGCACAAGAAGTAGATGATGATGAGATGAAGACGGACCACACTAGGGAACCCGTCGGTGATGAATTCATCGATCGCAAACGGTTGAATCCTAGTAAGTGTTCGCCCACAACACAGATGGCTTATTCCATCACAAACAAGTCGGATGGATCAACTGTATGCCACGTATCACACATTGTCAATAAGTAATGCGGTAGACCTTCTTTAACATGTGTTAGAATTTTTTTCAAAACAAGGACCTTGAGGTTAATTCCACCCCACAACACACACGGCTTATCCCATCACAAACAGGTCGGATGGATCAACTGTATGCCACATATCGCACATTCTCAAAAACTAACGCGGTAGACCTTCTTTAACATGTGTTAAAAAATCAAAACAAGGACCTTGAGGTTAATTCCACTGATGGGATGTATCATAAATGTCCTTAATGGACCTTTAAGATACATCCAATCACTGAGATTAACATCAAGACAACTTCCCATCTGGTCACCCATCTCTTGCACTACAAAAAAAAGACACATCCATGACATTTTGGGCCGAACGAAACTTTTTTCTGTCATAATTATGACACTTCTATGACGATAATTGTGACAAGACCCGGTATCATCATAGATGTGGTGGGGTCCTACTTCTATGACAAAAAATCATGACAGAAAATGCGCTTTTCGTCCTGGGCGGGCCGAAGACCCAGCTGCATGACATTCTTTGGGCCGTCCATGATGGAAAAAACCGTGGTAGAAGCGAGGGCGAGGAAAATATCGAGGTGTTCCCAGTTACGGTGGGTGGTCGGGGCCGAGCAATGCGCGATTCTCTCGTACACGCACGTGCGTGGGTGTGAGGCGTTGGGCTCTAACTGAACCCGAGCGAGGCGTTGGGATCTAACTAAACCCGAGCGATTGCACTGCAGGCTACGCGTTACTGAACCCGAGCGATCGGTCGATGGCTGTTAACTGTACCCGATCGAGTAATTCCTTCGCTACTGCTGCTAACTGAAGCCGATTGATGCTGCCTCTGCATGAACAGTGAGCGTTGCTGGGGGGTTTGGATGAACAGTTCCCGGTGGGGGTGGCTGAACATGACCCCGTAGTGTTGCCTCTCGATGAACAGGACCCCGATCGATCGAGCCAGTTGGGGCTACATGAACAGGACCCCGTGGAGGGCTGGATGAATAGGACCACCCCGTGGAGGGCTGGATGAACAGTAGACGGTGGAGGGCTGGATGAACAGTAGCCCGTGGAGGGGTGGTTGAACAGGAGCCCGTGGAGAGGGGTGGTTGAACAGTAGCCAGTGGAGTAGCACGCGGTGGAGGCTGAATAGTCGCAGGTGGAGGCAGGAGCAGGTCGACGGTGGATGAACAGTAGCCCGTGGAGGCTGGAGGGGGTCGATGGTGGAGATGAACAGTATCCCATGGAGTCCCGTTTTGCAGTATGCCACACCCCTCCCGATGGACATGACCCTCGTTTCGACCGTAGCGCTCCAACACAAGTTCGTTTCCTCTGTTTTGCGGTACGCCACACCCCTCCCGATCAATAGGACCCCCGTTTCGGTCGTAGGAGGTCTGTTTCCTCCGTTTTGCGGTACGCCAGACCCCTCCCGATGAACAGGATCCCGTTTCGACCGTGGCCGGTCGAACACAAGGCCGTTTCCACCGTTCTGCGGTACGCCAGGCCTCGTTTCCATCGGCTGTTCCATCCAAGCCCTCCCGATGAACATGACGACGCATTCCGTTCCGACCCAGCCGGTTGGCTCCCCATGAACACGAGGACGACGCTGTTTCTCCATTCTGACCCAGCCATGTACACGAGCCCTGGCCGTACATACGCGCGAGTAGGCGTTCGAGACCCCGCCCGTATGTACGTACGTGGCCATATTTACTTTCTTGCACCCTGGCCGCTGTACGTATGTGTACATGCTATGTGCGCGCCTCTACTACGACACGTGCGCACCTCTACATCGACCAGTATGTACGTACACGTTCGTGACCAGAATGACAACGCTATGTACGCTTCGACCAGGTGGGTCCCGACTATCAGGCACTTCCTTGCGTGCGAAGATGTAGCTGGTGGGTCCCAGCAGTCAGGGGGGCGAATCGTTTTTTTGCCCGGACGCACTTCCTTGCGTGCGAAGATGTAGCTGGTGGGTCCCAACAGTCAGGGGGAAACGTGTTTTTCGTGAAATACGGTGGCCCGTCCGGTGGGTCCCAATGTCAGGTGGAGGAATAATTATTTTGCACGTAATAAGGAGGCACTTCCTTGCTGTGGTCGCGGACCCAGCTGTCAACCTCTCCACGTATAGTCCACGTCCGATGCAAAGCCGTTCCTTGACCACGTTGACCATGCCGCGCCGAGAGTACTAGGGCGGTGGACGATGGCGAGGCCTAGGAAGGGGACGACGCGGAGCCGGGGAAGACGCGGCAGTGGAAGCCCGCCCGGAGAGGAGTACGAGGGTTCACTGGTTCGGCTATGGTGTGAGGTTGTCGTCGCCGCAGAATAACAGGGGGTGTGGGTGAGTGGAGGGATGGCCTGGCCAGCAGTGGGAGTAGTAGGGGGCGGTGAGGCCTCCGCGGCAGCACAGCCGGCCACGAGAGGCAGGAGCACGAGGCACAACCGACGCTGGTTTGCTAGCTGGTTTAGGTGTGGGTGAGTAGGGGGGGGTTAGGCCAACGATGGGAGTTCAGTGGGGTGGTGAGGCCTGCGCGGCAGCATAGCCGGCCGCGGGGAGGAGAGAGCAGGCAGTCCCGCCGGCGCTTGTTTGAGCGGTTGGAGCAGGAAGAGCAGAGATTGAAGAAGCACGACGGCCGTTGGATGGACATCCCACAGTCACTGCTTGTGCATCAACCTTTTGTTTTAGGAAAGCCTCAAATCTATGGAAAACATCATACATCCCATCTGCCATTATTAATAAGAATTTACAGCCCATTTGCTCATTCTTAAGGTTTTTTTGGAGCCCATATTCCTTTTGTTAGCATTACAGCCCATATTGTGGCCACAGTTAAAAAATTATACGAAATTTTGCATATTTCGGTGCGGTCCGAACTGTTTTTAATCCCAAAATTTTAAGTCACATTCAAACTGATTTTAAAAATAAATGTATATCAATATAAAATCCAACAAATTGTCCACGCATAAAAATCAATGCAATTTAAAATCTCGAAATGAAAAAAAGAAATTTGAAACTAATTGCCGGTTTGATGTGTTTAAAAAATGTACAACCCATTTCTCATTACTGATAGGCCATTTTCTCAGCCAGCCGAATGAAGCTCTCCTCGTCTTGAAAGATTTGTAGCCGAACAGGCCTGACAAAGCAACTTACTTGGCAAATCACAAAAAACTGGGCTGTGGCCATGGACCCAGCTGCCGTGGACCCAGTTGTCAGCCTCTCCACGTACAGTACTCTTCCGATGGAAGTCCTGACAAAGCAACTTACTTGGCAAATTTCGTATAATTTTTTAACTATGGCCACAATATGGGCTGTAATGCTAACAAAAGGAATATGGGCTCCAAAAAAACCTTAAGAATGAGCAAATGGGCTGTAAATTATTATTAATAATGGCAAATGGGATGTATGATGTTTTCCATAGATTTGAGGCTTTCCTAAAACAAAAGGTTGACGCACAAGCAGTGACTGTTGAATGTCCATCCAATGGCCGTCATGCTTCTTTAATCTCTCCTCTTCCTGCTCCAACCGCTCAAACAAGCGCCGGCGGGACTGCCTGCTCTCTCCTCCCCACGGCCGGCTATGCTGCCGCGCAGGCCTCACCACCCCATCGAACTCCCATCGTTGGCCTAACCGCCCCCTACTCACCCACACATTGACCACGACGCGCCGAGAGTACCAAGGTGGTGGACAACGGCGAGGCCTAGGAAGGGGACGACGTGGAGCCCGAGAAGACGCGACAGTGGATGCCCACGCAGAGAGGAGTACGAGGGTTCACTGGTTCGGCTGCGGTGTGAGGCTGTCGTCGCCGTAGAATAACAGGGGGTGTGGGTGAGTGGAGGGATAGCCTGGCCATCGGTGGGAGTAGTATGGGGGCGGTGAGGCCTCCGCGGCAGCACAGCCGGCCACGGGAGGCAGGAGCAGGCGGCACGGCCGGCGCTACTTTGGGCGGCTGGAGCAAGAAGACCAGAGGTTGAAGAAGCACTATGGCCGTTGGATGGACATCGTACGGTCACTGGAGCTAGAATCGTTCATATTGACTAACTTGACAAAGCCCTCTGTCCCCGTCAACTTAGTAGGCCCACAAGTCAGCCACCCACTATGGTGGGTCCTAGCTAGCAGGGGCAATTTTTTGTGCGGTGATCAGCACACCATTCATTGTTGCGCTAGAGAACGCCAAACCTCATTACCTTGAGCACACTTGCCTCCAGAACAAAGAACCTGGTCAATTTAATCTCAGATGTGCTGCCTCGATAGTCGATCAAATCAATTTCTGTAAGATGGAGATCAAGGCATTCGATGAGATTGTTATAGTGCAGCACATTTTTCACTTTCAGGTGTTTTTTTATCTGCAAAAGAAGAGAACATATTAGAGCAGCTGGATGTATAAGATTGTCGTGTCATCAAGAGGTACGAATATCATTCGCTCATACGATAGGGTTGGCTGGCTAGTGATATTTTTTTCACTCTTTCTTTCTCTCTCTCTCTCTCTCTCTCTCTCCTCTCATTTACCTAGGAGTACGTGAAGAGCTTGGGCATTTGTTGCCTTCCACTATGTGGCTGATGCCATATTTCGAAAAAGTATGCCACATAATACGCATCGATGTCAAATCAAAAGATTTTGGCACCGCTCTCACGATGTGAGAGAGTTGGCACCGCTGTGCACACATACCCACATGTATAAAGAAATTAATCAAACCAACTACACCATCCTCTCATTCTCCCAAACAAGTGTTTTTATTGCCTCAGTCCTCAATGCGCCCTCAATTTACTAGCGTGCGGGGTGCTACCCCGAGTTGTTTCAACTTTGCTTACTTCACCACGTGTCAGATGGCCCTCTAGTTTACTTATTCTCACCCACTGCCACATGGGCCAGCACACGAAGATGCAGAACACGAGCTGACAAGGCAGCATGTGGACTGGTTGACCGGTTAACTAAACAATATACGGAGCTATACGCTGACACAGTGAGCGTATAATCCATCGGTATAGAGTGTTCGTGTGAGAGGGAAGGCCCGGGAGAGATAGCAGAGAGAGAGAGAGAGAGAGAGAGAGAGAGAGAGAGAGAAAGAGCTACTCCCTCCGTTCGATAATGTAGTTCCAATAGTTTTTTAAAACTTAAACTTTTGAAACTTTGACCAAGTTTATAAAGAAATTACTTATATCTACAATACCAAAGATAAATGATAGTATGAAGTAAGTACATGTTGTGATGAATCTAATGATCTTTCCAGATGTAAATCTTTTTCTCCACATATACCTGGTCAAACTTTTCTGAGGTTTGACTTTTCAAAACATCCATATTCTTATGGACGTGAGAGAGTCCCTAACTAGAGAGAGAGAGAGGGAGATAAATAGAAAGAGTGAGTGAAAAAAGTTTGTGTGCGTGTGTGAAAGAGACATGGACAACAATCGATAAAAGTCGAGAAAAAACGTGTGTGTCTTATGCAAACATATCACACATGCATCTTCGACAACGGAAGCAAGGTGAGGAGATAGTGTGTGGTTGTTTGCAACCGAGAGAGCAAGACCCCTAGCACGTGGCTAAGAGGGGTCTGACAAACAAGGGAGAGAGGTCGAGACAGACGTACGGAGAAAATGCAGACATGGGGAGGAGAGAGTGTATGTTTGTCATAGAGAGATCCCTTGGAGATCGTGATGGGACGACATGGGTGGGAGATAGAGTGACAAGGTGTGTGCGCGATAGAAGATTCCCCGAGAGATATCGAGATAGACGTATGGATGGAAGGATACAATACATGTGATCCTGATGGCTAGTAAGAGATAATCATACTTAGGGGAGGAGTGCTTGCGCCTATGATGGAGTGAGGGATTATGGTACTTATTAGGGGGGTGCGTGTCACATGGAGAAAGAACAAGGGCGGAGAGTGTTGGATGGGTCAATATGTATAGCACGAGCGAGACATGTGTATGTGTGAACCAGTGAGATATAAAGTTTGAGAGAGATTAAGGAGCCCCGATAAGGCTGAGTGGTGCGTCAGATAGCTGAGAGGGGGAAAGAGACATTCCATCCGCTCGATAATGTAGTGCATATAATTTTTTTAGAAGTTAAACTTTGATCAGGTTTACACAAATGTTATTTATATCTTCAATACCAAAGATACATCATACGAAACTACATCTCATGGTGAATCTAATTGTATATGTTTGCCATTCCAGATGTATTGTTTTTCTCCACGTACATGGTCAAACTTTGTGATGTTTGACTTTTCAATAAATCAATATGCTATGGACCGAGGAGAGTGCCTAAGTCGAGAGGGATCAAGTGCGTGTGAAGGAGAATGAGTAAGTGTGCAAAAAGAGTATGTGTGTGAAAGAGAAAGTGACAACAAACGATAAATTAGAGAGAGTGTGTGTTTTTCGTTTCTTAGGCGAACAAATCACGCATGCATCTCTGAGATATAAAAGCGAGGCGAGGAGATACATGAAGATAGCTAGTGTGTGATTGTTTGCAACGGAGAGAGACACCCCTATAGCACATGTCCAATAGAGGTCTAGCCAACAAGGTACAAAGGTCGAGAGGGACACATGGAGAACATGGACGCATGGGGAGGGCGAGATGGTGTGTTTACGATAGAGAGACCCCCTCAAGATCGTGAGGGGGCTATATGGGTGGGAGATCGAGGGAGTTGTGTGCGCGATAGAAAGATTCCCCGAGAGAAATTGAGATAGACCATGCACATGTTTGTGATGGAGACTAAGATTAGCTAGTCATATACATATAGGGGGGACTGTGTGTGCCTACAATTGAGTGAGAGACCATCATACTTGGCTAGCTAGGCATGAGATTGTGTGTGTGTGTGTGTGAGATGGAGAGAGAACGAGGGAGAGAGATAGAGTTTTAGATGGGCCTATCGAGTGCGAGTGAGATACGCATGTGTATGTGTGACCCAGGTAGATGGAGAGTTTGAGAGAGAGGGGGAAGAGCTTCGAGACGACAGAGTGGTGCGTGAGAGAGTTACGGGCAACGAGCCAAGGAATTTGTGTGCGTACGATGAGTGCACCCAAGATATCTAGCTTGGACTAGAGAATCATACATAGTGTGCGAGAGAGACCTATAGATGGAGTATATATGCATGCGAACTAGAAAGACCTCCCCCCCACGCACACACACAAAGAGAGAGAGAGATATGGAGAGAAAGAAAGAGGACCAACAAGGTTTGTGTGTTGGATGCGTGCGATAGAATTGAAGATTGTCAGGGCGCGGGAGAGAGAGAGCAGGAGTCCGGGAGAGGGGGATGTCGCGTTTTATGCATCAAAGACTGATATAAACCATGTTTCGATATAAACTTGCATTCAAATATTTAACTTGGAGAATATGTTGTCTGCAATCCACACATGGACGGATATATGCGTATATCAAACAAGTTCATTAATTTGACTTTCAACATGTTCACGGAGTACTATAATACTGTACAACATGCTATTCGATTGAGGTGTTCAATTTTGGATTTAGTTCACTATTTTGACCTGGTGAACGAGCTATTTCATTGAATCGAGGTATTTCATTTTGGGTTTGGTTCCTGTTTTTGAGTGGGTCAACTATTTGTCATATAGTAAATCGCTAGCAACGAGCATGTAAAAACACATTACTCCCGAGCATCATCTCTCCATCTAAAAAATAAGTGGCAAGCTAATATTTCTAAATTTGATTCGAATCAACTTGGTAAGGTAGACGTGGATGCTTGTTCTCCCAAATTTTGAACGTACTGTTAAACATCCTCTGCTCGGTGGAATTCGCCCGAGCAAATAAATGGGAGACGCGAAATTACCGTCCTATGTGGGAGACGCATTAATTGGCCCGTTGTGCATCGAGGGTAGGTTCATAACTTCATCCAAGCGCGCCTTCTCCTCAGCTGAAATGACATGTGCCGAAAAATTCATAAACCATGGTCGGCAAAACACGCTCTCCTCCCCCGAAATAGCTCCCGCCCACTATTTCAAAACACGCTCTCCTCGCCCAAAATCGCTCGTGCCCACTATATTTCAAGACACGCCCTCCTTGCCCGAAATCGCTCCCGCCCGCTATTTGGGGAGAAGCAAAGTTACTCTACTATCCCCGACCCTCAGTACACAGACCCAAGCCGAGAAGCCTAAAGGCAGGGGTAGAATTGTAACTCCCCCTCACATTTCAGACAAATGCGTACATGGTTCCACTCCCCTCCCAACCCCTCCCCCAATTCATACCTCGTGGGTGCCAAATCACCTTCTCCCTGGAAGCTCCCTTCTCCCGAGCCGCAAAACCTCAGCCCCTCCTCCATGGCGCCCCCACCGCACCAATTTCACAGCTGCCCTCCTCCCTAATGTCAGAGACGCTGTCCATTTGCCGTCGTCCACTGGGCCGTGTGCCTCTTACTCCGTGCTGCTGGAGCTGCCTCGACGACGGCCGCGTGAACCGTATCGGAGCCGATTCACCCCCGTCGTTGTTCACGGCGCCGGAGCGGCTCCAACTTCGGATCCGTCCAGAGTCTCGGCGCTGCTTCCCCGTAGCCATCCACCATTGTGACATTGTTGTTTCCCTGCCGCCGGTGGCCACCGCAACCGCGCCGGCCTCATCGACTCGGCAGCTGGACCTGCCTACTTCACCATGCTGCCAGATAGGTCCCACCCTCATCTCAAATCACTTTATTTAGGCGTCATTTGTCTGAATTTTTATTTTGGGCCAATCGATTCCCAATGGGACGCAGCACCCCTCGAGGCTGCGGAGCTCCTAGGCTGCCGGTTGGCTGGTGTCTGACGTAAGGGTGCAGGGCCGCAAGTTCGCCACGAAAGCAACGCTTAGATGGCTATCTTAGAGTTGCGTGGGTTCAAGGTACTGCTGTCGCCGGATCTGGATGACGGGGAGTCTTTGTGGATTGGCCCGGGGCGGCGCAACCACGGCAGTGCGGTGGGGCGGGGAGCGGGGTTTTGGTCGGGGCCACTGATGGCGGAGGCAAGCTGCTCTGCCGTTGGTCGCTGGCTCTTTGGGGAAGATTCCTAACAGTGTCAGCCGAGAGGCACAAGATGGCCATCAAGCCATCCGGCGTAGATCGGACAGTACCAAAATAAAATAAAATCGTGTGACCCCAATTTAGTCTCAGTCAACAGACGTGTGACCACTCTCGTACCTTGCTGTTGATCTCTTAGTGTATTTCTTCAGATCAAAGAGATGTGCTGTTCTTAACATTATGTGTTATCTGCATCTTCAGCCACACCGTCTTCCGACTCACCGGAGCTGCTCCAACAAGGGAAGCATACACCAGAAGGGAGCTATAGTCCCCACTCAATAGTTCCCTGCATCGAATGCGCCTGCCCGACATGGACATCCACAACAACTGCAGGGCCATTGACAAGTCAGCACATGATGCTCACTCCTATGGATGGCGGCCAGATATGTTGTACCTTCATCTTACTTGTGTGCAACATTTATGGCTTTGTTATTCATCTAAGCATGGAAAATAGATTATCACATTTCACTATATATTCATGCCGATCTCTTACGGGTCTTGTTCAGGAGTTAACGCTGTCCCATAGTTCAGCTAAGATACTTGTTCTTTAGGTAACGTTGTTCCATAGTTATCATTCATCAGCCAATGCTATCCCACAGGCTGGTGATTATAGTATTATACCACTTCTAGTATTAACTATGTTGTTCTTTAATACTTTTGTGTGCCATCTAGTTAATCTCGAGTACAAACGATACATATTATGTAGCTTTCATCTGTGTTCTCCCTTTAGTTTTTGAGACCTATTGCTGCTAGTTAACCCCAGTCCTACTATTTATGTTGTCTCCTACATGCACTCATTACATAAATCTAACTACTAGTTGTCTTCCATGCATGTCAGATATAATTGCACACACTGATATATCCACAAGAACCTCACGGAGTAATGTAAAGGCCAATAAACTTGATGTCAATGATACCCAATATGATGGAACATGTAAAGGCATTTCTTCAGAAGACTTGCAGAAAGATGTTGAATCCTCTTCACCCCACAAGGTCCTTGCTCTAACTTGGCCCGTGATATGGGTACAACATGCATATAATGTCCTGGAGTGTATCTACTCTGTTTCAATGCCATGTGCTTAGCATGCTGATCATGCATGTAAATATGTCATGCCTTCCTATTTTTCAGTACCTATTCCATTCATGATAGCATGTTTTCAAATTCAAGTACTGTCATTCTACTCTATCGCAATGCCATCTGCTTAATTTGGACATCATGCTTCTGAATATCTTATGCATTGTTATTCATTAATATGTACTTCATATGTCTACCATACCATGTTTTTTACATTGAAGTGTTGTTTTAGTGCTCTGTTGCAATGCCATCTTAGTTTCCCAATCATACACGTGTATGTTGCCTTAGTTTTTTCTGTACGTATTCCGCTAGCATACAGTTTTACATTCAACTAGTGTTTTTTTTACTGTGTTGTTCTGTCGTATCCCTAGCTCTTACGCCATACTCCCTCCGTCCGGATTACATGTTGCCGAAATGGATAAAAAAGGATGTATCTAGAACTAAAATATGCCTAGACCCATCCATTTTTTTCCGGATGGAGGGAATACATGTCAATATGTCATGCCTTGCTATTCTTCACTACCTATTCCATCTCTCTACTGTAGCATGTTTTATAATTGAAGCACCATTCTTCTATACAAGGCATGCAAGGGGAAGACGACTATGTTAGAATCTGAAGGGTTACAAACCAGGTCTTTGCAAAAGATCTAAACGCCAGGAGATAATAAACCAACTCCAGGTTTTATGGATACTGCTCCAGCATAGAGAAACCCAACTCCTACTGATAATAAGTAGATTCCAGTGGCCAAAGAACTAGTCCGCTCCAGTCCAACAAAAATATGTCAACCCCATTCTAAGAAGCGTGTGCGTATCCTTGCATCATGAAATTTTATAGCATGCTGATCATATTTTCTACATGTTTCTTACCCATCTCTCTTTTAGAAAGTAAGCTTAACACATAGAAGAATTTCTGCGCTGGCATCGTCTATGAGGAAAGATTCTTGCAGGAATTCTCTGTACTCCAATGCAGATGTAAGTACCTATTGTATATCACTATATTTTTACATCAGCATGTATTTTGTTAATCAGTGTGAATCCAACCTTTATCTGATCTAAATTTAGTTGTAACAAAATGTATGATTAAAGTCCACAATGTTGATTTTTGTAAGGAAAACTGCCTCGTAGTTTTGCATCCTGAGCTGCATGAGTGTACTATCTCATATCAGTGGGTTTGATTACTTTTGATCTGCAGTGGGTTTTCAATTTTTTTATTGTGTTGTCCTGTCGTATCCCTAGCTCTTACATCATACTCCCTCCGTCCGGATTACATGTCGCGGAAATGGATAAAACATGATGTATCTAGAACTGAAATACGCCTAGACCCATCCATTTATTTTCGGATGGAGGAAATACATGTCAATATTGTCGGATTCAGGGCTCCGCAAAACCCGTTAAGTTCGAACACAGGGGCGTGAACAAAGATCTCTCCCACTCACGTCTACCTAGCGCCTCGCCCTCGTTTTGGTGGAAGGATTCAAGCAAACAACGAAAAAACACACAAGAGTTTATCCAGGTTCGGGCCACCGCGAGGTGTAAGACCCTACTTCCTTCTTTGGTGGATTGGCTCCGGGTGAGCTAGAATATGAACTGGTACAAGGGTTCCTGAGCTCAGGAGGCTTGCTCAGGAGGGTCAGGAGGCTAGTGTTCTTGCTCCTTGTGCGGTAGTCAAGTGTGTGAGTCGATCTCTTTCTCAGTGGGAATCCTAGCTACTTATATAGGCGGCCACGGTCCTCTTCCCCCGAAATGTTTAGGCGGAAAGGGATTCCACAACGACCATTTTGAGCGGGAACACAAGGACGTTCCCACCCTGACAAAAGCAGCCTTCGCCCGCAAAAGGATCAGGCGATGACGCGGTGGTGGGCTCGACGCTGACATCCTCCTTATCGTCCTTGCGGTCTTCGGTCTCGTTGCACCAATGAGGAAACCTTTGCCCCGCTCCTCGAGAACTTGCGGCTGCGCTGCCCCCCTTGCACCGAAATGGTAACTATGCCGCTGGCTCCCGCTGGCACCCGCTGGCGCGGTGCGTCACTGCTGACATCGCTCCCTCCTTCTGAGGCAGGCTTGGCCTTGGATTCTCCGCCCCTCCGGAACGCCTTGCCGAGGCCGCTCTCGAGGAGGTCTTGGCGTCGTTCTCCTCGCGAGGCCCGGCCCCTCGCGAGGGTCTTGAGTAGCTGGTCGAGTAGCCGGGCCGTACCAGGCCGTTGTAGGAGCGCGTCGCGGCCCGCAGACAAGCAAGTCTGGGTACCCTGGTTCCCAGTACGCCGACAGTAGCCCCCGGGCCCAAGGCGCGCACGGAGTTGGCTTCGGGGCGGTGAGGACGAAGCGCCGTTGGCCCTAAAAGGCTGCGGGCCAGGCCAGCGCGTGATTTGTTGGATGGGACGTGGCGGCTCCACTTCCCACGCAACCTTGGCGATCGTGAGACTTGACAACTCCTTGGCGCGGGTGACGAGGGAGTAATGGCTGCGACGCCATTGGCTGGCGGTTGGACTCCTCCGCCCTATAAATGGGGCTAGGTGGGGAAGCCCCAAGGCCATTTTCAAGCCAACACCGTCTTCTCCTAGCTTGTCCTTTGCTCTCCCTTCCTGTCGCAAGATCCTCATGGCGCCGCAGAGGAAGCCATCCGCCGTGGAGAAGGGGAAGACCCCCGAAGAATCCAGTCCCGCTGCCGCCGAAGAGGGGTCGGTCGTCCCCGCAAGCATGCCGGCACGCCCGCAACGTCTTCTCGGGGAGGCGAGCGCGGCCCTTTGAGCTCTGCTGTGGCCACTGGTGGGTAGCGCCGGGCGTCCTCCCGTGGCGAAGGTGGTCGCGGCCGTGGAGGGAGAGGGGGCGCGCAAAAGTGCGTGCTGGCCGCGCGCCCTCCGCACCCACAATTTCATTCCTTCGATGTCTCGTCAGAGTTCATGGTGTGGGCAGAGAAGCCCGGTGGCTCGTGGCTCAGGCTTCCCCGCTCATTTGGCGACGTGCTCCCAGCCGGGGGCCTTGGGCGCATATGGCTGCAGGCCGACAGTTGTTGCAGCGGCGCATCCTGGGTGGAGGTCGAGGTGGCTCCCTCGGTCGATGTGTTCTTGGAGCGCGGCTGGCAGTTGTTTGCCCGCGCGCGCCGGCTGCAGGGGAGGTGTGCGCTCCACTTCAGGTACGATGGCGTCTCCACGCTTTTCGTCAGGGTCTTCTCAGAGGAAGGGAGGCGCCTTCGGTGCTATCCCGAAGCTGACGATGAGGAGGGCGAAGACGTCCAGGGGAGCAGTTCCTCCTCTGGAGACGACCTCAGTCCTAGGCGTCGTGAGGCCCCCCTCTGTGGCAGCAGCAGCTCCTCCAGCAGTGGCGGCCGTGACGAACCACCACACCGCCGAGCTCGGTACGGTGTGGGAAGGGGATCGCCGTGCCGCTGCGTCTCGGTGAAGCCGGAGGATTCCGACTGAGCGGGAGCGGCTTCTGCTTCTTCTCCCTTCTTTTCCTTCACGTTTTTTCTGCATCAAAATTTCAAGTTGCCTTGAGGAGGCATGTAATGGGTTGTGATATATGTAAGAAGCGGAGCTCGTCGTCATGATTTTGTTGCCTGAATGAAGTCACTTAGCTTTTACGCGTCTTGCCATCCTGAGGCGGAGTCCTCCCGACTCTGGCATCATGATCTCCTTCGGGTCGTGAGGAGGTTGCCGGGTCTGACTCGTACAACCCCCGAGCGGGGGTCAATTGCTGAAATCTGCTGAGAGTGCCAAGCGCGGGTCAGAGCACCAAAGCTTGAGCGGCTCGGCAGGTTGCGCGGGCTGAGCAGCCATGTGCAAGAGCCTCAGCAGGCTTGGGCAGGCGAGGTCACAGGGCCACGACGGACGAGGTCCGGTGACCGACCGTGCCTCAGCCCCCACGCGCGAGGCGCGTGAAGGAGAGCGAGTGGCATAGCTGAACTTAAAGCCGGTGAGAAAGATCCAAACACAAAACTCTCAACGAAATGCAAGAAGCGCAAGAAACACGAGAACTTCATAGCATGGGGTAGAGGAAGGGCTGATAGCCAAGGAAATACAAAGGGCTGACAGCCAAACACCAAGCAAAAAGGAAAAAGGTCGCGTCCGACCCCTACACTACGTCTTTTTCCTAGCGCGGAGCTAAGGACTGCCACTGGGGCGTGGGTGGGAGCCCCGTCTGAGGGCCCGTAGGCAACGCACAGGAGACTCCGAGGCGTGTACAACCCCAACTCATTATTACGTGAGAGTGTCACGGGCGGAGACCTTCACGAGAACGGAGCCTTGATTATGGATAGAACCTCCTGAGGTGTTCGATGTTCCAGGAATTCTGGATAGGTATCCCATCCCGCGTCTCCAGGCGCATAGCACCAGGCCTAGAGACACGGGCAATTCTGAACGGGCCCTCCTCAGGACCAAGTCACCAACTTCAAGTGTTCTTGTGCAGACGTTGCGGCAGTGGTACCGCCGCAGTGCCTGCTGGTAATGCGCCGCCCTTAGGGAAGCCCGACGATGGCCCTCCTCGCCGAGCACGAGGTCCATCCGCCAGGCGGCATCCTAGCATTCCTCATCTAAGGCCAAGACCCGTGGGGAGCGATGCTTGACCTCGTGAGGGAGGAACGCCTCCGCCCCATAGACGAGAAAGAAGGGAGTCTCCCCCATAGGTTTGGTGGTAGTGGTTCGGATTAACCATAGCACGGACTGGAGTTCGTTGATCCAGCCCCTGCAGCAAGCCTTGAGCTTCTTCTTGAAGCTACAAGTCTTGAGGCCACGCAAGACTTCCACGTTGGCACGCTCAGCCTAGCCGTTGCTCCTGGGGTGGGCCACCGAAGCATAGCAGATCTGTGTTCCAAGGTTAGCACAATATGACCTGAAGAGATTGCTTGTGAACTGTGAACCGTTATCCGTGATGATGCGCTTGGGGACCCCGAATCGCCTCATGAGGCCTTGCATGAACTTGACAGCTGACCCGGCTAGGATTGCGCGAACAGGCTCCACTTCCGCCCACTTGGTGAATTTGTCAACGACGACGTACATGAAGCGGTAGCCCCCTGCGGCCTAAGGAAAAGGACCTAGGATGTCCAATCCCCAGACTGCGAAGGGCCAGGAGAGCGGAATCGTATGGAGGCCTTGTGCCAGTTAGTGGACCTGCTTGGCATGAAACTGACATGCCTCGCAGGCTCGCACAAGCTCCGTGGCGTCATTGAGCGCCGTGGGCCAATAGAAGCCGCTACGGAAGGCCTTACCCACGAGGGTGTGGGACGATGAGTGATGGCCACAGTCCCCTCCATGGATATCAGCTAGCAGCTCGCGCCCTTGCTTCCTCGAGATGCACCTTAGCGAGACGTCGTTGGGGCGCCTCCTGTAGAGTTCACCATCTTGGATGCAGTAGGCCGAGGCCTGACGGACCACGCATTCTGCATCTTCTTCCTTGTCTGGTAGGGCATCGTGTTGCAGGTACATCTTAAGTTCTTGGGTCCAGCACCCCTCCTCGGGCTCCGCAGCGAGCAACAGGCGGGCTCCAGATGGTGGTCCGCAGGGCAGGGCATCATCTGGGGCGCTGTTGGTAGCCCCTGCCGAGGGGAGGCCGGCTCGGGTACTGATGGTGCTGCTGATGGCTTGAGTAGTCGCTCCTCGAAGACGCCTGGCCTTTGGGGATCCCGCCTGGAGGCTCGCTTGGCGATGTCATCCACTTCTTTATTGGTGCCTCACGGCACGTGCTGCACTTCCAGCCCTTGGAACCGCTTCTCCATCCTGCGCACTTCCTCCAGGTATTCCCCCATGTGCTCATACTTGGGCTTGTACTTCTTGTTGGAGAAATCAACGAGGAGTTGCAAATCGCCCCTGATGGTGAGATGCTTGACCCCTAGCGCAGCGGCGGCCTTGAGCCCGGCAATCAGGCCCTCGTACTCAGCAATGTTGTTGGACACCTTCTCGCCCTGCTCGAAGCAGAGTTGCATAGCGTAGTACAACTTATCCTGAGTGGGGGATACCAGCATGGCGCCAGCCCCCGCGCCGAGGCGTGAGAAGGCGTCGTCAAAGTACAACACCCATCCGTCTGGGGCTTCATCGCCGGGGGCCAGTGAACGATCTTCGTTTCCCCCCCCCCACTCGGGTGCATCAGTCCATTCCGCCACGAAGTCTGCCAGAACTGCTCCTTTGATCACCCGCGTGGTGCTGAATCCCAGCTGGAACGCTTGAAGCTCGATGTTCCACTCGGCGACCCTCCCGACGACATTCGGGCCCCGTAGCACCTTCTCGAGGGGGTACGACGAGATGACCTTGATGGGGTGACCTTGGAAGTAGTGGTGCAGCTTCCTGGAGGCGACGAGGAGCGCCAGAAGCAGCTTCTGGGGCATTGGGTAGCGCGAACGTGCGTCGCGCAGTACTGTGCTGATAAAGTATACCGGGTGCTCCACGAGGGTCGGCGCAGCAGGGTCCGCTGGCACCTCTGGAGCCTCAGGAGCCTCTTGCTGAGCGGTGGGGTCGTCGGTGCCCGTGGTAGAGTCTATCTCTGAGGCCGAGTCAGGGGCGGAGCGGGCCTTGAGGGTGCTGAGCCGCCTGCTGGCCTTGGGATCCGGAGCTTTTCCTCGCGCTCCACGACCAGCGCTGCGCTGGCGGAATGAGGCGTTGCGGCGAGGTAGAACGTCATGGGCTCCAGGGGTCGTGATGCTACCATGACCGGCGAGCTGGTGACGTATTTCTTGAGGTCCTGGAAAGCGGCGTCGGCTTCCGGAGTCCACCCAAAGGGCCCCTTCTTCTTCATGAGCTTGAAGAACGGGAGGGCGCGTTCCCCGAGCTTAGAGATGAAGCGCCTCAGGGATGTCACACACCCGACGAGCTTCTGCATTTCCTTCAGGTTTGTGGGTGGCCTCATCTTCTCGATGGCCTTGATCTTCTCCGGGTTGGCCTCAATGCCTCGGTGCAAAACCAGGAACCCTAGCAAGTTGCCGGAGGGTACGCCAAACACGCACTTCTCCAGGTTGAGGCACAACTTCACCTTGCGCAGGTTGGCGAATGTTTCTTCTAAGTCCTCGATGAGGGTCGTGGCCTCTTTGGTCTTTACCACTATGTCGTCGACGTAGGCCTCCGCATTCCTCCCGAGCTGAGGGCCGAGGGTGATGTGCATCAGGTGCTGGAAGGTAGCGCTCGCGTTCCTTAGCCCGAAGAGCATGCAGGTATAGCAGTAGACCCCGCATGGGGTCAGGAACACCGACTTCTCCACGTCTTCCACCACCATCTTGATTTGTTGGTAGCCCGAGAATGTGTCAAGGAAGCAGAGCAGGTCGCACTCAGCCGTCGAATCCACGATTTGGTCGATGCGCGGAAGAGGGAAGGGGTCTTGAGGGCAGAAATTGTTGAGGCTCGTGAAGTCGACACACATGCGTTCTTTGCCTCCTTTCTTCGGGACGATGACGGGGTTGGCCAGCCACTCCGGGTGTCGTACCTCCCATACGACACCAGCCTCCTCCAGCTTCCTGACCTCCTGGATGATGAAGGCCTGCTCCTCCGGGGCCTGTCTACATGCCTTCTTCTTGATGGGGCGCGCATTGGGGTACACCGTGAGGTGATGCTCAATGACATGCCTTGGCACTCAGACCAAATCTGCGGCCTTCCAAGCGAACACGACCTTGTTGGCTCTGAGGAAGCCAACCAGCGCCGCCTCTTGTTCGGGATCCATGCCCGTGCTGATGGTGAAGGTGGCTCCTGAGCCTTCTTCGTCGGCAGGCACTTGCTTCGTCTCGGCATGGTCCTGAAAAAAGAGCTGCTTCTTCTTAGCAGGCACGGCCTCCGGAGGCTCCGGAGCCCCCTTCACCGTTGGGTGAGCTGCGGCAGCGGCAGCCTTGTACGCGCGCCCGAGGACCTGAAGGGCGGCCTTTGGGTCCCCTTTGACGGTGATGACGCCGCTGCTCCCGGGCATCTTGACGGTGTTGTAGCCCGGGTGAGTTGCCGCCATGAACCTTGCCAGGGCAGGGAAGCCGAGGACGGCGTTGTACGGTAGGCGGATGGGTGCGACGTCAAAATCGATGAGCTCTGTCCGGTAGTTAGCCGGTGTACCGAAGGTGACCGGGAGGCGGATCTGGCCGAGCGGGATGGCTGAGCCCGCGGCCCCCGAGAAGGGCTTGGTGGGAAGGAGCTGCCTATAGGAAAGAGGCAGGTGACCGAAGGCTTCGAGAGAGAGGATGTTGAGGCCGGCGCCACCGTCGATGAGGGTTCTTGTCACGGCCACCCCACATATGGTAGGTGTGCATAACGTGGGGAGAACGCCAGCGCCAGCCGCTTCGGGGGCGAGGTCGCCGGGGCCAAAGGTGATGGCGAGCGCCGGCCCATCCTGCGCCCGCAAGGCCTCTCGCGGCTGGGCAGCAGCTCCAACCTACCGAAAGTGCGACTTGGCATGCCAAGCAGACGCCGGTGCTTGGGACCCGCCAAGGATGCAGGCGACCCCGCGGCAAGGCCGCCTCTCGCAGCTGACGCCCCATAGCTCGCAACTGCGGGCCGTCCGCGTGGTGCGGGTCTCGGTGGGCGGAAGGTACTGGGCCCACCGCCGCCCCACCAAGAGCGCGACCGGCGAGGCCACAGGAAGCGGGAGTGGCGGTGCAGGCCGTCCTCCAGTGGCCTGGCCGGTAGAAGCATCGTGGAAGAAGGAGGAGGAGTGTGTGTTGGTGGCGCGGTCCGCTGACGCTGCCGGGTCGGCAGGGGAGGAGCCAGCCCCCGCGCGTCTGTGGCTGGCCGCAGCCATCGTAGAGGTGTCGCACCGGAGAGGGGAAGCGAGGTCATCGGAGAGGCGAGATTTCGACACGCCCCCTACCTGGCGCGCCAAATGTCGGATTCAGGGCTCCGCAAAACCCGTTAAGTTCGAACACAGGGGCGTGAACGAAGATCTCTCCCACTCACGTCTACCTAGCGCCTCGCCCTCGTTTCGGTGGAAGGATTCAAGCAAACAACGAACAAACACACAAGAGTTTATCCAGGTTCAGGCCACAGCGAGGTGTAAGACCCTACTTCCTGCTTTGGTGGATTGGCTCCGGGTGAGCTAGAATACGAACTGGTACAAGGGTTCCTGAGCTCAGGAGGCGAGCTCAGGAGGGTCAGGAGGCTAGTGTTCTTGCTCCTTGTGCGGTAGTCAAGTGTGTGAGTCGATCTCTTTCTCAGTAGGAATCCTAGCTACTTATATAGGCGGCCACGGTCCTCTTCCCCCGAAATGTTTAGGCGGGAAGGGATTCCACAACGGCCATTTTTGAGCAGGAACACAAGGACGTTCCCACCCTGACAAAAGCAGTCTTCGCCTGCAAAAGGATCAGGCAATGACGCGGTGGTGGGCTCGACGATGACGTCCTCCTTGTCGTCCTTGCGGTCTTCGGTCTCGTTGCACCAATGAGGAAACCTTTACCCCGCTCCTCGGGAAGTTGCGGCTACGCTGTCCCCCTTGCACCGAAATGGTAACTGCGCCGTTGGCGGGCGCTGGCACCCGCTGGCGCGGTGCGTCACTGCTGACATCGCTGCCTCCTCCTGAGGCAGGCTTGGCCTTAGATTCTCCGCCGCTCCGGAACGCCTTGCCGAGGCCGCTCCCGAGGAGGTCTTGGCTTGTTCTCCTCGCGAGGCCCGGCCCCTCGCGAGGGTCTTGAGTAGCTGGTCGAGTAGCCGAGCTGTACCAGGCTGCTTGTAGGAGCGCGTCGCAGCACGCAGACAGGCATGTCTGGGTACCCTCGTTCCCAGTACGCCGACAAATATGTCATGCCTTTCTATTCTTTAGTACCTATTCCATCTTTGTTGTAGCATGTTTTATAATTGAAGCACCATTCTTCTATATAAGGCATGCAAAGGGAAGATGGCTATGTTAGAATCTGAAGGGTTACAAACCAGGTCTTCACAAAAGATCCAAACGCCAGTAGATAATAAACCAACTCCATTTTTCATAGATACTGCTCCAGCATAGAGAAACCTAACTCCCACTGATAATATGCAGATTCCAATGGCCAAAGAATTAGTCTGCTCCAGGAATGTCAACTCCATTCTAAGAAGCATGTGCGTATCCTCGCATCGTGAAATTATATAGCATTCTGATCATATTTTCTACATGTTTCTTACCCATCTCTCTTTTAGAAAATAAGGTTAAATGATAGAAGATTTCCTTCATTGGCATTGTATTCAAGGAAAATATCTTGCGGGAATTCTCTGTGCTCCAATGCTGATGTAAGTACATGTTGTATATCACTATATTTTTACATCAGCATGTATTTTGTTAATCGGCGTGAATCCAACCTTTGTCTGATCTAAAATTTGTTGTAGCAAAATGTTAAAGGCGCCAATGTTGATTTTTGTAAAGAAAACTGCCTGGTAGTTTTGCATACTGAGCTGCATGAGTGTACTATCTCATATCATGCACATTACTGAATTGTAGTGCTGCTCTGGTTGCCCATTCATTCATTGTGTCAATGTTGCTTTCGTATTACCTTACCTGGCTGATGATAGCTGTGCCATATTGTGTTAATTTGGTGTTGGCTAGTTGCCCAAACATTCGTTGTGCCAATGTTGCTTTCCTATTATCTGACTTGGCCAATGATAGCAATGCTACTGTCTTAATTTGGTGCAGGCTGCTGAAGATAAGAAGACAAACTCTGAAAACAGCAAGGCAACCCCATTGTTTCTTTCTAATAAAACTAGGCCAGGTAATATGCCAATAACTCATGATTAATCGGTTTGGTTCCCCTCCTAATTTATGTTATGATGAAGTGGTCGAGACACTCTCCCCTATCAATAATACAAGGCTTCCAAAATCGCCATTTGAATCTGTTCAGTGTCCTCTATCTCGAATGCAACGGAAAAAATGTATGTTTGTGAACCAATTAATGGATGAAGGAATGATGGAAATGGTGGAGGAATCAGAGGTGCAGAGTCGTGCGACACAACAACTGATCAATGTTTTCAGAGACAGTGTAGCAAAGCAGCAAGAACTTGCCCACATGCTTATGGGAGTCATCCGTGCTGAGGTTGCAGATTGTGACGTTGTAGATCATTAGGTTCTGTTCATTTATTTGCACTGGCATCAATCTTTGATTGCCCAGTGGATGTAATTTCCTGTAATATATGCTGGATGTGCAACGTTTTTCCCTGTATGTCGTACCTTTGCTTGATCGGTTTTGGTCCTGTGCATAATTGCTCGTCGTAATGGGCTCAAATTATCTAATTTGGCCTAAAGACATGTACGAACTTTAGTGGGCCCATTAAGTTAATGGGCCGTTACCAGGCCGAAAGTTAATGGTCGGCCCTCTTAACTCCCGGGTCGTTAACAGGCTGATATCGAAGCGGGCAACAGGTGGGCCCAATTGATTTCACGGGCCGTTAACAGGCTGTTACTAAGTTCGGGATACATATGGCCCAACTATACCGTGGACCTTTAGCAGGCCGAAAGAGACAGCGTGCTTGTACTAGACCATGAAGAGCATGGGCTGCTAAGAGGCCGAAAGTCAGGTCGTATTGTAAATGGCCCAACTGTGTTGTTGGCCTTTAGCAGGCCGAAAGAGAAACCGGGCTGGTATTGGACCATGAAGGGCATGGTCCGTTAAAAGGCCAAAACTCAGGTCCGACTACAAATGGCCCAACTCATTTATGGTCCGTTAACATGCTGAAAGGCACACTGGGGCGGGAATTGGCCCAACACTCAAATGGGTCGCTAAAAGGCCAAAACTCAGGTCCGACTATAAATGGCCCAACAGATATATGGGCCGTCACCAGGATGAAAGACACACCAGACCAGAAATTGGCCCAACACTTAAATGGGTCGCTAAAAGGCCGAAACTCAGGTCCGACTACAAATGGCCCAACTGATTTATGGGCTGTCAACAGGCTGAAAGACACACCGGGCCGGAAATTAGCCCAATATTTAAATGGGTTGCTAAAAGGCCGGAAGAGGTACATCATGAAAATTGGCCCATCCACTGAATGGGCTGTTAACAGGCCAAAATCTCATCGGGCCGATATTGAGCCCAAATATATAGCGGGCTGTTAACGGGCTCGAACTGGCGATGGGCTGCAATGGTGTCAAATCTTTATCGAGTTGTTGACGGGCCGAATTGGCACATCTCGTATGGGCCATGGGCTTAAATGGACCTTACACAAGTAGGCCTTATATGGGCCGACCTGCTATTTTTTACTGGACCGGTCTTTTTCACCGGAATGGGCCACTGTTGAGCCGTGCCATGTGTCGCCTATCATAGGCGCCTCCTGTCCAATGAGTGGATGACATTTGTCCCAATGGTGAGGCAACACGTGTTTCCTCCGGCCATTGATGATTTTACTCGTGGAAAATCCCCATTGGTCGGGGCTGTTAACGGGTTATTGAATCCAAAACCGGACCCGATAGCTTAACGGCGTTCCGTTATGGTGGATGCCACGTGTCGGTCACCCTTGACGAAAGCACTTCTGTGACGCGCGATTTATCGTCATGGAAGTGGACACTTCCGTGATGATAATTTTGGTAATGTCATGGAACACTTCTACGACAGCACATGTATGACTATCTTGATTCTGTCATAAAATTGTCATGGATGTACATGCATGACAGAAAATGTGACCTACTTTGAGAAACATGTATCATCACAGAAGTGTATTTATTTTGTAGTGATGGCTGCTCCAGCCCGAGCACAATTAACTTGTGAGTTCTCTTAGATGAGCTATTGGTGGAACAGCTAGTCCTTGCTGATATAGGATGCCCTCTTCGCATCCTTATGGCGTACCCGGATGATCGCCCGTCGCCCAATGGCCAATAAACGTTGTGTAGACAGAGCATATCACATACATCTTATTAGAAGCAATCGTTTGTGTTATTATCGGCCTTCCCACACATTTGTGCTTACAGACCTGTTTGTCGCCTATCACACACATATTGTTATATTGAACAGTTGATGTTCTCTTGTCTCAACGTAAACAGTTCATCCGAGTGAACTGCATGCCGTATATCGCACACACCTTAATCTGGCTCACCATTTCTTTCGTGCTGCCTAATCACAAACAGTTCATCCGAGCGAACCGTGTGATGTATATCACACACACCTTCATCTGCCCGCCCATTTCTTTTGTTCCTCCTCATCACAAATAGTTAATTGAACTGGACCGTATGCCCTGCATCGCACACGCAACTAAACTCTGAATCGTGTTTGATGCATCCATAATCGCAAATGTTTTGCACCTTTTTTGACGTTTTTTACACCGATGTTTGCGATTATGGCATCGCACATAGTTTCGTCGAAGGGTCTCTGTTCGTAGTGTCGTGTTAGCAGCATCCTACAGTAGTGTTACTCAAGGATAAAGAAGAGCTTCACAACAAGTCTAGTGGTGCTTACAAAGCCTCATGTGATGCTCCTACATCATCAAGTGAGAAACAAGTCTTCAATGAAGAATTGAGCTTAATCGTGAAGAACTTTAACAAGTTCTACAAGAGTAGAAGCAAGGAAAGTTCCAAGTCAAGGTCCTACAATGACAAAAGATCTTCTAGTCGTGAATGCAATTGCTACAATTGTGGGAGACCTGGACACTACTCCAATGAGTGTATGGCTCCCCACAAAAGAAGAGAAGACTCACCTAAAAGGAGAAGTAGAAGAGAAGAATCACCACCAAGAGAGAGAAGGAATAGAGATGATCGTTATGAACGAAGACCCTCTCGTAAAAGAAAAGATTTGGAAAAGAAGGACAAATCATCAAAGAGCTATATAAGACGAAGACATCAAGCTCATGTTGGTGAATGGGTATCCGGTTCTGACACCGATAACTACTCCGAGAGAAGCTATCACTCCAACTCATAAGATACTCAAGATGAAGGTGTTGTCGGAATTGCTCTTGTGGCATCGAACTCCTACGACATATTTGATTCACCAAATGAAGGAATTGGAAGATGCTTCATGGCTAAAGGCCCTAAGGTATCACACCCTGAATATCTTGATTTCAATAATGATGAAGATGATTTGCTAGGAGATGATGATTTACTTGTCGGTAGTAATATTGATGAAAACTATGATGAAATTGCTATTAATCATGCTAATCAAGATAAAACAAATGACAATGATAAGGAGAAGATTGAGCGTCTAACTAAAGAATTAAACACTTTCAAGTTAGCTCATGAAACTACCTTAGAGGATCATCGAGAACTTTTGAGGACTCATGAAAAGCTCAATCTAGAGCAAGAGCATGAGTTCTTAAAAGCAATCAATGATGATCTTCGTAAGAAAAGTTCTTCTTACATTGCCAAGCGTTTACTCTTGTCTACTTACATGCCATAAGTAAAATCTAGCAACAAGAACAAGAAAGATTCTTCCTCTAGTAGTAACAATAATCATGATAAAACAAATGATGTTGCTTCTAGTAGTTCTCTTGATTCCACTAATGATTCTCTTAGCCAAGTTACACTTGAGCAAGAAAATAGCTTATTGAAGGGAATTATAGAGAAAGGTGTTTATAAGAGCCATGCCAGGAGTAAGCAATTCGAGGAAATTGTATGCAAGCAAGGAAGGCACCGGAAGAATCAAGGTGTTGGTTTTGAACGAAAGTTCAATGCCAATGGAGTTGAGTGGGAAGAAGATCAATACCCCAAGACAAAGTTTGTTCCTCAATAAGAGAAGTATGATCCTACTTCCTTGAAGGGGACACAAGCCCAAGATGATCTTCCACCACAAGACAACAAGCTAAAGGGCAAGGACAAGATTCAAGAAGAGTTTGATGCATTTGAAGAAGCTCCGAAGGCCTTGGTCAAGTGGGTTCCCAAGACTACTTCAAGTTCTACTTCATCAAATACATATACAACTCCAAGTATTCCCATCAATATGGTGTGGATCCCAAAGAAGAAGAACAAGAGTGTTCTTGAGGGTGACTGCGCCAACATACTTCACTCTTACTCATATTGGCAAGGACAAGTGCAATGAACTTTCATATCTTGCACTAGTTTAAGGAGTCACAAAACCTCTTGTTGGTAAGACAAGGGACAAGGTAACCTAATGCTTTCATGGACATCATCTTGTGTGCAATTCACTCTATTTCCATGGATATCTTTGTTTGTTCCTTGTGGGACTAACCCGTGTAGGTATTGAAAGTGCAACTCACTCCAATGGATTGCTCCAAAATGATCTACATCAACATTGAGCATATACATCTTCAACACCTACATGAAGTCATCGTCGACAAAACCAAGGTTAGTTCATCCCTATTAGGGGGGATATCACATCTAGGGGAGCTTTACTCTAAAGATTGAGCTAAAGAAACTCTAATGGTGTGAACACAACAATGCTTTATGTAAAAGTGGCAACCCCACTTGTGCTTAAACGATGAGTATGACCTATGATCAAATGTTCTCATTTGACTCCTAAGTCAATATACTCATATATAGATGACCTAGTCGTCGCCAATTGCTTGATAGATGCTAGAATGTTTGTGCATGCTTTGCCACATATTTCATTTGCTATCTTATTGCGTGAGCATGTTGAGTGCATATTTTTCTCATGCGAGGACATCTATTTGTTGCTTTGATTGTTTGGCTCTTTTTTCTTTTGCCAAATGGATGGACAAGAATGCCTAAGAGCCTCCTCTAGATATCTATGCTTTTCTTCTCTCAAACTCTATTCATGCTACATCACAAAGTTTGATCAAGTCAGATTCGAAGCCCTCTAAGTGAGGAGCAGTCGGAGTCCCCGATTCGTCATAGACTTAAACTTCCAAAACATCTTAGTGCATTTCGGTCTGACCGATTCTTTCCTTTCATTCATACCGAGTTCATTAAGTTGATCTAGGTTTTCAATCTCGGTGCAACCGATTAGAACAATTCGGTCTCACCAAGTTGTAGTACTGCCAGTAGTTTTGCATCTCGGTGCCACCGAGTCGTTCCACTCGGTCACACCGACAGAGTCTAGTTATATATACCCACGGGTCAAAACTTGGAAAGTTTTCCGAATTCTTTCGCCCGAGCCTATCCAGCTCTGCCGTCTCAGGTTTCCGGATCGTCCTCTCATCGCCAGCGGCCTCCCGCCGCTGGTCTCCGCCGCCGTCAACAGAATTCAACCCCGCTATTGCCGCCGTAGCGAGCTCATCGCCAAGTTAGGGTATGATTTTGACCCTTTGTGCAATCTTTACCTCCGATTCTTAGCACAAAGCCAATGCCATGATTCTTGCCACGTATGAGATAATCCTGTCCAGCGAAAACTCTGTTTAGATTAGTTTTGATTCAAAGTTTTAGGGTTAGGTTTCTGCCGAACTCATCTCGGACCGACCGAGTTCTGGAAATCGGTCTCACCAATTTGGCTTAGGCCATTGCACTTGTAAGGTTCGGTCTGACCGAAACTTGCAAATCAGTGTGAACGAGTTGAACTCTCACTGAAACCCTAGCAAACTCGGAGTCACCGAACTGTGTCTCGGTCTGACCGATTTCACTAGTTTAGACTCCAAAGTTGCTTCGGTGTCACCGAGTTTAACGAATCGGTAACTTCGAAATGCTTTCCATAGAAACCCAAAACTAAGATTTTGACTCATTTGTTTTCCAAAACATCTACGCTTTGTGATGCTCATCCACTCTATCTCATCTACATTTATTCACGGGGTCAACTTTCAGTTTGCAGTGTCAACAATGTCTAGCCAAAGTGACAGCCAGAACAGATCAGAGGAGTAGGCACATCTGAGTGAGGGCTCTAGTCCCTCCAATAGCAGCTGCTGTGAGAGTAGCAGAAGCACTCCAAGCAATCTGCCAAAGGCTGCTACCAAGTTAAGAAAGAAGAAGAATTCTAACAGTAGGGATGAGGATTTTGTGGCTGATGAGGCCACCTCAAATAAGAAAGTTACTAAGAAGGAGTATGGCACAGTTGCTTCAACAAAGCCTGGTTTGAACAAAAAGAGAGCTCCAATGTCAAAGGCCAGAGCAGCAACTCAAGAAACAATGGTGTTCACTCTTGAAACAAGAGATAGCGAGCCAGCAGGA
>LR738715.1:533328626-533397153 GCA_902687465.1 Secale cereale
TCAACACCTACATGAAGTCATCGTCGACAAAACCAAGGTTAGTTCATCCCTATTAGGGGGGATATCACATCTAGGGGAGCTTTACTCTAAAGATTGAGCTAAAGAAACTCTAATGGTGTGAACACAACAATGCTTTATGTAAAAGTGGCAACCCCACTTGTGCTTAAACGATGAGTATGACCTATGATCAAATGTTCTCATTTGACTCCTAAGTCAATATACTCATATATAGATGACCTAGTCGTCGCCAATTGCTTGATAGATGCTAGAATGTTTGTGCATGCTTTGCCACATATTTCATTTGCTATCTTATTGCGTGAGCATGTTGAGTGCATATTTTTCTCATGCGAGGACATCTATTTGTTGCTTTGATTGTTTGGCTCTTTTTTCTTTTGCCAAATGGATGGACAAGAATGCCTAAGAGCCTCCTCTAGATATCTATGCTTTTCTTGTCTCAAACTCTATTCATGCTACATCACAAAGTTTGATCAAGTCAGATTCGAAGCCCTCTAAGTGAGGAGCAGTCGGAGTCCCCAATTCGTCATAGACTTAAACTTCCAAAACATCTTAGTGCATTTTGGTCTGACCGATTCTTTCCTTTCATTCATACCGAGTTCATTAAGTTGATCTAGGTTTTCAATCTCGGTGCAACCGATTAGAACAATTCAGTCTCACCAAGTTGTAGTACTGCCAGTAGTTTTGCATCTCGGTGCCACCGAGTCGTTCCACTCGGTCACACCGACAGAGTCTAGTTATATATACCCACGGGTCAAAACTTGGAAAGTTTTCCGAATTCTTTCGCCCGAGCCTATCCAGCTCTACCGTCTCGGGTTTCCGGATCGTCCTCTCGTCGCCAGTGGCCTCCCGCCGCTGGTCTCCGCCGCCGTCAACAGAATTCAACCCCGCTATTGCCGCCGTAGCGAGCTCATCGCCAAGTTAGGGTATGAGTTTGACCCTTTGTGCAATCTTTACCTCCGATTCTTAGCACAAAGCCAATGCCATGATTCTTGCCACGTATGAGATAATCCTGTCCAGCGAAAACTCTGTTTAGATTAGTTTTGATTCAAAGTTTTAGGGTTAGGTTTCTGCCGAACTCATCTTGGACCGACCGAGTTCTGGAAATCGGTCTCACCAATTTGGCTTAGGCCATTGCACTTGTAAGGTTCGGTCTGACCGAAACTTGCAAATCAGTGTGAACGAGTTGAACTCTCACTGAAACCCTAGCAAACTCGGAGTCACCGAACTGTGTCTCGGTCTGACCGATTTCACTAGTTTAGACTCCAAAGTTGCTTCGGTGTCACCGAGTTTAACGAATCGGTAACTTCGAAATGCTTTCCTTAGAAACCCAAAACTAAGATTTTGACTCATTTGTTTTCCAAAACATCTGCGCTTTGTGATGCTCATCCACTCTATCTCATCTACATTTATTCACAGGGTCAACTTTCAGTTTGCAGTGTCAACAATGTCTAGCCAAAGTGACAGCCAGAACAGATCAGAGGAGTAGGCACATCTGAGTGAGGGTTCTAGTCCCTCCAATAGCAGCTGCTGTGAGAGTAGCAGAAGCACTCCAAGCAATCTGCCAAAGGCTGCTACCAAGTCAAGAAAGAAGAAGAATTCTGACAGTAGGGATGAGGATTTTGTGGCTGATGAGGCCACCTCAAATAAGAAAGTTACTAAGAAGGAGTATGGCACAGTTGCTTCAACAAAGCCTGGTTTGAACAAAAAGAGAGCTCCAATGTCAAAGGCCAGAGCAGCAACTCAAGAAACAATGGTGTTCACTCTTGAAACAAGAGATAGCGAGCCAGCAGGAACCAAGAAGAGGGCTAGGAAGACCACAACCAGAGTGGTTGGCAAGCCAACTATGAGAGCTGGAGATGATGATGCTAATGAGCCTGTTGCACCTGCTACAAAGACTCAGAAGTTGATGGGGGATGCCATCAAGTCTAGGGCTGCCCCTTGTAAGCCCAAGACTGCCCCCAAAGCTTCTGCTCCAGCCCCCAAGACTGCACCAAAGAGGAGCACAAGAGACATTCCAGCAGCTGAGAAGAACAAGGCCCCAGTGTCATATGTTCCTAAGGAGGAGGAAGATTCATATCAAGAATCCTCAGATGGTGATGAGTCTATGATGCTCAGAAGGCTCAAGCCAAAGATTCCAGATCATAATGATGCCCATCTTGTTGCTGAGAACATGAAATTGAGAAAGGATGCAGGTCTGAGAAAATGGAGACAGACTGATCCATATGCCACAAGGAGAAAGACTGTTGTGGACTATAGGTTTCACACCAAGGAACAACATGATTTCTATGAGACAGTGTTGTTGGACAAGAAGCCCATTGTTTGTGACATGAAGTGGGTTGATTGGAAGTACATCGATAAACATGCTGATTTCTTTACAGGTGTTCATGAAAGCTTCAGGCAAAATGAAGTTGACAAGTCTGTGGGAAAGAAATTGACTAGGTGGAACGATGAGATGATCATGCAATTCTACTCCACTGCTCATTTCTATCCAGATGGTAGGATTGTATGGATCACTAAAGGTACAAGGTACCAATAAACTGTGGCCGAATGGCAAGTTTGATCAATGCCCCTAAGGAAGATGAGAATGACATTGATGTGTATGCCCAGTCCGGATTGGATCCAAACTCTATGGCAAATATGTACAAGCCAATTCCTAACAGAGAAGTGAAAACTCATAAGTTTGGCTCCATATACCATCTGTTGTCTGGATTGACCACAATCAACACTATACTTAGGCACACTTTGTTGCCTAAGTCAGGAGATCATAGAATGATCCGAGGTCACTCCATCAACTTGCTCCACATGTTTGATGTTCCCGAGAAGTTCAAGGTCATGAGTCTGATTGTAGAGACTATCAAGAGGACAACAGCTGACTAGAAAAGGTCTTGTGGATATGCCCCTCACATTCAGATGTTTATCAACTCCAGGGTGGAGAAAGGAACGTATCTGCTTGACGAGAGGCATCTTCGTCTTAGGCCCAAATTCGAGGACAATGAAGTTGTCATGGATGCATCCCATCCTACTTCAGTTGAGGGCCAAGAGAAGATTGCTCAAGCAAAGGCAACCAAGAAAGCAAGTGCTTCTGCAGCTCTTAAGACCAAGCACCACCAGCTCAATCATTTGCTTGAGGCCACTTTGAGGATTGAGAAGAGTTTTGCCAACTTGACTTAGAATCAAGCTAGCCTTGAAAGGATCATTGAGACAAAATTCCATGATCTACACTTGAAGGTGACAGAGATGCAAACAGCAGTTGAGCAGCTCCAAGAAGAAGCTGAGGATAGGAAAGGACAACCTACCACAAATGTCTTATAGAGAGTGCCAAGAGGGCAGAGATCTACTGTAGTGCCCATGGCTGACACTAGAGCAACTACATCAACAACTGCAGCCACAGGATCAGTGCCACCTCCAGTTGCCACTCCACCAGCTCCAACAACTTCCATAGATGCATTCATCCTTGGAGTTCTCTCAATGCCACCTCCCGAAGACCAAGCCTAGAGAGACGCATAACATTATGCATTTTCAAGATTTTTGGTAACTTGTTGCCAAAGGGGGAGAAAGTGTATAGATCACAGGCTTTAAGAGTAAGAGCTTTTCTTTCTTTTGCCTTTCTTTGGTTTTTGGATGAAAATTATTTGTGTGCTTGCTTGATACTCTATGTTTATGTGTGTGAGATACTTGTATGATCCTCTGTTCGATCATATCATACTTTAATGCATGCTTGAGTGATGCTATTATTTATCTCTCATATATGATCATTCACTTTGCATTGGTGATGAGTGCATATTTTACCTTCTATCATTTGAGCGCTCCACCAAGATGTATGTGACATGGAAGAGTAACCGATGATCCTAATTGATTGTGCATTTGCATTCAAAATCAAATTTTAAGTAATGCACAAATTTAGGGGGAGCTCTTGCTTATCACATACTTCTCAAAGTGACGATGTATTTCAATCTTATTATCATTTGTCGAAGCTTTGATCTATATGTTGTCATCAATTACAAAAAAGGGGGAGATTGAAAGTGCAACTATCCCTGGGTGGTTTTGGTAATTCCTAACAACATATAGCTCATTGAACTAATGCTCTTTTAAGATGATCATTTCAGAAAGTTTAATGATTAGCATGGCATGGACTAGGAATGTGGACCCCTCAAAATGCTAAGGACACATATTGGCTCAAGCTCAAGACTCTACATTTTCATTTTAGTGATCCAAGATCACATTGAGTCCATAGGAAAAGACAATACTATTAAAAGGGGATGAGGTGTTGCTTAATGGCTTGCTTGCTCGAAATGCTTAGTGATATGCTCTAAAAGCCCTCAACCACTTTCTCATTCCACATATGTCCTAAACCTAAAGTCAAACTCAGTCCCACCAATTTGATCTATCCGGTGCCACCGAGTTCATTTGACATAGCCATAGCTAGAAACCCTAATCATTTCGGTCTCACCGATAGGGATCTCGGCCTCACCGAGATGGGATTGTAAACTCTATGTTTATCTTCATAACGTTTCGGTCTAACCGAAGTGAGCGATCGGTCCCACCAAGTTCGCAATGCAAACTCTCTGTTTCCTTTTCGTAACGTTTCGGTCTCATCGAAATGAGCGAATCGGTCCCACCGAGTTTGCCTGACCAACTCTCTGTTTGCCTATTACAGAAATCGAACTCACCGAGTTGATGTGATCGGCCTCACCGAGATTACGTTATGCCCTAACCCTAATGAAATCCATCCCACCGAGTTAATCATGTCAGTCCCACCGAAAAGCCTAACGTTCACATTTTGAACTAAATGGGTCCGACAGAGTTTCATGATTCGGTCCCACCGTGTTTGGTAAATTGTGTGTAACAGTTAGATTTTGTGTGGAGGCTATATATACCCATCCACCCACTCTTCATTCGGGGAGAGAGCCATCAGAACATACCTACACTTCCATTACTCATTTTCTGAGAGAGAGCCACCTACTCATGCGTTGAGGCCAAGATATTCTAATCCTACCATATGAATCTTGATCTCTAGCCTTCCCCAAGTTGCTTTCCACTCAAATCATCTTTCCACCATATCGAAATTGTGAGAGAGAGTTGAGTGTTGGGGAGACTATCATTTGAAGCAAAAGATCAAGGAGTTCATCATCAACACACCATCTATTACCTTTTGGAGAGTGGTATCTCCTAGATTGGTTAGGTGTCACTTGGAAGCCTCCGACAAGATTGTGGAGTTGAACCAAGGAGTTTCTAAGGGCAAGGAGATCACCAACTTCGTGAACATCTACCCTAGTGAGGCAAGTCCTTCGTGGGCGATGGCCATGGTGCGATAGACAAGGTTGCTTCTTCGTGGACCCTTTGTGGGTAGAGCCCTCCGTGGACTCGCGCAGCCGTTACCCTTCGTGGGTTGAAGTCTCCATCAACGTGGATGTACGATAGCACCACCTATCGGAACCACGCCAAAAACATCCGTGTCTCCACTTGTGTTTGCACTCTCCAAACCCCTCCCTTTACCTTCATATGCAATGATTTACTTTCCGCTGCTACAACTCTAGAATTGCATGTGTATGAAGATTGCTTGACTTGTGCTAATTTGCTAAAAACTGTCAAAATATAAAATTGGGAAAAGGCTAAGTTTTTATTTGGTCAAGTAGTCTAATCACCCCCCCCCCCTCTAGACATACTTTCGATCCTACAGTTAGTTGCATCCCATGTCTTACAGTATTTCACATCATTTGTGCAATTGCAGTTTAACTTCTAGCATTTACTGGTTGCATGTAGGTAAACATGTCAGTGGCACTGATCCACACTTCGACCCAAAGGAACAGCTCACCTCTGCCGTCCCTGACTTTGGGCGGGCTCTGGCCAAGATGAAGTGCCCCAGCAACTACCTCTCAGGACTTACCAAGTATGTACTCACCAGTTCAATCTTACCAATACCAGTTGCAATTCATGGCTATGTTTTGTACGGTCGATGTATTAAGCATGTTCTAGTAAACATGCTTAACATGTTTTTTCTACTTTCCCTACCTATTTATAGACATCTGGGCCATTCTCTGCTCTGGCAGCACCTGCCTTGTGATGTTTAACTATGCCAATTGAATTTTATCAGTACCGGTTTTAATGTCTATTAAGCCTGTTGCAATTAACAGTTGAATCCATTTTTAAACAGTTGTATTTTAATGGCTACAAACTTACAAAACATGACTTAGGATGTTGTTAAGCCTGTTGCAATTAACAATTATATCCATTTTTTAATTTGTCCATTTGCTACCATGCTACTCTCCGCAATGAAGATATACTAGAGATGTTGCCCATTTGCTATTTTTGGTGGATGCTAACTCTGTTCTACTTAACATGCATGTCCATGTACTTACGCAGGGTCATAACGGCCGATGTCGTTGTTTACCGTTGAGGTTAGTTGCATCCCATGTCTTATAGTATTTCACATCATTTGTGCAATTGCAGTTTAACTTCTACCATTTACTGGTTGCCTGTAGGTACACATATCAGTGGCACTGATCCACGCTTCGACCCGGAGGAACAGCTCGCCTCCGCCGCCGCTGACTTTGGGCGGGCTCTGGCCAAGATGAAGTGCCCCAACAACTACCTCTCAGGACTTACCAAGTATGTACTCACCAGTTCAATCTTACCAATACCAGTTGCAATTAATGGCTATGTTTTGTACGGTCTATGTATTAAGCATGTTGTAGAAAACATGCCTAACACATTTTAGCTATTTCCCCTACCTTTTTATAGAGAATTGGGCCATTATTTGCTCTGGCAGCAGCTGCCCTATGATGTTTAACTCTGCCAATTGCATTTTTATCAGTACCGGTTTCAATGGCCATTAAGCCTGTTGTAATTAACAGTTGTATCTATTTTTAAAGAGTTGTATTTCAATGGCTACAAACTTACAAAACATGAATTAGGATGTTGTTAAGCCTGTTGCAATTAAAAGTTGTATCCATTTTTAATCCGTCCCTTTGCTACCGTGCTACTCTTTCGCAATGAAGATATCACTACAGATGTTGCCATTTTATTACCATTTGCTATTTTTGGTGGATGTTAACCATGTTGTAGTTAACATCCGCTTTCCATGTACCTACACAAGGCTACAATGGGCGACGCTCTTGTTTGCCGTCGAGGTTAGCTGCATCCCATGTCTTATAAACCATCTATTCCTAAATATAAGTATTTTTAGAGATTCCAATATAGACTACATAGGGAGCAAAATGAGTGAATCTAGATTCTAATCTAAACTATATCTATAATTCTATATACATCTGTATGTAGTTCATATTGAAATCTCAAAACAAAATACGTGTACTTAGGAACATGGGTAGTTGTATTTTACATCATTTGTGCAATCTCAGTTTACCTTCTAACATTTACTGGTTGCTTGTAGGTACATATATGAGCGGTACTGATCCACGCTTCGATCCCTTTTGCGTATGGGGCAATGAGATATTCATGAACAAGTGTCAAGTGAGGAAACTAAGAAAGATTGTTAGGCGAAAGAAACGGGTGATTGGAATTAAGCTCTTTATTTACACTTTGTCAAAGACAACAATTAACTTTAGGATGGTAAGTAATGTGTTGTCTTTTCCCCCTGCCCGCAACAAGTTACCCTATTAGACCTCAGTATCTGATTTTTTTTCTTTCAGTGGTTTCTGAAGCTATTTACTGATGATTACCTTGTAAACTACATGACCGAAGTGGAGGCAACTAAGGTTAAAGTATATAATTCATGCTACGATGATAATGCTCTAGAAGTCTTCCTGAAGGCGGTGAAGGATGGGCGGAAGATCGTCCCAAGGGGTTGAACAAAAGTGGTTCGTGCCTATGGCATGCATGAAGGCACATTATGGGCATTTCGCTTCTTCAACACCGTGGGTAGTCAAAATGATTTACATTTGTCTCTTCACCTTTACCGCCTTTAAATATTGTGGTTCATAATAGTTAATTGATGCCTAATCCCGTAATTACTGAACATATTGTACTAGCAATTTTATTTATGGATCCATTGTTGAACCATTGCATTGAGAATTTGAATTTCACGTTTCATATTTCAAAGTTTCCAAATCGAATAATAAATTACATGCAAAAATAAAAAGAGTAGAGACTGTCATGGAACTTTGCAAACGGTTCTAGCAGTAAAAGCTCTTGTGATGGATAGCCCAATGCCACATAGTTTTCTACATCAAATCGTGTGTGATGTAGTTCATAAAGGCAAACAGTTAACCAAGGCAGAGCGTGTGTGATAGTTACACCTTTCACACACGAGCGTATACATAAAACTGTGTGGGATGTACATACGAACGTAAACGTTTTCCCTGATTGTGTGGGATGTACATAAGAACAGAAATGTATTCCTTAGATTGATTGTGTGTGATATACATACCTACATAAATGTTTTTATGGGATTCACCGTGTGGGATGTACATACCTACGGAAATGTTTTTCTGGGATTCACCGTTTGGGATGTACATACCTACATAAATGATTGGGTTTCGATGCCTCGCCCGATTGCACATGAGCTCATTTGGTGTCCCAGGAGGGCCTATCCCCAATGATTTTTGGGTCGTGTGGGAAGGACCCCCCTATCGCCTACACTCACTTGGCGACGGTTCCAAATGTCGTCGCCAAAAGGGGTTAAAACCGTTTGTATAGCACTGATGCGTACTAGTGTCTCCCGCTTCCGTCGCCCCCAATCCTCCCCGCTCCCCATCTTACTCACTCGTACAGAAAACCCCGCTCACCTTATTCCTCACTCATACAGAAAATGCCTGCTCCTCTTCTTACACTCCTACAGAAAAGCCCATCCCTCCTTCCCCACTCGCACTGCCACTAGGCTCGCCTCTGGCTACTCTGCTCAAACCCGTGACCTCGGCGCGACGCCCGCAAGGAAAATGGATTCGGCAGGCCCCAACACCAAGAAGATGATGCTCTCGTCAATGGTGACGCCGATTGTAGATCCCGCACCCGGCAGTGCGGGGAGAAGCGGCGAGCCCCCCACCCGGATATGAGGAACCTGTAGAATCTCCGGTGGACCGCATCATCGATCTCCCAGATGACATCCTTGGGGAGATCATCTCCCTTCTCCAAACCAAGGATGGCTGCGGCACACAAGTCCTCGCATCTCAGTGGCGCCCTCTATGGCGCACCGCGCCCCTCAATCTCGACTGTCGTCAGATATCCGTCCTTCCTGAATTTTATCTCTTCAGAGCCATCGTTTCCTCCCACCAGGTCCCCGTTCAATGCCTACGCATCCCGACACACTACTTGATGTCCATACCCGGCACAGTGGATGCCTGGCTGACATCCGCTGGATTTGAAAAACTCCAATAGCTTGAGTTCTACCAGTACTATGAAAAAAATGTCATGATCCAAACTCTATATATTTGTGCCCATACCACCGTTGTCCATCTCGTGGTTTTCCTCCTCTCTCCACACCCTCACCATAGCCCAGTGCCATCTCCCAGACAATCTGGTACTAATGATTCGGCTCCCACTTCTAAAAAGACTTTTGCTTGTGGTGGTTGATCTGTCGGAAGCCTCACTACACATCATCATCCAATCCGGTTGCCCTGCCCTGGAGCACTTGCTGCTTGTTTTCGGATTAGAAATCCGCCATTGTCTCCAAATAAAGTGGCCTCACTTTAAAAGCATTGGCATTTATTTTGAAGGATAACAACTCATCATCGAAGATGTCCCTTCACTTGAAAGGCTGCTCCTTGATTATTGTTATAAATCTTAACAAATAATTGTCGTCTCTGCGCCTAAAATTGAGGCCTTGGGTGTAATTCATGATCTGTTTGTACATTACAACATGGTGTTTGGATCCACACTTATTCAGGTACGGTATATTATCATCTACACTTTTGTAATCACAAGCTGCATTTTTCATTTATGCGCATAAGTTTTATATCATCTTGGAGTACACTTTGGATACTAATATTATGTTATATGCTCAGTGAAGAGTTCATCCATTGATAGCCTACCAATGGTTTTGGATTCTGTTAAAATCTTATATATCGGAATGTTTAGTATTGATCTGAACACAATTATTTGCTTGTTGCGATGCTTTCCATGTCTGGAGAAATTTTATATAAAGGTGATTATTTCATGCACATTGAAAGCCCAAATATATTGTACCAGAATTACTGTTCGGCTATCGCTCTATCGACATACTCTTTTTTAGACCTTAAATGTTTTGAATCTTCATGTCTACATAGGCAGCAACACATGGAAAAAACATATGACCAATCGGTGGCGTAATAAGCACTGGGATGTTCTCAGTTCTCATGACATTCGCTTGAGGACAATAACGATGGAGGGTTATGCATCCAATCAGGCAAACAGAAACTTCGTCACATTCTTCCTGTTGAATGCGAGGTTACTATTGTCCATGAGGCTTAAGTTTTTCAACGAGAAATTTCTCACGGATGGATATGTTGAACAACAAAAAAAGAAGTTTTAGGTCGACAAATGGGCTTCTGAACGTGCTCGGCTTCTATTTACAACAACTTATCATCATATGCCAGTTAACTTTTTGGCACAGGATATTGATTTTATGGATCAAACTGACCCATTTGTTTGGGACTGCCAAAAACAGTGGTTGGGTTAGATGTTATTGCCATGCCTGTTTAGTTTGGGTTTTGTCTAAACCTGATGAACAATTAACCCTCGTGCTTTTGTACAAATTGTAATGTGGGTTTCAACTTGATGGTGACTGTCATATTTTGTTTCAAACAAGGCAAATGGCTTGCCATTTTTTAATTAAGAGAGAATACTGTAACAAATACCAACCAAGGGAAATAACATCACTCTCACATGCTGCTTGAGTGTAACGCCCCGGACACACCCGCCGATGGTCGTTACTCCTGGCGGGATCTAGACTGGCTCCACATATCAATACTAGTCTTTTCTGCGCACTTTGTCCTCACTCATGCGCACCCGGGAGCAACTTACCAGTCGGTCACCCATCCTCAAATTACTCCAAGCTGAGCACGCTTAACTTTGGAGTTCTTTCTGAATGGGATCCCGAAAAACAAGGAATTCCTTATTGATATGAGTAGTCTATCATCCCTAATAAGCCAGGCTATCACATACACCCCCACTCAGAGGAACAGACGTCCTCGTCGGGCCACAGGATCGTTCCCTCTTGGCACATACGTCTATGCATCCAGTCCGGTACATGTGACATGCCGTGTGCCACGACGGTCACAAACGGCATGAACAACATGACCGTGCACCTGCCCGCAAACAACTGTGTAACCACGAGGGTCGGCTCTGATACCAACTTGTAATGCCCCGGATACACCCGCTGGTGGTCGTTACTCCTGGCGAGATCTAGACTGGCCCCACATATCAATACTAGTCTTTTCTGCGCACTTTGTCCTCACTCATGCGCACCCGAGAGAAACTTCCCGGTCGGTCACCCATCCAGAAATTACTCCAATCTGAGCATGCTTAACTTTGGAGTTCTGTACGAATGGGCTCCCGAAAAAGAAGGAATTCCTTATTGATATGAGTAGTCTATCATCCCTAATAAGCCAGGCTATCACATTGAGCTCACTTTGCATTACAGAACCCAAGTGACTAACCCCCACCAGCACCCACAAACTTATTTTGAACTAGCACACCAAACGGGCTATAAATTTTCATAAGAAAGGCTGCACAACCATGAATGTTTACCTTTTATGTTGTACTTCTGTGTGAACTTGTTAGAATGTATACTGTGGGATTATTAGAATGTACATTGTCGGATTTTGACGTGCCCAAACTAGCAGCACGGCCGGACTACCAGCTGCCGCTCACAGGCCGGTGGCGCTGCCTCGCGTCGTGCCCCACGCCCCCTGTTAAATCCAGTTCGCTCCATTCCCCAATCGCCAGCACGGGATGGAAGTTTCATCTTCTTCCCCTAGCACTGCTAGGGGATTGATGAAGGGCGGCATCCAATCCACCACCGACGATGGTTGCCTGTCCAAGTGATTTTCAGAGAAGAAACTGCAAATTTCAGTTTTCAGATAAGAAAGTGCACGTTTCATAGGCAGAGCATTTAAATCAGCACGCACTTTTCAAACATGGATAATAGAATGTTGGAAATTTTAGTAATGGTCGAAAATGGAACTAACAACAAGTTAACATCATGCTGATCAACATTCATGTATAGCACATCTTCATATGATGCACAGTCAAAAATATATACTATTTTCAAAATGCCAAGATAATGTTGAGTGTGCGAAAAACTAGGTAAACTAGGGACACATTTTTGGCAAGTGGTGGTGGTGGTGTGTGTAGATGACATGGCGGGACCCACATGTCAGTAATAGTTGAGGCAAAAAATTATATAATTTTAACTGCACCATTTGGAATCGAATCCGTACAGTACTACTTTTGGGTGATACGGGTGTAGCACCCGGGCTACTGCAGGTATGATCGAAATAATGAAGGTGCTCTTTTTCACTTCTCTAAGGCGTCTTCCCCGGCTCCGGTTCATTCCCGTCCGTGTCCACGACGTCCTCCTCCGGCTTACTGCGCTCGCCGCGGCACCGGTGTCTTTCGTTATCAACAAGCTCAACAAAGGAGAGGAATTTGGACAGGACTGTACGTTTAAAGGCTGACAGTTAGGACCCACCAGGTCCTTGGCCATACGCAAGCAAGTGACTCATTTGAAAAAATGCTTCTTCCTAATTTTATACCGCGCTTTGGGCCAACAGATTTGTCAACCTAGTAGTCAATAAACAAAATAAATTTACAACGAAGACCGTCATCGGCGAGCTTTTTTAGGGGTACCGGGGATCTGGCAGATATATTTTTTAGAGTTCTCAGCCACGACATACTGACACAGTGGTTTCAACTAGTTTTATGAGGCCCATCATGTATATACCGGCGTATGGGCCTCCCAGCCTTGTTTTTTTCTTAAACATCGGCAACCCAGTTTAACTTTTTTAATAAAACACAGAACACCGTTATTTTATATATATATATATAAGAATAAGAATGTGGGGCCCACTTTATGTTTTCCATTCTAACCACATTATATATTATTATTATTATTATTATTATTATTATTATTATTATTATTATTATTATTATTATTATTATTGTATAATACAAACTTATAAATGTTTAACAGAAGTTGGCAAGGGAAATCCTGGTTGTTTTTTACTCTAAGGCAATGAAAATCATGGTGACTGCGCACAAAAGCTTGCGAAGATTTAAGGCCAATGTGATAATAACACGCTCATATTTTTTTTTGAGCAATAACTTGCTAATTTGATATTTTTCTATATAATATAATGTCTAGCTCTGGTTTAATTTTTGATACTAGTCGATCTATCTAACCTAATATTATCTTTACTACAAAGCCCATCAAATTCGTGTATTTTAAGAAAGTGCAAATGGGCTGTGATTTCTTAGAACAAGTGAAATGGGCCGAATTTACGCTATGATATTTGTTCACCCAGCCCAGCAAATTGACTGTAAATTCTCGAAAACATGGGCTAAATATGAGCCACATATTTGCAAGGCGACATATAGGCTAATAGGTTGAATCCTACAGCAGGCGTTGTCAACTTAGTCAACAAATCATTCTGACATCCACAGCCATTGGATATCCAACGGCCGACATGCATCTTCAATCACGTCTTCTTCCTCCCGCGCCGCTGGCACCGCTTGCTCCGGCCTCTGGCAGCTAGGCAGCTAGTGGCTCTGCTTAGCACACATCGCTGCGAAGCGCTACCGCGCCGCCGGCCAGGCTATCCCTTCACCACTCCACACATGTTATTCTCCACCGACTGCAGCCCGACATAGCACCAGAATTAGTTAACCCTCGTACTCCTCTCCGTATGTGACTCCACTGATATGTCTTCCCATCTCCGGCTCGTTCCAGCCAGGGGCCTCGCCGTCGTCCATCGCCTTGGTGCGCTTGGTGCTGCCTGGTCAACGTGGTCAACAAACGAGAGTCATCGGACGAGGACAATATGTGTAGAGGCTGACAGTGGGGATGCACTAGTTCATGGACGCACGCATGCAACTGGCTCCTTATTATGCGGAAAAAATGTTTCATCTACATCTTCGCACAAAAGGAAGTGCCTCCTTATTAAGGGCAAAAAACAATTATTCCTCCAAGTGACAGCCATGACCCATCAGCAAGGAGCCTGACATGTGGGCCATTAGGTTGCCTACGGAATGATTTGTAAAATTAGTCAACAAAATGGTTCTGACATCTGTAGTCGTTGGATGAACATCTAACAGCAAGCATGCATCTTCAATCTCTTGTCTTCTTCCTGCAGCGCCAGCGGGACTTCCTGCTCCCGCCTCCGGCGGCCAGCAGTGCAGCTTCGCATGCCTCGCTGCGAAGCACTGCTCCACCGCCGCCAGACCACCCCTCCACACCTCCTGTTATTCTCTGCCGACTGCAGCCCCAGGCCACATCAAACCAGTCAACCCTCGTACGTCATACTCCTCTCCGACTGCGACTCAACTGCCGCATCTCCCCCAGCTCCGGGTCAATCCCTTCCTATGTCTCGCCGTCATCCACCGCCTCGGTGCTCTTGGCGCGGCGTGGTCAACATGGTCAAGGAACGACTTCCATCAGGAGAGGAAAATACGTGGAGAGGCTGACAGCTGGGTCCACGGTCGCACGCACGGAAGTGCCTCCTTATTATGGCAAAAAAATATTTGCCCCTGACAGCTGGGACCCGCTGGCTATATTTTCGCAACAAGGAAGTGCCTCCTTGTCCTCCCTGACAGCAGGGACCCACCCAGTGGAATCGTACATAGGTTGTCTGTCTGGTGCGAATGTGTACATACATAGCGGTCGATCGTTCTCTCTGCAGCGATGAACCATGGCCGAGCAAGAAGCGGCACGTGTAGTAGTAGAGCCCCCGACGTAGCAGTTCAGGCAGTCCAGTCAAAACCGTGTACACGTACATACTGCTAGATGCCAAAAAATACAGCCACATACATACAGGTGGTGTCTCGAGTGCGTAGTCGCGCATACAAACGGCCATGCAGTCTCGTACATATGGAGACGGTAGCAACAACGTAATGTTCATCGGAAGCCAACCGGCGGGGTTGGAACGGAGAAACAACATCGTGTTCATCGGGAGGCAACCGACTTGGATGGAATAGCCAAAACCTGGTGTTTCATACCGCAAAATGGAGGGAAACGACCTTCTGCTGGAGCGTGTATGCTCATAACGGGGTCCTGTTCATCGGGAAGGGTTTGGCATACCGCAAAACCGAGGCAACGGCCTTCTGCTCGACCGTCTATGGTCGAAACAGGATCATGTTCATCGGGAGGGGTCTGGCATACCGCAAAATGGAGGAAACAGACTTGTGTTGGAGCGCTACGGTTGAAATGGGGGGTCATGTTCATCGAGATGGGTGTGGCGTACCGCAAAACAAGACTCCACGAGCTACTGTTCACCCACCGTCCACTTCCTCCAGCTTCCACCTGCACTGTTCATCCATAGCGTCTTCCTCTTGTTGGGGAACGTAGTATTTCAAAATTTTCCTACAATCACACAAGATCTATCTACTAGAAGCATAGCAACGAGCGGGGAGAGTGTGTCTACGTACCCTCGTAGAGCGAAAGCGAAAGCGTCTAGTGACGCGGTTGATATAGTCGAACGTCTTCGCGATCCAACCGATCCAAGCACCGAACGTACGACACCTTTGCGTTCGGCACACGTTCAGCTCAATGACATCCCACGAGCTCTTGATCCAGTTGAGCTTCACGGGAGAGTTTCGTCAGCACGACGGCGTGGTGACGGAGATGATGAAGCTACCAGCGCAGGGCTTCGCCTAAGCACTGCAACGATATGATCGAGGTGTGTAACTATGGGGAGGGGCACCGCACATGGCTAAAATCAACTTGTGTGTCTATGGGGTGCCCCACGTATATAAAGGAGGAGAGGAGGAGAGGGTCGGCCCTCCTATGGCGCGCCCATGGGTGGAGTCCTATCCCGCTAGGAGTAGGATTCCACCTTTCCTAGTAGGAGTAGGAGAAGAAGGAAGGGGAGGGAGAGGGAGAAGGAAAGGGGGGCGCGCCCCCACCCCTTGTCCAATTTGGTTTGGGCAGGGGGGCGGGCCACCTCTTGGCTCTTCTCCTTTCTCACCACTAAAGCCCAATAAGGCCCATTACTTCTCCCGGTGAATTCTCGTAACTCCCCGGTACTCCAAAAAATACCCTAATCACTCGGAACCTTTCCGATGTACGAATATAGCCTTCCAATATATCAATATTTACGTCTCGACCATTTCGAGACTCTTCGTCATGTCGGTGATCACATCTGGGACTCCGAACAACCTTTGGTACATCAAATCATATAACTCATAATACAAATCGTCATCGAACGTTAAGCGTGCGGAGCCTACGGGTTCGAGAACTATGTAGACATGACCGAGACACATCGCTGGTCAATAACCAATAGCGGAACCTGGATGCTCATATTGTGTGACGCTCGAGACTGACGTCCCAGAAGATTACAGAAGATTCCCGAAGATTCCAGATGTTCAGGGTTGCCCGTGTGGTTCTTTGTGCTTGTGTTATTTATTTTTTGCATTGCATCATGTCATCATGCCATCATGTCATTTTTATTTTGCATCTCAACCTAAATAATTCGTGTGGACCTTCGGTCCATTTAAATCGAGGGAAGGTGACTTCTCTTTATAACATATAAAGTCTCTCAATATTTAGGGAGCTATATAAATAATATTCCATTGTTGGAATTACCTCAAACACACTTGCATATTCTCCCCATGTTTTTTTTTCACTTCGAGCTTCTCCTTCTAAACCTTGCTAATTCTTTCCGTTGTTTCGAGGCTCCTCCTTTTATCTAAACCCCTTTTATTGCAAGCTAATGTTTTAGTTTTGCACTTCCCTTTTTGTTGGAATTATTTTGTTGGGTTGGGTTTATTCCGTAAAGCCTTACAAAATGTCCATCATTTTTTCTTTTCTTTTCTGTGGCTCTTTCTTTTTGTTTTGCTCTCTCTCTTTTTATTTTTATTTAAGAGATAAAAAGAAGGCCCAGCCTTCCCAGCCTCTTGGGCCTCCCTGGCCTATCTCCTCTTCCCTCCTCTCTTCGGCCCACCTCTGGCCAGGCCTCTCCTCACCTTTCGGCCCAAGCTCCCTGCGACCGAACCCTAGTCCTAGCGATCGCACCTCTCCTTCCCTCGACCCCCAGCCGCCGCACCTCTCCAGCCCCTCGATCCCCTTCTCTCTCCCTCGGTCTCCCTCTCTCACAGCGCCCGCTCGCTCGTCCCTTCCCCTTCGATCTCCAGGCAGAGGCCGTTTCCCTCGCTCCCTCCTCCCATCCTCTCCTCCTCGCCAGCACCAGGACGCGGCGCCGGCGCCCTTCTTCCTCCTCCAGCCCGACGCGCCAAGGCCGCGTCGCCCCGTCGGCCTCCACCAGAGCGCCGCAGCGCTCTCCCTCTTCTCGCCGTCCGCCGCGCCATGGCGCACCTCGCGCCCAGGCAGCCGCCCCAGGCTCCCGCGCCATCTCCCACCCGTGCGGCGCCCGTCCTCCAACAAGGGTCGACCAGATGCAGCAGCAGCGCCGGCCCGAGCGAGCCCTCCGTCACCGTCCCGAGGCCCCAGCGCCTTCGGCCAGGCCAGCGGCCGCAACCAGCAGCGCGCCCGCGCCCCTGCGATTCCATCGCCTCTCCAGCGCCCGGCCATCGCCTCTCCCGCGCCCGACGGCCTCCCTCCGTCTCCATCCTCCTTGCTGCCGCCGCCATGGAGTTCCGCGGATCCTCCTCTGCCCGTCCAGTGCGCCCGGCCTCCTCCTCCCGTGGAAAGGAGCTGCTGCCGTGGCCTCGTCTCAGTGCTGTCCCTGTTGTGTTTGCTCCTGTTTTGCGATTGTTGTGTTGCCTTGCTGTAATTTTTGGACAGATGACCGTGTACGAGACCGAGATCCGTGTACCCCTTCGAGTCGTCGACGACCTTCTAGTTCGACTACACGGCGACAAAAGAAGTGTACATCTACGTGAACCGACAAGTACCACTACATGTACAAGTACCTCGTCGCCCGGAGCACTCGAGAACGACAAGTACCACGACGATCCGTACGTCTACCGTCGCGTGTACCACTACCGTCGCCCGGAAAAGACGGATGCGCCAAGTACATCTACGAACGAGTTCGTCTACCGTCGCGAAGATCCGGGAACGACTACTTCCCTCTACGGCCGTGTACATCTACTTCCTCTACGACCCGCGAGAACCACTACGTCCCTCTACGATCCTGAACCGCCCCGAAACGCATGCTTCGAAGGTATAACCTCGAGTCGTGACCCGTGAGTTGCATGCTTGCTTGTGTTGTATGAAATGTCTCCCGTGTGTGCTCCGTGTCCGTTTCGTCCTTTTGTTTTTTTCCTCGGTTGCCTCGTCACCGACTCGTGGGAACCCGGTAACGGGATCGCCCACCTCTTTTCATCTTGTTCAACTCGTTCACTCCACCTTTTGTTTTGCACCGGTCCCTCACCGAGTTACCGGAACCGATATGTTGTGTGGCATCATTTTCGGATCGTTGCCGTGGCACCCTTTCATTCCACCACGGTGACAATACTTCATATCTTGTTAATTGTCAACCTTTTAATAAAAACTTGCATAAACTTGATCATATCATCCGCATCATGTTAACAACACTAAAATGTTTAATTGTTGTTGCTTTATAATTATTAAACATGCTCATGGGGATTTCCGGAATATGTTGTTGTTATTTCCGGCCTCATTTAAAATGTCTTAATAGTGTAGGTTTATTATTGTTTCACCTCTTGCCATGTTAAAAACATTTAACCTTGTCTTGTAAATAATGAGAGTCAACTAAATAATTAAATGTGGTGTTTCGTCAATATGCAACTTGTTGCATATTGATCTCCACTTAACTTGTAGTGTTGTTTTTGCACTTTGCCATGCCATGCATATTTAAACCGGACATGCATCATACTTGTTTGTGCATCGTATGCCATGTTTTTGATGTGCGTGTTTACCGTGTTGTTTCTTTCTTTCCGGTTGCTTCTCTTGTTAGCTTCGGTTTTGTTCCGGAGTTGTGAGGTTCCGCTCGTCTGTTGCTCCGTCTTCTTCGTGGATCCGTTCTTCTCCCTTGTGGAATCCCAGGCAAGATGACCGAACCCGGATACCATTACTATTTTGCCTATTGCTAGTAGTCTCGATCTTTAGTTTTGCCTCGATGCCCATGTCTTTCCTGTCAGCCTCCTACTTGTAACCATTGCCATGTTTAACCACCCTACCTACGCAAACCGTTGCTTGGCTAAGTACGCTTCGCTCAGCCCCTCTTATAGCATTGTTAGTTGCAGGTGAAGTTTGAAGATGCTCGCTTCATGTTGAAGTTTGGTTGGGTTATATCACACTATATAAATGCTTATAAATGAAATCATCTATATATTGGCAGGGTGGAAGGCTAAGCCTTTTGCTTGGTGTTTTGTTCCACTCATGCCGTTAGGAACCGTATAAACCGGTGTTATGTTCCTTGATTATGCGTTCCTAACACGGTTGGGGTGTATGGGACCCCCTTGATAAACCGCTAAGTGCTAAGTCTTTTCCAGCAAGTCCCAACATTTGGTACTATTTGCCTCATAATAACAACTTAATTAAATAATTAATTTTGCATAGGGGGTCGCGTCCCCGAGGATTCTTAATTCTACATAGCAGGGGGGGGCAGTGCCGATGGTGTTGGTCCCAAACGGGGAGTCTGCAGGGCCGCCTTGGGGCAACCCGAGGTATCTGGTATACCTGTAGAATCGCCCATCCGGTCGTGTCCTGAGACTTAGATACGCGCGGCTACTATCAGGGTGTCGACACGCCAGGAGGATTTGCTGGATTAGCCTTACCTTAGTTCGGTTTAACTTGAGCACGGGATTCCGAGAATACTCGGGTCTTCCCAACTATGGAGTTGCGACTCCGCGGATCGTGGGCTTGTAATGGGTCAAGTTGGAACACCCCTGCAGGGTTTGAACTTTCGAAAGCCGTGCCCGCGGTTATGTGGCAGATGGGAGCTTGTTAATTCCGGTTGTAGATAACTTGACACAATGTTTCAATACACTACCAGCGTGTGTACCGTGACTGTCAATTTCCGAATAGGGATTCGGGAATTGAACACGGTGGGGTTATGTTTGACCGGCTTTAGCTAGGATCACTTCGTGATCATCTTTCGACCGATGCTCTTCTCTTCTCGCTCTCTTTTACGTAAGTTAGTGCTAGTTGCTGCTGCAGACTCTTGTTTTTATCCTTCACCTCATATTCTTTCTTCAGCCTTATCCTCACCCAAGGCTTAAATAGTCTTGTTACCCGGGAACGGGATTGCTGAGTCCTCTGTGGCTCACAGTTACTTCACCACACCAGATGCAGGTTCAGCCGAGTTTGATGCAGGAGCTGGTTCAGTGCTTCACCAGGAGCTTGTTGAAGAGTTTGACCGTTTGCTTGTGACGTTTCGATGTTCAGTAGTGGTTTCTACTAGGATTCGATCCTGACCTGTGGCTTTATGTTGTTTTGGTATCTTTCTTTTGGATCTTCACCCGTAGTCGGGTTGTGATGTTTTGTATGATGTTTGTTTATGTAATGTATTGTGTGAAGTGGCGAGTGTAAGCCAACTATCCTCTTTTGCATTTTAATCCCTCTTTTATATGAGTCGTGCAAAGATACCAAACTTGAGATCATTCTAGGATGGGCTTATACCTTTAAGTCGTGCCTCGACACGTAGGAGGTATAGTCCCATCCTGGGCATTACAAGTTGGTAATCAGAGCCTTCTCCGACCTAGAAGCCCCCACTGATTGATCGAATCGTTGACGGTTGAGTCTAGGCACACACTGAAAACTTTTTGAGTCCTATATTATATCGGAGAGTAGGATTTCTTTGCTTCTCATCCCCTTTCTCTCTGGTGAGGACTCCTGACGATTACTCTTTTCTCTTCTACTTTCAAAAATTGCACCAATTTTTTTTTAGGATCTCGCGAGTATTCGGGGATTGTTTCGATGTTCTTGTGACAAGGATATTGTTCCCGATGCCTCCTGTTACCGAGGAGTTGAGCTTCGGGGTATCATTGTCACAAGTATATCGCGGCAGTACTAAATACTTAAGACGGCCGACATCGAAAATCTCTCCTATACGGCCAGTGGCAAGATAACCCCGACATCACCCAGTACTGGGGAGGTAGTTCGAGAGTATTGCCATAGCTTGTTATAGTGGATGCTTTTCGAAGGTCCGAGGTACACAGTTTCCGAGAAAGACTGGTTATGTGTTGAAGGATGGATACACCTGGATGTAGGTTTAGAGTTGATTGCGCGGTGCTTCCCGTGTATCCCCAACACCTGATTGCATAACTGGAATCTTTCGGAAATCTATAGGTGGGTTCATCTAGTAGTTCTAGGCATTCTTCCAACGGATGCACGATATGAAGTTTGGGGTTCTACATTGAGTGAAGTGGTTTTATGGACTTGTTCTGATCGGGAGTTGCATCTTAAAGGGTCCTTGGCTATGCTGATCCGGGGATTGCAAAACCCTTTTGTAACACGTTCCATGAGCTTTCAGCACGAAGATGCGGAACGAAGCTTCTATCTTGTATTTGTTCTATCTGATCCTTGTTCCTTTTTATTTTCATTTTGCTCTCCAAGTGGCTTCTCGACCAGTGATGTACCTACAGAATTCATTCGTTCGATCCTCTGTTCGAATGATATTGTGAAGATTAGGCTGCTACACATCTATCCTTTGTTCTTGTTTTGATTCTGGTATTCGAGTTGCTTCGATGTCAAATGTTGTTTCCATACCTTTCCTTATCGGTGTTCTCATATTTCTATGGGAGTGCTAATTCTTCTTGATCATTGAGATCTTCATGTTAATCCTTTCAACCGTGTGCCTTCTCTTCAAGTTATTCCATACGGACGTTGTTGAGAAATCTGACGATTTGTCTGTTTCAATCATCCCAAGTTGTCTTTGTTTTTCCCCACCCTCCCTCCCTTTTCTTTATGGAGCTGGAATTCTCAGATGAAACATCCATTTTATTCATGTGATATTTTCTTCATTCTTTTCCTTCAATGTTCTTATCCGGTGATTTATCGTGAAGATGCTCAAGAGCTTCAAGTTCATCATTCTTTTGTTCTCTAATTCTGCTGGTGGATGTAATTCAAGATTGCGGTGTTGATCTTATCCTTTTTCCTCTTTTCACAATGCTTTTTATTCCGGTGCAACAATTAATCATTCTCCTCTTGCTATTCATATCCGGAGTGCTGAAGATTCATAATTCCACTCTTAATCCGTTCAAACTATTTTGAGGATTGTCATCTTATTCAAGCCATTTAATTCAACCGGTGCAATATCTCTTAAGCAATCTTTCTAACGGTGATTTCTTTTGAGTGGGCCCTAACCCACAGGTCTTTTCCCAGGATCTTACCTGACTCTCTTTCTCCGGAGAACTCTTTTCAAAGTGTGATGTAAGAATGTTTTCCATCAGTCACATGCCTTCTCCAAGATCGCTTTCAAATTCTTATCATCATTGGTTCAACCTTTTTAATTCTTCATTCCGGAGTGCTCAACAATTCTCATGGCATTTCTCGTCTTCATTCTCAGCATTTGGAGACCGGAGAAGTGTTTCTCTTAAATCTTGGCCCCTTCTCTTGAAGATTTGTGGTTCTAGCTTCATGCCATCCTCATTATTGTTCCGTTTGTGAGGAATTCTTTTCATACCCACCCGAAGCATTTCATGAATTCTTTTCTTTGTGATCCTCCGAAGGCCATCATTTCAGCATATTTCTTCGTTCTCAGTTTTCAACTTCGTCCTCCAAATACTCTTCATTGATGTCTCTTCGTTCGTCTCCTAATTCTTACGGTGGTTCATTCAAGTTTACCCTTCCGTTGTTATCGTTTTAATTCATTTGTTCTTTTCATAATCCTACCGGTGGTTTGTTGAAGATTTATCTGAGCTTGTGCTAGATATCTCTTTAATTCTTTCCAACGAGAATAAGTAGTATGCCAAATCCTGTGGTTATCATCAATTTAAATTGGTGAAGGATATGCATAACATAAATCTTATTCTAGTTTCTTCCAAATGAGTTAATTCTTTTGTCTGGAGCTTGTTCATCATATCATATTCTCAGTTCTAAGTTGTTCATCTTGTTTTCCGGAGCTCCAAGTTATTTCAATTACATCATTTCAAAGCTCCATCTAATTCTTCGCAGGCCTTGAATTCTTATTCTTTTCGTCTTTCACTTCTCATGCTTTTGTTACCGGAGATCTCATGGTGGTTCATCATGTTTTAATTCATCCTTGAAGTCTTCATCAAGATTCTTGTTGGAGCTCAAGCATTCTTCTTCATGCTTTCCAATTGCAATTCTTGCTCCCTTATCTTTTGAGGTGGTGTTATGTCATTCTTGACAATTCCTTCATGTTTTATGATTCAAGAGTTATCAAGAATGAGATATTTAAAACCATCATTTCTTCTCTTTAGGAGATCCTTCCAACCCCTCCTTTTATCTCTTGGAGTTATCTTGGGTTGTATTTCACCTAAAAGCTTTCCCTAAGGATTGTTGATATTATGGTGCTTATAAATGACCCAAGTTCTTCAATTATCATTCCGGTGAATAAGTTTTTCGTCTCCTTGTTGATCTCAATCCTTTCAAATGTTTCGTCTGTGGCTGGTTGTCACCTCTTAATTTTGAGATGTTTTCCATAAGCCCACATGAACCTCATTCGTTTCGTTGTTGATTTTCCATCAACCACGTTCAACACTTCTTCATAAGGATGCTCTTTCCTAATTCATTTGTGGGAGAAGTTGTCTTTTCTTCTCCATTCAATTCTTACTTTCATCTGTATGCTATTCTTTCATTCCGGAGGTCTTGTCAGATTGCTCTCTTTAACCATCATCTCGTTTTTATCGAGATCATGTTCTCCCTTGCTTGTCTATTTAACCGGAGTGTTGTGTCCTCCATTCTAGTTCTCTCATCTTATCAAGTTTTGCCTCTCTTTTCAACCGGAGTGCTATCTGAATCTTTCTTACCCTTGTGCCATTCTTTTAATTGTTCCGGAGGCTGTGTGTTGTTGATTTCATCAAATATCATTCCATCTCCTCAAGTTCTTGTCCAATTCCTTCCATTTTCAGACGGAGTGCTGTCCAAATTCTGTCATTCTTATTCCTTGGCCATACCATTGCGGTTTCATATTTTTTCCGTCCGTGAGCTCTTGTTCATGTCTTTCAACCTACAAGGTTCTCATTGTGTTCCTTGTTCCTCCTTTTCTAACGGAGTGTTTCATCTTCGTTCATCTCCGTTGCATTCTTTCTTTCAATTTGTTCAACCTCTCAAGGTTCTTTGGTTTCACTCGTCTGTCAAAGAAGCAACTTTGTTTTACCTCTTCCTCTTCCGTTTTACCCGGTGATATCTCTAGGATCTCGGGTCGAGATCCTCTGTTAGTGTGGGAGAGTTGTGACGCCCGAGACTGACGTCCCAGAAGATTACAGAAGATTCCCGAAGATTCCAGATGTTCAGGGTTGCCCGTGTGGTTCTTTGTGCTTGTGTTATTTATTTTTTGCATTGCATCATGTCATCATGCCATCATGTCATTTTTATTTTGCATCTCAACCTAAATAATTCGTGTGGACCTTCGGTCCATTTAAATCGAGGGAAGGTGACTTCTCTTTATAACATATAAAGTCTCTCAATAGTTAGGGAGCTATATAAATAATATTCCATTGTTGGAATTACCTCAAACACACTTGCATATTCTCCCCATGTTTTTTTTCACTTCGAGCTTCTCCTTCTAAACCTTGCTAATTCTTTCCGTTGTTTCGAGGCTCCTCCTTTTATCTAAACCCCTTTTATTGCAAGCTAATGTTTTAGTTTTGCACTTCCCTTTTTGTTGGAATTATTTTGTTGGGTTGGGTTTATTCCGTAAAGCCTTACAAAATGTCCATCATTTTTTCTTTTCTTTTCTGTGGCTCTTTCTTTTTGTTTTGCTCTCTCTCTTTTTATTTCTATTTAAGAGATAAAAAGAAGGCCCAGCCTTCCCAGCCTCTTGGGCCTCCCTGGCCTATCTCCTCTTCCCTCCTCTCTTCGGCCCACCTCTGGCCAGGCCTCTCCTCACCTTTCGGCCCAAGCTCCCTGCGACCGAACCCTAGTCCTAGCGATCGCACCTCTCCTTCCCTCGACCCCCAGCCGCCGCACCTCTCCAGCCCCTCGATCCCCTTCTCTCTCCCTCGGTCTCCCTCTCTCACAGCGCCCGCTCGCTCGTCCCTTCCCCTTCGATCTCCAGGCAGAGGCCATTTCCCTCGCTCCCTCCTCCCGTCCTCTCCTCCTCGCCAGCACCAGGACGCGGCGCCGGCGCCCTTCTTCCTCCTCCAGCCCGACGCGCCAAGGCCGCGTCGCCCCGTCGGCCTCCACCAGAGCGCCGCAGCGCTCTCCCTCTTCTCGCCGTCCGCCGCGCCATGGCGCTCCTCGCGCCCAGGCAGCCGCCCCAGGCTCCCGCGCCATCTCCCTCCCGTGCGGCGCCCGTCCTCCAGCAAGGGTCGACCAGATGCAGCAGCAGCGCCGGCCCGAGCGAGCCCTCCGTCACCGTCCCGAGGCCCCAGCGCCTTCGGCCAGGCCAGCGGCCGCAACCAGCAGCGCGCCCGCGCCCCTGCGATTCCATCGCCTTTCCAGCGCCCGGCCATCGCCTCTCCCGCGCCCGACGGCCTCCCTCCGTCTCCATCCTCCTTGCTGCCGCCGCCATGGAGTTCCGCGGATCCTCCTCTGCCCGTCCAGTGCGCCCGGCCTCCTCCTCCCGTGGAAAGGAGCTGCTGCCGTGGCCTCGTCTCAGTGCTGTCCCTGTTGTGTTTGCTCCTGTTTTGCGATTGTTGTGTTGCCTTGCTGTAATTTTTGGACAGATGACCGTGTACGAGACCGAGATCCGTGTACCCCTTCGAGTTGTCGACGACCTTCTAGTTCGACTACACGGCGACAAAAGAAGTGTACATCTACGTGAACCGACAAGTACCACTACATGTACAAGTACCTCGTCGCCCGGAGCACTCGAGAACGACAAGTACCACGACGATCCGTACGTCTACCGTCGCGTGTACCACTACTGTCGCCCGGAAAAGACGGATGCGCCAAGTACATCTACGAACGAGTTCGTCTACCGTCGCGAAGATCCGGGAACGACTACTTCCCTCTACGGCCGTGTACATCTACTTCCTCTACGACCCGCGAGAACCACTACGTCCCTCTACGATCCTGAACCGCCCCGAAACGCACGCTTCGAAGGTATAACCTCGAGTCGTGACCCGTGAGTTGCATGCTTGCTTGTGTTGTATGAAATGTCTCCCGTGTGTGCTCCGTGTCCGTTTCGTCCTTTTGTCTTGTTCCTCGGTTGCCTCGTCACCGACTCGTGGGAACCCGGTAACGGGATCGCCCACCTCTTTTCATCTTGTTCAACTCGTTCACTCCACCTTTTGTTTTGCACCGGTCCCTCACCGAGTTACCGGAACCGATATGTTGCGTGGCATCATTTTCGGATCGTTGCCGTGGCACCCTTTCATTCCACCACGGTGACAATACTTCATATCTTGTTAATTGTCAACCTTTTAATAAAAACTTGCATAAACTTGATCATATCATCCGCATCATGTTAACAACACTAAAATGTTTAATTGTTGTTGCTTTATAATTATTAAACATGCTCATGGGGATTTCCGGAATATGTTGTTGTTATTTCCGGCCTCATTTAAAATGTCTTAATAGTGTAGGTTTATTATTGTTTCACCTCTTGCCATGTTAAAAACATTTAACCTTGTCTTGTAAATAATGAGAGTCAACTAAATAATTAAATGTGGTGTTTCGTCAATATGCAACTCGTTGCATATTGATCTCCACTTAACATGTAGTGTTGTTTTTGCACTTTGCCATGCCATGCATATTTAAACCGGACATGCATCATACTTGTTTGTGCATCGTATGCCATGTTTTTGATGTGCGTGTTTACCGTGTTGTTTCTTTCTTTCCGGTTGCTTCTCTTGTTAGCTTCGGTTTTGTTCCGGAGTTGTGAGGTTCCGCTCGTCTGTTGCTCCGTCTTCTTCGTGGATCCGTTCTTCTCCCTTGTGGAATCCCAGGCAAGATGACCGAACCCGGATACCATTACTATTTTGCCTATTGCTAGTAGTCTCGATCTTTAGTTTTGCCTCGATGCCCATGTCTTTCCTGTCAGCCTCCTACTTGTAACCATTGCCATGTTTAACCACCCTACCTACGCAAACCGTTGCTTGGCTAAGTACGCTTCGCTCAGCCCCTCTTATAGCATTGTTAGTTGCAGGTGAAGTTTGAAGATGCTCGCTTCATGTTGAAGTTTGGTTGGGTTATATCACACTATATAAATGCTTATAAATGAAATCATCTATATATTGGCAGGGTGGAAGGCTAAGCCTTTTGCTTGGTGTTTTGTTCCACTCATGCCATTAGGAACCGTATAAACCGGTGTTATGTTCCTTGATTATGCGTTCCTAACACGGTTGGGGTGTATGGGACCCCCTTGATAAACCGCTAAGTGCTAAGTCTTTTCCAGCAAGTCCCAACATTTGGTACTATTTGCCTCATAATAACAACTTAATTAAATAATTAATTTTGCATAGGGGGTCGCGTCCCCGAGGATTCTTAATTCTACATAGCAGGGGGGCCAGTGCCGATGGTGTTGGTCCCAAACGGGGAGTCTGCAGGGCCGCCTTGGGGCAACCCGAGGTATCTGGTATACCTGTAGAATCGCCCATCCGGTCGTGTCCTGAGACTTAGATACGCGCGGCTACTATCAGGGTGTCGACACGCCAGGAGGATTTGCTGGATTAGCCTTACCTTAGTTCGGTTTAACTTGAGCACGGGATTCCGAGAATACTCGGGTCTTCCCAACTATGGAGTTGCGACTCCGCGGATCGTGGGCTTGTAATGGGTCAAGTTGGAACACCCCTGCAGGGTTTGAACTTTCGAAAGCCGTGCCCGCGGTTATGTGGCAGATGGGAGCTTGTTAATTCCGGTTGTAGATAACTTGACACAATGTTTCAATACACTACCAGCGTGTGTACCGTGACTGTCAATTTCCGAATAGGGATTCGGGAATTGAACACGGTGGGGTTATGTTTGACCGGCTTTAGCTAGGATCACTTCGTGATCATCTTTCGACCGATGCTCTTCTCTTCTCGCTCTCTTTTACGTAAGTTAGTGCTAGTTGCTGCTGCAGACTCTTGTTTTTATCCTTCACCTCATATTCTTTCTTCAGCCTTATCCTCACCCAAGGCTTAAATAGTCTTGTTACCCGGGAACGGGATTGCTGAGTCCTCTGTGGCTCACAGTTACTTCACCACACCAGATGCAGGTTCAGCCGAGTTTGATGCAGGAGCTGGTTCAGTGCTTCACCAGGAGCTTGTTGAAGAGTTTGACCGTTTGCTTGTGACGTTTCGATGTTCAGTAGTGGTTTCTACTAGGATTCGATCCTGACCTGTGGCTTTATGTTGTTTTGGTATCTTTCTTTTGGATCTTCACCCGTAGTCGGGTTGTGATGTTTTGTATGATGTTTGTTTATGTAATGTATTGTGTGAAGTGGCGAGTGTAAGCCAACTATCCTCTTTTGCATTTTAATCCCTCTTTTATATGAGTCGTGCAAAGATACCAAACTTGAGATCATTCTAGGATGGGCTTATACCTTTAAGTCGTGCCTCGACACGTAGGAGGTATAGTCCCATCCTGGGCATTACATATTGGCTCCTACATATTCTACGAAGATCTTTATCCGTCAAACCGCATAAAAACATACGTTGTTCCCTTTGTCGTTGGTATGTTACTTGCCCGAGATTCGATCGTCGGTATCATCATACCTAGTTCAATCTTGTTACCGGCAAGTCTCTTTACTCGTTCCGTAATACATCATCTCGTGACCAACTCATTAGTCATTTGCTTGCAAGGCTTATTATGATGGTATTACCGAGAGGGCCCAAAGATACCTCTCTGACACTCGGAGTGACAAATCATATTCTTGATCTATGCCAACACCACAAACACCTTCGGAGACACATGTAGAGCATCTTTAAAATCACCCAGTTACGTTGTGACGTTTGATAGCACATAAGGTGTTCCTCCGGTATTCGGGAGTTGCATAATCTCATAGTCATAGGAACATGTATAAGTCGTGAAGAAATCAATAGCAGTACAACTAAACGATCAAGTTGCTAAGCTAACGGATGGGTCTTACCCATCACATCATTCTCCTAATGATGTGACCCCGTTGATCAAATGACAACTCATGTCTATGGTTAGGAAACATAACCATCTTTGATTAACGAGCTAGTCTAGTAGAGGCATACTAGGGACACTCTGTTTTGGTCTATGTATTAACACAGGTACTTAGTTTCCGGTTAATACAATTCTAGCATGAATAATAAACATTTATCACGATATAAGGAAATATAAATAACAACTTTATTATTGCCTCTAGGGCATATTTCCTTCAGTCTCCCACTTGCACTAGAGTCAATAATCTAGTTCACATCGCCATGTGATTTAATATCGATAGTTCACACGTTATGTGAATAACACCCACAGTTCATGTCGCCATGTGGCCAACACCCAAAGGGTTTACTAGAGTCAATAATCTAGTTCACATCACCATGTGATTAACTCCCAAAGAGTACTAAGGTGTGATCATGTTTTGCTTCGTGAGAGAAGTTTAGTCAGCGGGTCTGTTACATTCAGATCCGTTTGTATTTTGCGAATTTCTATGTCTACAATGCTCTGCATGGAGCTACTCTAGCTAATTGCTCCCACTTTCAATACATATCCAGATTGATACTTAGAGTTATCTAGATTAGTGTCAAAGCTTGTATCGATGTAACTCTTTACGATGAACTCTTTATCACCTCCATAATCGAGAAACATTTCCTTAGTCATCCAGTAACTAAGGATAATTTTGACCGCTCTCCAGTGATCTACTCCTGGATCACTTTTGTACCTCCTTGCCAAACTCATGGCAAGGTACACAACAGGTTTGGTACATAGCATGGCATACTTTATAGAACCTATGGCTGGGGCATAGGGAATGACTTTCATTCTTTCATTATCTTCTGCTGTGGTCGGGTTTTGAGTCTTACTCAACTTCATACCTTGCAACACAGGCAAGAACTCTTTGTTTGACTGTTCCATTTTGAACTACTTCAAAAAACTTGTCAAGGTATGTACTCATTGAAAAAACTTATCAAGTGTCTTGATCTATCTCTATAGATCTTGATGCTCAATATGTAAGCAGCTTCACCGAGGTCTTTCTTTGAAAAACTCCTTTCAAACACTCCTTTATGCTTTCCAAAAAATTCTACATCATTTCCAATCAACAATATGTCATTCACATATACTTATCAGAAAGGCTGTAGTGCTCCCACTCACTTTCTTGTAAATACAGGCTTCACCGCAAGTCTGTATAAAACTATATGCTTTGATCAACTTATAAAAGTGTATATTCCAACTCCGAGATGCTTGCACCAGTCCATAGATGGATCGCTGGAGCTTGCACATCTTGTTAGCTCCTTTAGGATTGACAAAAACCTTCTGGTTGTATCATATACAACTCTTCTTTAAGATATCCATTAAGAATGCATTTTTGACATCCATTTGCCAGATTTCATAATCATAAAATGCGGCAATAGCTAACATGATTCGGACAGACTTAAGCATTGATACGGGTGAAAAAATCTCATCGTAGTCAACTCCTTGAACTTGTTGAAAACCATTTGCAACAAGTCGAGCTTTGTAGATAGTAACATTACCATCGGCAACAGTCTTCCTCTTAAAGATCCATTTATTTTCAATGGCTTGCCGATCATCGGGCAAGTCATCCAAAGTCCACACTTTGTTCTCATACATGGATCCCATCTCAGATTTCATGGCCTCAAGCCATTTTGTGGAATCTGGGCTCATCATCGCTTCCTCATAGTTCGTAGGTTCATCATGGTCTAGTAACATGACTTCTAGAACCGGGTTACCGTACCACTCTGGCACGGAACGCACTCTGGTTGACCTACGAGGTTCAGTAGTAACTTGATCTGAAGTTTCATGATCATCATCATTAGCTTCCTCGCTGATTGGTGTAGGAATCACTGGAACTAGTTTCTGTGATATACTACTTTCCAATTCGGGAGAAGGTACAATTACCTCATAAAGTTCCACTTTCCTCACACTCACTTCTTTTGAGAGAAACTCCTTCTCTAGAAAGGATCCATTCTTAGCAACAAATATCTTGCCTTCGGATCTGTGATAGAAGGTGTACCCAACAGTTTCCTTTGGGTATCCTATGAAGACACATTTCTCCGACTTGGGTTCGAGCTTATCAGGTTGAAGCTTTTTCACATAAGCATCGCATCCCCAAACTTTAAGAAACAAAAACTTTGGTTTCTTGCCAAACCACAGTTCATAAGGCGTCGTCTCAATGGATTTAGATGGTGCCCTTATTTAACGTGAATACAGCTGTCTCTAATGCATAACACAAAATGATAGTGGTAAATCGGTAAGAGACATCATAGATCGCACCATATCTAATAAAGTACGGTTACGACGTTTGGACACACCATTACGTTGTGGTGTTCCAGGTGGCGTGAGCTGTGAAACTATTCCACATTGTTTTAATGAAGACCAAACTCGTAACTCAAATATTTGTCTCCGCGATCAGATAATAGAAACTTAATTTTCTTGTTACGATGATTCTCTACTTCACTATGAAATTCCTTGAACTTTTCAAATGTTTCAAACATGTGCTTCATCAAGTAGATATACCCATATCTGCTCAAATCATCAGTGAAGGTCAGAAAATAACGATACCCGCCGCGAGCCTCAACACTCATCGGTCCACATACATCAGTATGTATGATTTCCAACAAATCAGTTGCTTGCTCCATTGTTCTGGAGAACGGAATTTTAGTCATCTTGCCCATGAGGCATGGTTCGGCAGCACCAAGTGATTCATAATCAAGTGATTCCAAAAGCCCATCAGCATGGAGTTCCTTCATGCGCTTTACACCAATATGACCTAAACGGCAGTGTCACAAATAAGTTGCACTATCATTATCAACTTTGCATCTTTTGGCTTCAATATTATGAATATGTGTATTACTACGATCGAGATCCAACAAACTTTTTTCATTGGGTGTATGACCATCGAAGGTTTTATTCATGTAAACAGAATAACAATTATTCTATGACTTAAATGAATAACCGTATTGCAACAAACACGATCAAATCATATTCATGCTCAACGCAAATGACAAATAACATTTATTTAGGTTCTACACCAATCCCGAAAGTATAGGGAGTGTGCGATGATGATCATATCAATCTTGGAACCACTTCCAACACACATCGTCACTTCACCTTTAACTAGTCTCTGTTCATTCTGCAACTCTCATTTCGAGTTACTAATTTTAGCAACTGAACTGGTATCAAATACCCAAGGGTTGCTATGAACAATAGTAAAGTACACATCAATAATTTTTACATCAAATATACCTTTGTTCACTTTGCCATCCTTCTTATCCGCCAAGTATCTAGGGGAGTTCCATTTCCAATGACCATTTCCTTTGTAGTAAAAGCACTTAGTTTCAGGCTTGAGTTTAGATTTGGGTTTCTTCACGGGAGTGAAAAATTGCTTGTAATTTATCTTGAAGTTCCCCTTCGACCCCTTTGCCCTTTACTTGAAACAAGTGGTCTTGTTAACCATCAACACTTGATGCTCTTTCTTGATTTCTACCTTCGCCGATTTCAGCATCGCGAAGAGCTCGGGAATTACTTTCGTCATCCCCTGCATATTATAGTTCATCACGAAGTTCTACTAACTTGGTTATAGTGACCAGAGACCTTGTCAATTACTATCTTATCTGGAAGATTAACTCCCACTTGATTCAAGCAATTGTAGTACCCAGACAATTTGAGCACATGCTCACTGGTTGAGCTATTCTCCTCCATCCTGTAGGCAAAATACTGTCAGAGGTCTCATACCTCTTGACACGGGCATGAGTATGAAATACTAATTTCAACTCTTGGAACATCTTATACGCTCTGTGGCGTTCAAAACGTTTTTGAAGCGCCGGTTCTAAGCCGTAAAGCATGGTGCACTAAACTATTAAGTAGACATCATATTGAGCTTTGCCAAACGTTCATAACGTTTGCATCTACTCCTGCAATAGATCTGTCACCTAGCGGTGCATCAAGGACATAATACTTCTGTGCAGCAATGGGGATAATCCTCAGATCACGGACCTAGTCCGCATCATTGCTACTAATATCTTTCAACTTATATTTCTCTAGGAACATATAAAAATAAACGAGGAGCTACATCGCGAGCTATTGATCAACAACATAGATATGCTAATACTACCAGGACTAAGTTCATGATAAATTAAAGTTCAATTAATCATATTACTAAAGAACTCCCACTTAGATAGACATCCCTCTAGTCATCTAAATGATCACATGATCCAAATCAACTAAACCATGTCCGATCATCACGTGAGATGGAGTACTTTTCAATGGTGAACATCTTATGTTGATCATATCTACTATATGATTCACGCTCGACCTTTCGGTCTCCAGTGTTCCTAGGCCATGTTTGAACATGCTAGGCTCGTCAAGTTTAACCCGAGTATTCTGCATGTGCAAAACTGTCTTACATCCTTTGTATTTGAACGAAGAGCTTATCACACCTGATCATCACGTGGTGTCTCGGCATGACGAACTTTCACAATGGTGCATACTCAGGGAGAGCACCTGTACCTTGAAATTTTGTAAGGGATCATATTATAATGCTACAGTCGTACTAAGCAAAATAAGAAGCATAATAATATAAAAATCACATGCAATCAAAAGTATGTGACATGATATGGCCATCATCATGTTGTGCTTTTGATCTCCATATCCAAAGCATCGTCATGATCTCCATCGTCACCGGCTTGACACCATGATCTTCATCGTAGCGTCGTGGTCATCTCGCCAACTATTGCTACTACTACTATCACTAACTCATAGTGATGATGTAAAGCAATTACATGGCCTTTGCAATTCATACAATAAAGAGACAACCATAAGGCTCCTGCCGGTAGCCGATAACTTTACAAAACATGATCATCTCATACAATAATGTATAACTCATTACGTCTTGACCATATCACATCAGAACATGCCTGCAAAAACAAGTAAGACGTCCTCTACTTTGTTGTTGCAAGTTTTACATGGCTGCTATAGGCTTAGCAAGAACCATTCTTACCTACGCATACAAAAACCACAATGACTTTTCGTCAAGTATGTGTTGTTTTAACCTTCACAAGGACCGGACGTAGCCACACTCGATTCAACTCAAGTTGGAGAAACTGACACCCGCCAGCCACCTGTGTGCGAAGCACGTCGGTAGAACCAGTCTCGCGTAAGCGTACGCGTAATGTCAGTTCGGGCCGCTTCATCCAACAATACCAGCGAATCAAAGTATGTCATGCTGGTAAGCAGTATGACTATTATCGCCCACAAATCATTGTGTTCTACTCGTGCATATCATCTATGCATAGACCTGGCTCATGATGCCACTGTTGGGGAACGTAGTATTTCAAAAATTTCCTACAATCATGCAAGATCTATCTACTAGAAGCACAGCAACGAGCGGGGAGAGTGTGTCCACGTACCCTCGTAGACCGAAAGCGGAAGCGTCTAGTGACGCGGTTGATGTAGTCGAACGTCTTCGCGATCCAACCGATCCAAGCACCGAACATACGGCACCTCCGCGTTCAGCACATGTTCAGCTCAATGACGTCCCACGAGATCTTGATCCACTTGAGCTTCACGAGAGAGTTTCGTCAGCACAACGGCGTGGTGACGGAGATGATGAAGCTACCGGCGCAGGGCTTCGCCTAAGCACTGCAACGATATGACCGAGGTGTGTAATGGTGGGGAGGGGTACCGCACATGGCTAAAATCAACTTGCGTGTCTATGGGCTGCCCCTTGGCCACGTATATAAAGGAGAAGAGGAGGAGAGAGCCGGCCCTCCAATGGCGCGCCCAAGGGTGGAGTCCTACTCCCGCTAGGAGTAGGATTCCACCTTTCCTAGTAGGAGTAGGAGAAGAAGGAAGGGGAGGGAGAAGGAGAAGGAAAGGGAGGCCGCACCCCCACCCCTTGTCCAATTCGGTTTGGGCAGGGGGGCGCCACCTCTTGGCTCTACTCCTCTCTCTACACTAAAGCCCAATAAGGCCCATTACTTCTCCCGGTGAATTCCCGTAACTCCTTGGTACTCCAAAAAATACCCGAATCACTCGGAACCTTTCCGATGTCCGAATATAGCCTTCCAATATATCGATCTTTACATCTCGACCATTTCGAGACTCCTCGTCATGTCCGTGATCACATCCGGGACTCCGAACAACCTTCGGTTCATCAAATCATATAACTCATAATACAAATCGTCATTGAACGCTAAGCATGCATACCCTATGGGTTCGAGAACTATGTAGACATGACCGAGACACATCTCCGCTCAATAACCAATAGCAGAACCTAGATGCTCATATTGGCTCCTACATATTCTACGAAGATCTTTATCGGTCAAACCGCATAACAACATACGTAGTTCCCTTTGTCATCGGTATGTTACTTGCCCGAGATTCAATCGTCGGTATCATCATACCTAGTTCAATCTCGTTATCGGCAAGTCTCTTTACTCGTTCTGTAATACATCATCTCATGACTAACTCATTAGTCGTTTTCTTGCAAGGCTTACTATGATGTGTATTACCGAGAGGGCCAAGAAATACCTCTCCGACTCTCGGAGTGACAAATCATATTCTTGATCTATGCCAACACCACAAACACCTTCAGAGACACCTGTAGAGCATCTTTATAATGACTCAGTTACGTCGTGACGTTTGATAGCACACACGGTGTTCCTCCGGAATTCGGGAGTTGCATAATCTCATAGTCATAGGAACATGTATAAGTCATGAAGAAAACAATAGTAGTAAAACTAAACGATCAAGTTGCTAGCTAACGGATGGGTCTTGTCCATCACATCATTCTCTTAATGATGTGATCCCGTTGATCAAATGACAACTCATGTATATGGTTAGGAAACATAACCATCTTTGATTAACGAGCTAGTCTAGTAGAGGCATACTAGGGACACTCTGTTTTGGTCTATGTATTCACACAGGTACTAAGTTTCTGGTTAATACAATTCTAGCATGAATAATAAACGTTTATCATGATATAAGGAAATATAACTAACAACTTTATTATTGCTTCTAGGGCATATTTCCTTCACCCCTTCCTCCATCGGCTACTATTCAACCAGCCCTCCATCGGCTACTGTTCAACTAACCCTCCACGGGGTCCTGTTCATCGAACCAGCCCTGCACCGGCTACTGTTCAACCAGCCCTCCACGGGGTCATGTTCATCAAACCCCAACGCCTCGGCTGTGGCGGCCTCGTCTCAGAGTCCTGTTCATCCAGTGGCAACCGCCTACTACTACTACCACGGGGTCCTGTTCATCCAACCCCCACCAAGAACTGTTCAACCAACCCCAACCACGTACGTCTCGACTCGTTGAACCAACCCCACGTTCACTGTTCATCAAGAGGCAGTAGGTTCGATCGGCTTCTGTAAGCAGCAGCAGCGATCGATCGGGTTTAGAGCAGCGAAGGGATCGATTGCTCTGGTTCAATAACATAGCTAGTGCAATCGCTCGGGTTGAGTAAGCGAACACCTCACTTGGGTTTAGTTAGAGCCCAACGCCTCGCACACACACGCGTACGTATACGAGAGAAACGCGCAAACCTCCGTGCATCGCTCCGCCCCGAACACCCACCGTAGCAGGGAACTCCCCGAAATTTTCCTCGCCCTCGCTTCTACCATGATTTTTTCCTTCATGGACGGCACAAAGAATGTCATGTAGCTGCGTCTCCGGTCCGCCCAGGATGAAAAGCCCATTTTCTGTCATGATTTTTTGTCATAATAGTAGGAGCGCACCACATCTATGATGATACGGGGTTTTGTCACAATTATCGTCATAGAAGTGTCATAAACATGACATAAAAAATCGTTCGTGCCAAAGTGTCACGGATGTGTCTTTTTTTTGTAGTGATTGTTCACACCGATCATGCTGCTATTAAATATCTTGTGGAGGAGAATATGCTAAACCTAGACTTATTACGTGGGTTCTTTTGCTGCATGAATTTGACTTGCATATCACTGATAGGAAAGGAGCTAAGAACTCCGTAGCTGATAATTTATCTAGGCTAGAAAATATTCTTGATGACCCACTACCTATTGATGATAGCTTCCCTGATGAACAACTAGCTGTCATTAATGCTTCCCATAACACTCCCTGGTATGCTGACTATGCTAATTACATTGTTTCTAAATTTATACCTCCTAGTTTCACTTACCAACAAAAGAAAAAAAATCTTCTTTGATTTAAGACATTACTTTTGGGATGACCTACATCTTTATAAAGAAGAAGTTGATGATATTATTAGACGTTGTATACCTGAGCATGAATAGGAACAAATCCTACGGAAGTGTCACTCCGAGGCCTACGGAGGACACCATGTGGGAGATAGAACCACACACAAGGTACTACAATCTAGATTTTATTGGCCTACTCTTTTCAAGGATGCCCGTAAGTTTGTCCTTTCTTGTGATGAATGTCAAAGAATTGGTGACATTGGTAGACTTCAAGAAATGCCTATGAATTATTCACTTGTTATTGAACTACTTGATGTTTGGGGATTTCATTATATGGGACATTTTACTTCCTCTAATGGGTATAACACTTCCATTAAAATGCTCAAGGGAATTATATTCCCGAGGTTTGGAGTCCCTAGATATTTAATGACTGGTGGTGGTTCATACTTTATTCACGGTGATTTCTGTAAATTGCTTGCTAAGTATGATGTCAACCATAGAATTGCATCTCCTTATCACCTGTAGTCTAGTGCTCAAGTTGAATTAAGAAATAGGGAAATAAAACTAATTTTGCAAAAGACTATCAATAGGTCCTGGAAGAATTGTTCTAAGAAATTAGATGATGCACTTCGGGCCCAACGAACAACTTATAAAAATCCTTTGGGTGCGTCTCCACATAAAATGGTTTATGGAAAAAGCATGTCATTAACCTCTTGAATTAGAACATAAAGTGTATTGGGCAATTAAGGAACTCAACTATGATTTCAAACTTGCTGGTGAAATGAGGTTATTTGATATTAGCTCATTAGATGAATGGAGAACCCATGCTTATGAAAATGCTAAATTGTTCAAATAAAAAGTTAAAAGATGGCATGATAAAAGAATCCAAAAGCGGGAATTCAAGGTGGGTGAGTATGTTCTATTGTACAATTATCATTTCATATTTTTTGCAGGTAAACTTCTCTCCAAATGGAAAGGACCATATATCATCGAAGAAGTTTATCGGTGCGGAGCTATTTAGATTAATAATCCAGAAGGCACTAATATGAAGGTGGTCAATGTACAAAGAATTAAGCACTATATTTTAGGTACGCCTATTAATGTTGAAACTAACATTATTCAAACCATGACACCGGAGGAATACATAAAGGAGACCTTCTAGAACACTCCAGAACCTTTAGAAGGAAGAGGTACATGATACGTAAGTAAATTGACTCCCAAAAATTCGCAAAAATATTTTCTGCTAGTTTGGGAATATTAAAAAACAAAAATAAGAAATACACGGGAAGGCACCCCGAGTGCCCACAAGGCACCAGGGCGCGCCTACGCCCCAAGCATGCCCTGGTTGATAGTGAGCCCCACGGGCACCTTCCCGACTCCGTTTTCTTGTAGGACACGTATTTCTAAGAATATTTGTTTTCTATATATAGCCTCGGACGATTTTACCACGACATCGCGAAAATATCCTCTGTTCTTGTTTTGTGTTGTTTTTTGATCACATCTGTCAAGCCAGACATCATGTCTTCCTCTTCCTCCAATAACATGGGAGAAGATACTTGGTTGATGAAGGTGGAACTCATGAGAGAGGGGATTGAGAAGGATGATGCTGGGAAGGAGAAGATAGATGAGGTGGCAGGAGGACAAACTATTTCTCCGGAGAAAGCTGTAGCCGAGGGAGATATCCTTAAACCTTTTCTTGATCATCTTCCCCCCTCTAAAATAGAAGCCCTACTGTCTTTTGAAACAGTCTACATTTGGAATACTTACCTCACTTGTGAAGTTATTATTTTGGAGGAGAAAAACATCACCCTTTGGAGTATTAATCGCAAATTGATGCATCTACTCAAGTTAAAGTACGAACCGAGCAATGTCCCATCATCAGAGGAGGCTTGAGTACACGGGTATGGGCACTCCCCTTGGATTTTGCCAAGCTTGGGGGAGGCGCCCCGGTGTCGTATCACCATCACTTCCATTACCTTCACAAGTTTTATTTCGATCCTTAGTATTTTCATGATGTAGTTAAATAAAAGTTTAGTGTGATATATCTTTCGTGTGTTAGTTCGTGATCTATATATCTATGTAATCGAGTTGAGAGTTATACAATAAAGATTAGTTTGAGTTTTTGCTTCTTTACTTTTTACTCCCTCCGTTCCTTTATGTAAGGTGTATTATTTATGGCACTATGACCAAGGCACATAATTATAGACATGCTAGGACAAAATTACCCTTGGCAAATTTGTTGGTTAGTGGCAAGTAAATCAATTACTCCAGGAAAGTAAGAGATACATGCAATGGACACAGAGATAGTTTCCTTCTTTTGCTATAATGAGATATACAGACAATCAGGAGCAAGATACTTTCCTTTTTTTCAGAGGGTTAACAAGGGAATTATGAAGGATTATAAGAAATGCACCTTACATTCTGGAATTTTATCAAAAAATAAATACACCTTATATAAAGGAACGGAGGGAGTATGTCTCAATCAAAATAAAGGAAATAATGAAAAAGATCATATGCTAATCTTATGGAAAATAATGAGATTACATAAGAAAGAGTATACATGGTAAAATTTATTGAAGATTGACAAACATATCATTGGTCAATGGTGCAATTCATGAAAGAATTAAACAGGGAAGAGAAAATTCGCATGCAAATATACTATCTTGGACATATTGTATGATTTTGAGCCCCTATTAAATATTTTATGCCAAATTGTTGACGTTGGACAAGGAAGACAACGTAATGATTTATGTTTGTTCATATTCACATAGAAGTTATATTTTCATAGATCCTCTAACATCTGGTGCTTACTCAAATATATTTTCTAGCCAAAAATCCGCACTAAGTAGAGATACTACTTCTGCATCCAAAATCCTGAAACCCAATTTCATGTCATGAGAGTCCACCATGCCTACCTATGGATTGAATAAGATCCTTCAAGTAAGGTGTCATTGGTGCATAAGGCAATAAAAATTGCTTCTAAATATGTTTGATCTTTTATTGTAAGGGGAAATAAACGTTGTATAAACCTATGATGGCAAAGTAATAAAAGCGACAGACTGCATAATAAAGGTTTCTATCATAGGGGGGAATATAACATGACGTTGCAGACTAAGGCATAGCTTAGTAGTGGGAAGGGGCTAATGCCTTCCCACCTACCCAGGTTCAAGGCATGGTACTTGCGATTTGGGTTAGTTGCACCAATTATACAGTATGGGGTTCCCTTACAGTCTTTCTGTCTAAAAAATATAACATGATGTTCTTTTGCATTAAGGGATTGTGCATCCAAAAATAAAAGCGCATGACAACCTTTGCTCCCCTCTGCGAAGGGCCAGTCTTTTAATTTTATGTATTTACTTTTTATGCTTGAGTCAATAGTGTTCTCCTCTATTCCTTTTTGTTTTTCTATTTTGTAAGCATCATGTGGTGGGGAAAGATTTAGGCACATATATCCAGTTGAATGTGAGTGATCATGAGTTATTATTGTTGACATCACCCTTGAGGTGAATAAGTTGGGAGGTGAAACTATAAGCCCCTATCTTTCTATGTGTTCGGCTGAAACTTTTTGCTCCACATTTATGCTTTGAGTGTTAGCAATCATAGAAGAATAAGTGATGGTTGAGTATGTGTACTTGCTAAAAAGCTCCGACACGCAACTTCTTGAGAATATATTGAATTGCAATTGCATTGTTGACTGAGAACATAGTTTGTTAGTTTTCAAGAAAGTTTATGCCTTGTACTTTGCTATTGTAGTGAATTGTTACTTGTTTTTGGGAAGTTATATGATAATAATAATTGTTGTTACAATAAGGATCATGATGCTTCTGTGTCCGTATTTTGTTTTTTATAGACACCTCTCTCTCTCTCTCTCTAAACATGTGGACATGATTCGCGATACCGGTTTTCGCTTGAGGACAAGCGAGGTCTAAGCTTGGGGGAGTTGATATGTCCATTTTGTATCATGTTTTCTTACCGATATTTCTAGTGTTTTTATTCATTATAACACTTTGGGGAGTAATTCTAATACCATTTCTCTCATAAATTGCATGGTTTACACAAAGAGGGCGAATACCGGCAGCTGGAATTCTAGACCTGAAAAAGCTACGTTAGAGATAACTATTCCGCACATCTCCAAATGGGCTGAAAATTTACGGAGAATTATTTTGGAATATATAAAAAATACTGAAGAAAAGAGATTCTCGAGGAGGTCACCCAGGTGCCCACTAGGCACCAGCGCGCACCACCCCCTGGCGCGCCCTAGTGGGTAGTGACCAACCTGGCTCACTTATAGCGACCATCTTATGGTATATATTCACATTTGACCTAGAAAAAAATAGAGAGAGGGGTTTCGGGACGAAGCACCGCCATCTCAAGGTGGAACCTGGGCAGGAGCACTTTCGCTCCTCGGCGGAGCGATTCCGCCGGGGATAATTCCCTCTGTGAGGGGGAAATCGAAGCCATCGTCATCACCAACAACCTTCTCATCGTGGGAGGACCAATCTCCATCAATATCTTCACCAGCACCATCTCATCTCAAACCCGAGTTAATCTCTTGTATTCAATCTTTGTATCAAAACCTTAGATTGGTACGTGTGGGTTGCTAGTAGTGTTGATTACATCTTGTAGTTGATGCTAGTTGGTTTATTTGGTGGAATATAATATGTTCAGATCCATTATGATATTTATTACCCCTCTGATATTGAACATGCATATGTTTTTTGAGTAGTTAATTTTGTTCTTGAGGGCATGGGAGAGGTCTTGTCATTAGTAATCATGTGAATTTGATATTCGTTCGACATTTTGATGATATGTATGTTGTGATTCCCTTAGTGGTGTCGTGTGAACGTCGACTACATGACACTTCACCATCTTTGAGACTAAGGGAATGCATTGTGGAGTTGTAATTAGATGATGGGTTGCTAGAGTGTCAGAATCTTAAATCCTAGTTTATGCGCTATTCTGTAAGGGGCTGATTTGGATCCGTATGTTTAATGCTATGGTTAGATTTTATCTTAATTCTTTTTTTTTTGTAGTTGCGAATGCTTGCGAAGGGGGCTAATCATAAGAATTAGGCTTGTTGAAGTAAGAACAACACCCAAGCACCGGTCCACCCACATATCAAATTATCAAAGTAGCGAATGTGAATCAGACCAACATGATGAAAGTGACTAGATGAAATTCCCGTGTGTCCTTAAGAACGCTTTGCCTACTATAAGAGATCGCTCCGGCCTGTCCTTTGCCACAAAAAGATCGGGCTATCTTGTTTCACTTATTGTTACTATTGACACTTGTCACTTGTTACAAATTATCTTGCTATCAAACAACTTGTTACCACAATTTCAGTGCGTGCAACAATTACCTTGCTGGAAACCGCTTGTCATTTCCTTCTGCTCCTCGTTGGGTTCGACACTTTTACTTATCGAAAGGACTATGATTGACCCCATGTACTTGTGGGTCATCAGTACCCTAAAAACAATTTCTTCTTATGTTCTCCGCTAGATAAGAACTTTGGAGTGACTCTTTATCGCACGTTGAGGGATTGTTACATGATCCTATTATGTTAGCACTGTTCATATATTACACTAGTATAAGTATGAATCCTAGGCCTTGTTTTTAAGCATTGTAATACCGTTTGTGCTCTATTTTATCACTTGATACCTTGTTGTTTTTATATTTTCATATTACAAAAACCTATATCTACTATCCATACTACACTTGTATCACCATCTCTTTGCTGAACTAGTGCACCTATACAATTTACCATTGCATTGGGAGTGTTGGGACATAAGAGACTCTTTGTTATTTGATTGCAAGGTTGTTTGAGAGAGACCATCTTCATCCAACACCTCCCACGGGTGATAAACCTTAGGTCATCCACTTGAGATAAATTTGCTACTGTTCTACAAAACTCTGCGCTTGGAGGCCCAACACGAGTCTACAAGAACAAATTGTGTAGTAGACATCACAGACCAAAACAAACACATTCGGACGATCTGGGTCTCCCGTTGGAGTTGCCTTATGGAAGTCCAACGTTTGTTCTTGTCTGTTGGGCCATAGGTGCGCCCAATGCGACCGACAAATTTTAATTCTTTTCAAATTTAAATATTTTACATTGCCACCAAATGTCTCGTCTGTACATTAACTTAAACTAAAACAACATAAATAGAATGACACCGATCCTGGTCTTTGCATTTCATGGCATAGGTCTACTCCTACCCATCGCCGTCCACTCTAAGGTCAATGAAAGGCGAAAGTTGCCACCGGAATAGCCAAAGTACAAGTAGCGCTGACGGTGTTTGTGATGCCCCGAGACTAACGCTCCAGAAGACTTCAAGTTATTCCAAGTTTCATCGTGTGATTTATTTTTTGTTTGTTGCATTTCATCATCGCATCATCCGCATTCCATCAGCATGTTTTCTTAAAATCCATAGACGTCTATATTTCCCGCTTCTCGTCGTTGCCTTCGTTGTCCCTTTCGAGTCAAATCATTGTTTTGTTGTCGGACCCTTTGAGCCTCTCTGCACAGCCACCAACCGCGTTCGCAACCTAGTCCGAAAACTTCTCTCAAACCTGACCCAGGCAGTTGCCACCAATGGGTCCGGATCATCTCCAAACATGCCTAAAATATCATCGGTTCTTTGTTTGGACTCCCTAGCCTATTTATCTCGGACCGTCCGATTATGATGGGAGGGACCAAATAGTCCAACACCTAATCTCCTACCTATATAAACAGATCTAACCCTAGAATTAAGGAGGCTTGTCCCATCCATCCGGTGTCCGCCGCCGCCACCACCATCTTCCTCGGGATCCATCCCATGCAAACCACCTTCCTCCCGTTTCAGCCACCACCCAATTCCATCGATCCATCCCCTCCGACCAGCGACCCAATCAGCCGTTCGATCCACCACGCCCGTAGCCTCCCCGCCTTGCTACGCGAGCTGCACGAGCGCAGCAACCGCTCGGGCATCAGGCCCCGTTCCCGTCTGGATCAAGATCACCGGCGAGTCTCCCCACACCAGCGTGTCCCCTGCCTCACCGTCGTCTTCGCGTGCGACACCGGAGTTCCACCTCGCCGAATTCCAGGACCTCCTCCTAGCCGCCGGTGAGATGCCCTGCTGCCGCTCCTCCATTTTCCTTGCACCTCCCTGCCTCACCTCGTTCTCCTGATGCAGCGCTATGGATGAATATTCCAAGTCGTTTTGTCGACCGCCCCGACAAGCAGCACCATGGCCGGTGAGGCCAGCAGGTCCTTGGTGCACCCCTGCTCCTTTCTTCTTCCCTTCCCTCTTGCATCGTCTCTCTACCCCTTCCCCGTTCTCAAACTCTATCTCTCTGTCTTGTTTTGGACAGGGACACGAAGGAAGCCGCCATGGCCTTGGGAGTTTCACCACCATCCCGTCGCCTTGATCCGTTGCTCCGGCCAACTCCGGCCTCCCTCGCCTCTCTCGCGTCACCGGATCACCAGAGAACACCTCTGCAGCGCCATGGCCTCCTCTGCTCCTCTCGCATTGACCATCTCCTGCCGCCACCGCCCGATCTGCTTCGCCCTCGGTCGGATTTGTCGTCTCCAAGCCGGTGTCACGCCGCGCCAAGTTGTCGTCGCCTGCCTCCTTGTCAAGTGCCCACGTAGCCGTCCAGGACCCCGCCGGCCTCCCCTGCTTCTGCTCCGCAAGGAGGAGGATGCATCCTCCGAACCACCTACATCGAACTGCTGCTCATGTTCGAGTCAGCGCCCGCGCTGACCTGCCCGCGTGGGCCACCGCTGCTCCCGCAGGCCCAGCTCCAAGTCAGCTCGTGTCCAGCCTCCCCACCGAGCGGGTCAAGGCCCATGGTGAGGCCACCCCCAAGTGACCTCCTTTGTTTTTTTTGTTGGGCCAGATCCAGATTCAGCCCGTAGACATTTTTTTCCTTTTGCAATTTTAGCTATTTATCCAGAGTTTACTGTTTATAGAAAAACTCCTAGTGTTCATGCATTTAATAACTTCATAACCATGCATGGGATTTAAACAAGTAATATATGAAAAATGCTTAGAATTTTGTGTAGTTTAATAATTTGCCACTTTCATCCATGTTTAAACTGTTTAAATTGTTGTCTGCACTAATTTGTGTAAATAACTTGTTAAAATGGTTTAATTCATAACTAAATAACCGTAGCTCCAAATTTAATAAACTTCATATGTAAATGGGGTAGAAAAATGTGTAGAATAACATGGTGCACTTTGTTTTGTTGTTTAACAACATTAAAATATGGTAATAGGCAGAACAGTACCAAATTCAAAATATGCACATGGGGATTTTCCGGAATTATTGTTTATTGTTTCTGGTCCTATTTATATTGCCTAGATAGGTAGTTTACTTGTGCTTCACCTCCTTGACATGTTAATCAACATTTAATATTGTTGTGTATATGAACGAGAGTGAACTAAATAATTGGATGTGACGTTTTGTCAATATGCAACTCATTGCATATTGAGCTCCACTTAAATTGTAGTGTTGTTTGTTGCACTTTGCCTGCCATGCATATTTAAACCAGACATGCATCATACTTGTTTGTGCATCATGCCATGGTTATGATATGTGTGTTTACCATGTTGTTTGCTTCTTTCCGGTTTGCTTCTCTCGTTAGCTTCGGTTCTGTTCCGGAGTTGTGAGGATCCATTCGACTACGTCCGTTTGTCTTCTTCATGGACTCATTCTTCTTCCTTGCGGGATCCCAGGCAAGATGACCATTCCTTGATATCACCTCTATTGTTGCTATGCTAGATGCCTCGCTCTTTTGCTTTGTCACGATACCTATCCTTTTGCATGTCAGCCCCCACTTTGCCATGAAACCTCTAACTACCCACCTAGCAAACCATTGTTTGGCTAAGTTACGCTTTTGCTCAAGCCCCCTCTTATAGCGTTGCTAGTTGCAGGTGAAGATGAAGTTTGCTCCATGTGCATTGGATTCTTGGGAATAACACAATATCTATTATTTACATTAATGCACCTATATACATGGCAATGGGTGGAAGGCTTGGCCTTTTGCTCGGTGTTTTGTTCCACTCATGCCGCCTTAAGAACCGATAAACCAGTGTTATATTCCTTGATTTCGTGTTCCTAACGCGGTTGGGTATATGGGGACCCCTTAATAGTTTGCTTTGAATAAAACTCCTCCAGCAAGGCCCAACTTTGGTTTTACCATTTGCCTAATAACTAAAAACTTGCATAGGGACCGGCTAGCACCCGAGGACTCTTAATCAACCCCGGGGCCAATGCTCCTCATGAGTGTTGGTCCAAACCTGTCAACTGCCGGTGACCGCCAGGGGCAACTCCGGTATTTTGGCCTACCAAAAGTTTGGACAATCTGATCGTGGCCTGAGACGAGATACGCGGGGCTCCTATCAGGGTGTCGGCACGTCGGGAGGTCTTGCTGGACTTGTTTTACCATTGTCGAAATATCTTGTACACCGGGATTCTGAGTCTGATCGAGTAGTCCCTAAGATAAGGGGTTTTAACCTCTATTGATTGCGAGAGCTTGTGATGGGCTAAGTAGGAACACCCCTGCAGGGTTATGATCTTTCGAAAGCCATGCCCGTGGTTATGTGGTGGATTGGAATTTGTTAATATCTGATTGTAGATAACTTGACACAAACCTCAAACATAATACACTACCGTGTGAGTAGTTGTGATTGTCTCTTTTCAAGGGAGTTCGGGAAGAGAACACGGCTGGGTTACGGATGACTCGTAGGTAGACATGATCATGTAGTGATCATGACTTAGTTCACGACCGATGGCTTTCACTTCTCTTCTCGCTCTGATGATACATAAGCTAGCCACCTCATCTATGCTTAGCGCTTGCAGCAGCCCATTTATACACTTTCTTCTTACCCAAAGGCTTTGATAGTTTTGATACCCGGGAATGGGATTGTTGAGTCCTCATGACTCACAGTTTACTACAAACACAGGTGCAGGTACAACCGAGTACGATTCAGTTGATGGCCAGGAACTCAAGTGGGAGTTTGATGAGGAATGTGGGCGTATGTACGTGACGCTTCTCGATGATCAGTAGTGGTTCCTACTAGGGCCGATCGGGCATAGTGGGTGGTTATCTTCTTTTCTTTTGGATTTGTCCGTAGCCAGACCATGTTTGTACTTGGATGAATGTATGACTTATTTATGCATTGTGTGAAGTGGCGATTGTAAGCCAACTATGTATTTCCCCCTTTGTTCTTGTACATGGGAATGTGTGAAGATAACCTTCTTGCGATCATACCAAAATATGGTTATGCCTCTAAGTCATGCCTCGACATGTAGGAGATATAGTCGCATCTTGGGCTTTACAAGTTGGTAATCAGAGCCTTCCCCGACCAAGGAGCCCCTGCTTGATCGAACCGCTGCCGATGTTGAGTGTAGAATTTAAAAAATATTTTGAGTCTTAGGATTATATATATCGGAGAGTAGGAATTCTTTTTCTCCTCATCCCCTTCGTCGCTCTGGTGAGGACTCCTGATGTAGAAGTTTTTTCTTCCTACCCTCTTTTCCACTAAATTTGTTTTAGGATCACGCGGGTATTGTTTGGATTGTTCAGATATCTTTGTGACAAGAATTATGTCTTGGTGCCTCCCGCCTGTTTAGGCCGAGTCCCGGGGAGTTGAGCTGTGAGGTATTGTCATCCCATTCTGTGTCATTACAGTTCTAGAACACCAGAGGCGGCCGACATCGAAAACTCTTCTATGCGTGTCTGGTGGTGAGATAACCCCGACGTCACCCAGTACTGGGGGAATAGTTCGGGAGTATTGCCACAGCTAATATAGCGGATGCGTTTCGAAGGTCTGAGGTAAACGGTTTCCGAAGGTGCCTGGTTATGTGTTGACGGATGGATACAGCTGGATGTACGTATTGCTAGTTGGGTGAGATATTGTTCTTCCCCTGTATCCCCAACACCAGATTGCATAACCGGAATGCTTTTGGAATTAATAGGTGGGATTCAAGTAGCTCTTAGGTAATCTTCCAATGGGTGCATGATATGAGGTTGGGTTTCAACATCTAATGGAGAGGTTATCATGGTCGTTGTTACACTGGGGGTTGCATCTTAAAGAGTCCTTGGCTATGCTGACTCGGGGATTGCAAGGCCCTTTGTAACGTCGTGCCACGGGGCCTCAGCACGAACATGTGGGACGAAACCTCTATTATTTATTTGTTCCATCTGTTACCTTTTTGTTTTATTCTATCATTTTGTTCTCCCAAGCAATGTTGAGGATATCGCCTATCGTTATCGTCTCGGTCAGCTGGGGATTAGAGATTAATCGGAAATCGGTCGATTAATCGATTTTATCGGTCGACTATTAATCGGCCATTTTTTCAGATCCCAAGTTCCCAACACTAAAATATGCTATATTCAACACCAAAACAATATTGGACAGAAGTGTTACCTTGAATCCTAGCCTTTGAATCCTGATATAATGACAAACAAAATAGAAAAATATTACATATTGTGTAACAAGGTCCACAAAACACAAATAAACATAGTTCTTGAAAACCAAGTGTGACGAATAGGCCCGATTTATCGGTAGATTCCCGATAAATCGCTTGTCACAGCGATAAATTGGCGAAAACGATAAATGATGAAGATAAGGCATAATCTTATCGGTGGCCCCAAGAGTAGCGATAAATCGGATGATAAATCGCTGAATCGGAAGATTTCTTGAACAGTGCTCCCAAGTGGCTTCTCGACAAGCTGATGTGTCATTTAAGCTTATGGTGTCTGTTTCGTTCGTACCAAGTTGTCTTTGATTTTCCCCACCCTCCCACCCTTCTTCTTCTCGGAGACATATTTCTTAGTCAAGTATCCATTTTATTCATGTGAAGTCTCTTCCTTCATTTCCTTCAATGTTTTATCCGGTGATTCTCATGAAGATGCTAAGGAAGCTTCATGTTCATCATTCTTTGTTCTCTTTTTCTTCTTTCGTGGACTAAATTCATGCTTCGGTGTTGATCTTATCTCTTCCTATTGTTTCACATGTTTTCCCGAGTTGGAATTCTTATCCAAGTCTCTTTGGCTTATTCAACTCTCTCTAATTCTTCTCCGGAGTGCTGAAGATATCTCGGAAGATTCGCGTTTCCAATCTTAATCCGTTCAAGCTATTTTGAGGCTGCTATCTCACTCAAGCCATTTAATTCAACCGGTGCAATCTCTCTTTCAAGTAATCATTTCAACGGTGTTACTTTGAGTGGGCCCTAACCCACATGTCTTTTTCCAGAATCTTACCTGACTCTTCTAATTATCCGGAGTTATTACAGAATTCTTTTCAAAGTGTGACATAAGAATGGATTCCATCAGTCACATGCCTTCTCCAAGACCGCTTTCAAATTCTTTTCAACTTTGGTTCAACCTTCCATCTTTTCATTCTTCCGGAGTATCTCACAAATTCTTTATGGTATTATCGTCGTCATTCTCAACACTTGAAGACCGAAGAAGAATTTCTCCTAAATCTTGGTCCTTTCTCTTGAAGATTCGTAGTTCTAGCTTCATGCTATTCTCTCAAATTATTCCGTTTGTTGTAAATCTTTTCATATCATCCGAAGCATTTCATGAATTCTTTCCATTATGATCCTCCTAAGGCCATCATTTCAGAAGATTTCTTCGTTCTCAGTTTTCAACTTCGCCCTCCAACTAGTCTTAATTGACGCCTCTTCGTTGGCCTCTAATTCTTCCGGTGCATCATTCAAGTATTCTCTATTCTGCTCGTGATCCCTTCGTTCTTTTGTATCTAATTTTCCTCAAGTGCCTTTGTTCTTTTCTAATTCTTCTCGATGATTCATTCTCTTTTCTTCGTTCATTTTCAATTCATACGGTGGTCCTCTCAAGTTTCCTCTTCCGTTATTATCATATCATTTCACTCGTTCTTCCCAAATCCTACCGGTGAGTCGTTTAAGACATTTCTCAAGTTGGGCTATATCTCTCTCCAATCCTTTTCAAGAAGAATAAGTAGTATGCCAAATCTGTTGCTTGTCGTCAATTTAATTTGATGAAGGATAAGCATACAGTAAATCTTATTCTTATTTTCTCGAAGTGATTAATCTCTTTTTCTGGAGCTTGTTCATCATATCATATTCTCGGTTCCAAGTTGTTCATCTTCTTTTCTGGAGCTCCAAGTTATTTCAATTATATCTTTGCAAAGCTCCATCTAATCATTGCAAGGTGTCAATCTTATTCTTTTCATCGTTCACTTCTCATCCTTTCGTTACCAAGTTCTTCATGGTGGTTCATCAAGGATTTAATGCATTCTTCATATGTTCTCCAATATTCTTGTTGAAGGAGCTCAAGTATTTTTCTCTTTGCACTTCGAAGTGCAAATAATTTCTCCCTTATATTTTGAGGTGGTGTTATGTCATTCTTGACAATTTCTTCTCGTGTTTCATGATTCACAAGTTATCAAGAATGAGATATTTAAACCCATCGTTTTCTTTGTTCAGGAGATATTTTCAACCCTTCAATTTATTCGTTGGAGTTATCTTGGGTTGTATTTCACCTAAAGCTTTCCCTAAGGATTGTTGCTATTTATGGTTCTTATAAATGACCCAAGTTCCCTATTATCCTCTCGGTGAAAGAAGTTCTTCGTCTCCTTGTTGATCTCAATCCAACCAATTGTTTTTCATTAGTGGCTAGTTGTCACCTCATAACTTTGAGATGTTTTCCATAAGCCCACAACAAGCTTGTTCTTTTGTTGTTGATTATTTTCAACAACTCTGTTCAACCCTTCTTCGTAAGGATGATTTTCAAATTCAATTGTAGTAGAAGTTGTCATGTTATTTTACTTTCTTTTCTTCCTATGGTCTAGCTTCTATTCTTTCGTTCTGGAGGCTTTGTGATATTGCTCTCTTTGAACCATCATCTTGTCATATCAAGATCATGTTCTTTTCCTTTTTCGTCCATTCAACAGGAGTGTCGTGTCCTCCATTCATGTTCTCTCGTCTTATCAAGTTTTGCCTCTCTTTTCAACCGGAGTGTTGTCTAAATCCTTCTTACCCCTTGCACCATTCTTTTAATTGTTCCGGAGGCAGTGCGTTGTTGATTTCGTCAAGTATCGTCCCATCTTGTCAAATGCATGCTAAATCCTTCCATTTTCAGTCAGAGTGCTGTCCGAATTATTTCATTCTTACTCCTTCTCTACCTCTATTGAACCGGAGTGGTTTTTAAATTCTTCCATGATCCTTGAGCTCTTTGTTCATGTCTTTGAAACCTTCAAATTCTAGTGGTGTCCCTTGTTCCTCCTTTTTACCAGAGTGCTCTCAACTTCCTTCAGCTCCGTTCTATTTTTTTCATTCAAGATTATTCAATCTCTTAAGGTTCGTGGTTTCACTCATTTGTCGAAGAAGCAACTTTGTTTTACCTCTTCCTTTATCCTCTTCTACCCGGTGCCATCCTTAGGATCTCGGGTCGAGATCCTCTGTTAGTGTGGGAGTGTTGTGATGCCCGAGACCGATGCTCCAAAAGACTTCAAGTTATTCCAAGTTTCGTCGTGTAATTTATTTTTTGTTTCTTGCATTTCATCATTATCATCCGCATTGCATCAACATGTTTTCTTAAAACCCATAGACGTCTATAGTTCCCGCTTCTCCTCGTTGCCTTCGTTGTCCCTTTCGAGTCAAATCGTTGTTTTGTTGTCGGACCCTTTGAGCCTCTCTGCACAGCCACCGACCACGTTCGCAACCTAGTCCGAAAACTTCTCCCGGACCCGACCCAGGCAGTCGCGACCAATGGGTCCGGATCATCTCCAAACATCCCTAAAATATCATTGGTTCTGTGTTTGAACTCCCTAGCCTATTTATCTCGCACCGCCCGATTATGATCGGAGGGACCAAATAGTCCAACACCTAATCTCCTACCTATATAACTAGATCTAACCCTATAATTAAGGAGGCTTGTCCCATCCATCCGGTGACCGCCACCGCCACCACCATCTTCCTCGTGATCCATCCCAAGCTAACCACCTTCCTCCCGTTTCAGCCACCACCCAATTCCATCGATCCATCCCTGATACGTCCAAAACGTATCTATAATTTCTGCTTGCTCCATGCCTCTTTTGTGTGATATTGCTATGATATTTATGCACTTCCATACACTTTTGATCATATTTGGACTAACCTATTAACTCAGTGCACCCCAGTGCCAGTTTCTGTTTTCTGTTGTTTTTGTATTTCAGGTTTTCCCATTACGTAAACTGCCAGAAAAATTCCGGGAAAAATATATAAAAAATCAGCGTTCCGGAAGCTTCCATGCGGCCAAAGTAGGGCCGGAGGGGGGCCACCAGGGCTCCAGGCGGCCAGAGGGCGCGCCCCCCCTCCTGGCCGCGTCGCCAGGGCGCCTGGGCCCCCCAGGCCTCCTCTGACGCCCCCCTTTGGCATATATTTACACCGCGTCCTGAAACCCTCGAGGACGGAACCCTTTTTCGCGATCTCATCTCTGTTCCGCCGCCGCCGCGCTTCCAAGATTGGGAGCACCAGGAGAACTCTTCCCGGCACCCTGCCGGAGGGGAGGATCACCACCGGGAGCCGCTCCACCACCATGGACGCCTCCCGGATGAGTTGTGAGTAGTCTCCCTTGGACCATGGGTCCATGACCAGTAGCTATGTGATGTTCTCCTCCCCTCTTTGTTCTTCACCTATTAGACCTCATGAGCTGCCCTACATGATCGAGGCACATATGTAATCCTTATGTTGTTGCTATGATGAGTTTGCTGGGATCCGATGGATTATGAGATTATGTTCAGATTGTGTGTGAGTAATATATTTGATTTACCTCTTTTATATTTATGTTCTTGAGTAATTCTTGCATGTTCTCCGTTGCTGTTTATTGCTTTGGCCAAGTAGTAGGTAGTAACTCCAAGAGGGAACGTTATGCTTGATTGTGGGTTCATGCCCCTCGATGACTAGCTTGAGTGACAGAAACATGAGTCTAGGGGATGTGTTGTTACCACAAGGGGGAAAACAACGGTGCTTGTCCTGGCGGGTGCAAGGATTGTTTACTTTATGCAAAGTTCTTTTAATGCAGTTGTCTGTTGCTTTGAGTTTACACTATGGGTGGGACTCGCAACTTAATACCAGCGAGATGTTCTGGATAGATATCTCAAGGTGGATGATTAGTAGTAGATGCAGATGGATTTCGGTCTACTTGCCTTGGCGTACCTCCCATGCTTTTGAGCCTCTACCTTTCTTTGCAGCATAGTTAGCATTGGTTTGCGCACATAATCCTGTCAATTGCCCAGCTGTAATTCGTTTACCTCGCTTAGATGTTTTATCGTCTTTTGGGAGAGAGACATCACTAGTGAACATCATGGGACCCCGGTCCATATTACCATCACTGATCACATCCGCTATTTACTTTCAGTTCTTACTTACTAGTTGTAGTTATACCTATCGCTATTATCTCTTGCGTTTGATCCTTTGTAAACGACAAGGCCGGAGGGATTGACAACCTCTCTGTACTCATTGGGAGCAAAGTTATTTGTATTTGTGTGCAGGTCCGGTCAATCGCTAGTTACACCGCTAGCAGTTGACACCTTCTTGTTGAACCTCGGAGTCTCAGGGGATTCGATCCTTGGTATCTTTGCCAAGGGAAAACTACCGCTACACTGCATCTCAAACCTTCCACTTGGGGTAACCAATGAGGGGCGAGAAGCCATCAATCCCCTCCGATCAGCCACCCAACCAGCCGTTCGATCCACCACGCCCGCAGCCTCCCCGCCTTGCTACGTGAGTTGCACGAGCGCAGCAGCCGCTCGGGCATCACGCCCCGTTCCCGTCTGGATCGAGATCACCGGCGAGTCTTCCCACACCAGCATGTCCCCTGCCTCACCGTCGTCTTCGCGTGCGATGCCAGAGTTCCACCTCGCCGAATCACAGGACATCCTCCTAGCCTCCGGTGAGATGCCCTGCTGCCGCTCCTCCATTTTCCTTGCACTTCCCCGCCTCACCTCATTCTCCCAATGCAGCGCCATGGATGAAGATTCCAAGCTGTTTTGTCGGCCGCCCCGACAAGCAGCACCATGGCCGGTGAGGCCAGCAAGTCCTTGGTGCGCCCCTACTCCTTTCTTCTTCCCTTCCCTCCTGCTTCGTCTCTCTCTCCCTTCCCCGTTCTCAAACTCTCTCTCTCTGTCTCGTTTTGGACAGGGAACCGAAGGAAGCCACCATGGCCTTGGGAGTTTCACCACCATCACTACAAAAAAATACACTTCCGTGATGATACATGTTTGTCACAGTAGGTCACATTTTCTATCATGCATGTACATCCATGACAAATTTATGACAGAATGAAGATAGTCATACTTGTACTATCATAGAAGTGTTCCATGACATTATGAAAATTATCATCACGGAAGTGTCCACTTTCATGACGATAAATCACGCGTCATAGAAGTACTTTCGTCAAGGGTGACCGACACATGGCATCCACCGTAAGGGAACGCCGTTAAGCTATCGGGTCTGGTTTTAGATCCGATAACCCGTTAACAGCCCTGACCAATGGGGATTTTCCACGTGTAAAATTCTGATTGGCTGACGGAAACACGTGTCAGCTCCGCGTTGGCACAGGTGTCACTCATCCAATGGGCGAGATGCGCCTATGATATGTTGACACGTGGACCGGCCCAAAAGTGGCCCATAAAGTTTAAATGGGCCGGCCCAACTAAAGGCCCATAAGATTTTGCGGTCCATAATGGGCCAGCCCAGCAAAAAGGCCCACGAGATTTTGCGGGTCATAATGGGCCGGCCCAGCAAAAGGCCCACGAGATTTTGCGTATCATAATGGGCCGGCTCAGCTAAAGGCCCACGAGATTTTGCGGGCCGTAATGGGGCGGCCCAGCTAAAGGCCCGCGAGATTTTGCGGACCATAATGGGTTGGCCCAGCTAAAGGCCCAACATTCTCAGTTAAGGACCGTACGGCTAGTGTCAAATCGGCCCATCAACGGCCTGTGCTAAACTTGTCATCATCGCGGCCCATGGTCACTTCTAGCCCATTAACAGTCCGCTAAGTATATGGGCCAAATTACGGCCCGGTGTATTTCCGGCCTGTTAAAGGTCCTGCTTCATTTGGGCCCATTTACAAGCCATTGAAACTTTCGGCCCATAAACAACCGTGAAGGATTTGGGTCATATTCGGCCATGTCTGACATTCGACCTGTTAGAGGCCCACTACAGATTTGGGCCACTTTCGGCCTGTTGTGATTTTTGGCCTGTTAACGTCGGACGAAATCCATGGACCATATGTGGCCCAACGTCACATCGGTCCCATTAACGGCCCATATAAAAATGACGATAATCTAGCCCGACCGAACTTCCGGCCTGTTAAAGGCCCGTGTATTAGGTCGGCACATTTACGGCCCGTCCGAATTTCGGCCTACGAAAGATCCGCATCATAAATGGGCCCAATCTCACTTTCGGTCTTTTAAAGGCCCATGTTTTTATGGGCTCGATATATTTACACCTATAAACGGCCTATTGTTACCGAGGGCCCAAATTATGTTTAGGCCTGTAAAAGGCCCACTATGGGCACAAGCCTACCAAAAAAATATGAAATCTTATGCTGATTTAGGCCCAGATATTTTTAGTGGGCTACATGCAAATTTCGGCCCATAATCATTTTTAGCCCAATTGGAATGGGCCCGATGAATGTTGGCATGTTGGGCTCCTACGAAGCTTTCGGCCGAATACATTACTAAGATAAACCTACACTATACAAAAATAGCGTCGTAATTATTGCAGCCTTTGGCAGCATCATAAATGTTGTATCACAACTAAAGGCTTGTTGACATAAAGTTTATAGTCCTTGCAGATAAAAGCACCATCAGATATATAGAAGCACAGATCATTGATCTGAGTGCTAATGTTTTAGGTTGTAGAATCTGATGGAGCAGCACGATCTTCACCTTTTTCCGCCAGTACTCTTGAACAACGAAGCAAATGTCTGATAGTCTGGTTTCAAAACCATTCATATCTTGACGACATTTGTCAACCTCTATTCTTGTTTCCAAAATGACGTCCATTAGGGATTGGACTTGTGTTTGGAGCACAGATATATCACTCTGTCTAGCAGGAAGATTTTGTTTAGTAGGCAATTTGGACGAGGTTACCTTGACAACCAACCCAAAATTACGCAGGAAGGTGATTTTTGCACTGTTAGTGGAGAGATACTGACACACTGCAGCAAGAGGCGACATTGTGCCTGTGGTAGCCTCGTCACCTTCATGTGGTTGTGGGTGTTCAATCATTTTTTCCATAGCTTCCTGAAAGTTTGAACTTGTAGATTAGTGTACCAGATAAGTTACTAATGAGACAAAAACAAACAAAGTAGGTTACATGTTTATACATAACTTATTTTGGTGAACTACTGTAATACATTAGCATGTATTGTAGTGCCAACTACATAATAAAATCACTTTCAGAACATATGTCCATGTAGCATGCCTATTGTATTGTCTATTTCCTCACATTCGTTGACATCTAAGGATAAAGAGACATGGTTTAAAGTAGGATGAACATAGTATGACATCATTCATATCATGGGCAAATAGATATAAAACCAACATGCTATTTTATCATTGTGTGCGCACGTGAACATAACAACTAGAATACAGATCAAGACCAAAAGAATATCCTTCATCTCTTTTAAACCATGTAAGGTGAAATGATACGTTAAGACAACTGTGTATAAAAGTGAATAGAGTAACTGACATTGGCTGCAAACCAAGTAGTTAAATGAACACATCACAGTACCAATCAGTTCAAAGGCAGGAGGAGTAAGGACTTACAACAGCGGCTTGAACTGGTGTGCTCATGCCCTTCATCTTGCTGGTGTGGCAATCCTTGAAGATTTGCACTGCATTTGGTTCAGGTTCTTTTTGGTCCGCACATGCTTTCCTCTGTATTTGGAACAAGTCAATATAGATACGATAATATGGCACAGAAAAAGAAGGAAGTAGCAGCTATTTACAAGAGCATGGAAGTGTGCAATATAGCTACGAGACCCTGTTGTCTGTTGGAATTTCACTTTAGAACGGTTGGTCTTGTTCTTCAAACAGTTAGCCTAGAAGAAGATACACTTGTAAGGCACATACATAAATACAAGTTCAATACGTGGTCTGATCAAATACATATAGCCTACCTGATACTTTGGATCAGACCAGTGTTTAACGAGGTCTGTTCAGTCTTCATCTGTAATATATTCCACTAGAGATGTTTGGGCGATTTCATTGTTAGCCTTACCTTCAAAGTGAGATTTTCTAAGGTGGTACCGATACTGTCGCAGAGCAGACTTAAAAACATGAGTGCATGCTTGTTTAGTTGCATCATCTTTCGGATCCAACTTGAACCTCATCTATTGAAAAAAGAATGTGAGTCTTATTAGGAGGAAGCTAGAAAGTATGGGACAGAGCAAGACAATAGTACTAATTGCGATGAATAACATTACTTACGGACAAATGGTCAAGGAAGGTGTTAAACTGGGTATTGTCATTCTCATTCCTGTACTAGATCCACGTTGGGAGGATACGTGCATGACACCTAACAGCAATGCCTGCCTGCCTGCCTTTGATACTAACTTGGCTGACTCTGTAGCATCACGTGGCCTTTTTAAACCCGCCTCGAAATGGATCTCCATTCTTCCTCCTTTAGATTTTGTTAATCTGTCAAGCATTATCCCTGATGTCTGTTTCTGCTTGCGTCGTGGTGCTAGTTCAACAACGAATATGGAAAGTGTTAGTGTACATCAAACTGTGAGAGTACATATAAAGAAGCATGCAACTACAACTTGACTCGGTCAGGTACCGTCTTGCTGTTGATGCTCATGAGGTTCATCTGATCTTGCCAAGTCATGTTGTGTCAGCAGTGCTTCGGAAGTAGTGTTAGTTGTAAAGGCGGCTTGGGAACTGGCCAGTTCCGGAGCAAACGAACGAGTAACTCGTTGAGATGCTGGTACAGTTGAAGCGGATGTTGCAGCTGGTGGAGCAGGTGATACTGTGTTTGTAGATTTAGCCGGTGGACTTGGACCTTCTACTGCACTATAAGTACCAGCAGAATCTGGACGGCCGATCCTTTTCCGTTTCACCCGACGAGTAACACCACTCCCTACTATATTATTTTCCTTGCTCTTTTTTGACTTTGCCATGTCAAGCTGCACCCACAACACAAAAGAATAAAATCGCTCTTCAGAACTCATTGATGCATGATACAGACAAGCAATACTTTGATGTAAGACAACCGTATGAGGATGGAATATGTAAGAAAAACAACACGGCATGACATATTCACAGCTACGATGTGTAAGGTAAGCAGAAGGATTTTCAAGAAAATAGAAGTAATGCAAGCTAGACACCATATGAAAGATGCAACCAATATTACTCTGCCAAGTTAAAAGTGTCTTGTCATAAGTGGAAATTCGAAAAATTAGAAGCAGTACAACGTAGAAATCAATGCAAGATGCAACCACTATCAAACTGCCATGTTAAAAGTGTCCACTCATGAGTGACTGATGCGGGATACACAACAACAGTACTTTGATGTAAGAACATGGTATGATGGATAGATGCAGTGTATTCTAGACACAGAATGCCATGTCATATGCACATGTATAACGTATGAACTCAGCATGTGTAATTTAATCAAAATAGAAGAAATACATGCTAGACAACATATGCAACATGAAACCAATTATCACACTGTCAACTTAGAGCAAGCACCTACGATGGTGGAGTACGGGAGATGAACTCATCATGTAGACTTGGGACTTCAACTTCATTAGCAGTAGCAGTGGCAAATCTAGAGAGTCTCTGTTTGCGTCGGTGCAGAGGACCAAGTCAAAACCACAATAAGATAAATAAAATTAGCTCTGCATAACTGGTTGATGCATGATACAAACGAACACTACTTTGATGTAAGGCAAGCGCAAGATAGGAGGATGGAATATATACAAAAAAGACAGCGTTTCATATTCACACGTATGATAGGAGGATGGAATATGTATGAAAAAATAGTAAGCGAAAGGCATTTCAACAAAATTAGAAGAAATGAAAGCTAGGCACCATATGAACATGCAACCAATATCACTCTATCAGGTAAAAAGTGTCTTATCGTAAGTGCCATTTCAAGAAATTAGAAGCAATACAAGCTAGAAGACAATGCAAGATGCAACCTACATCACAGTCCCAAGTTAAATGTGTCTTATGGGTAAGTGATCATTGCAGGTATAAGTTGTAAGCTACGCAGATGCAAGTCAACATAATCAGAAGCAATACAAACTAGACATCATACGGAAAACACAACCACATATAACAGTTCCAAGTTAGAGCAAGCACCTGTGATGGTGGAGTAGGGGAGACGTGCTCATCATGTACACGTATGTTCTAGAAACAGAAACACGTGTCATATTCACAGGCATTATGTGTAAAGTAAGCAGATGCAATTCAACAAAGTTAGAAGCAATACAAGCTAGACATCATACGCAACATGCAACCACATATAGGCTGTGTTTGTTTGAGCTTCGGTTTCAGCAGTTTCAGCTGTGGACTTGCTGTGCTGGCAAAACTGCTGTGCTGAGGAAACAGCTGTAATGAAGGTTAGCTGTTTGGCAACGCAGCTGTGGAAACGACTGTGAGCTGGTGAAAACGCTATGTTTCAGGAGGAGGGGGGCGAACGTAGAGATATGTCATGCCTACGGTGGCATTTACGACATAATTATGACCAAACGCCAAAGATAGAGGGGCTAGGGAAACAGTTTTGGCCCAAAAGTACACCGAGACCAGCTTTAGGCTGTTACACTGAAAATCTCCCGAAACAGTTTTGGGTTGTGGTTCCACAGCTGTTCTAAATAACCTGTTTGTTTCAACTTCAGCTTTTTTCAATCCTAAAACTGCTCCAAAAGCTGAAACAAACACAGCCATAATAGTGCCAAGTTAGAGCAAGCACCTGTGATGGTGGAGTATGGGAGATGTGCTCATCATGTACACATATGTTCTAGAAATAGGAACACGTGTCATATTCACAGGCACTATGTGTAAAGTAAGCATATGCAATTCAAAAAAGTTACAAGCAATACAAGCTAGACATCATACGCAACATGCAACCACATATAATAGTGCAAAGTTAGAACAAGCACCTGTGATGGTGGAGTAGGGGATATGTGCTCATCATCTACACAGCTACGTTGACTGTCTAGCCTTGCGTTGTCTTGCGAATCTTGTTGGGAGGATGGCGGAGTAGAATCTATAGAGAACCTATGTTTCAGTTGCTCGGAAGGACCACCATCATCCAATGCCTTGCCAATTCCCTTCAGCTTTATTGATTTTGCATTGTGAGGTCAAAACGACAAGAAAAAGGAATATAATTCGCTCTTCAGAACTCATTCATGCATGATACTGACGAACACTACTCTGATGAAAGGCAAAGTCATGATACGTGGATGGAATATGTACGGAAAAATGGACGGCTTGACATATTCACACCTATGATGTGGTAACTAAGCAGAAGGCACTTCAGCAAATTAGAAGCACTGCAAACTAGACACCATATGAAAGGTGCAATCAATATCACTCTGCCAAGTTAAAACTGTCTCGTCATAGGTGGCATTCATTAAACTAGAAGCAATACATGCTAGAAATCATATTCAAGATGCAAACCAATATCACACTGCCAACTTAAAGGTGTTCCATCATAAGTGACTGATGCAGGATACACAAGAAGAGTAGTTTCATGTAAGAACATGGTGTGATAGACAGATATAGTATGTACCAAAAACAGGAAAGTGTGTCATATTCACACGTATCATGTGTAAGCTAAGCAGATGCAGTTTACACTAATTAGGAGCAATACAAGCTAGACACCATATGCAACATGCAACCAGATATCACACTGCCAAGTTAGAGCAAGCACCTTGGATGGTGGAGTAGGGGAGCGGAGACTTGGACCTTGTAATGCACTATCAGTACAAGGAGAATCGGTATAGATGCTCCGTTTACGTTGCTGTAGAGGACCACCATCATCGCCTTCCTTACTCTTTTCCTTCCTCTTTCTTGATTTTGCCTTGTCAAGTCAAACCCACAACAAAAAGGAATAAAATTTGCTCTTCAGAAATCATTGATGCATGATACTGATGAACACTACTTTCATGTAAGGCAGCCGCAAGATAGGAGGATGGAATATGTATGAAGAATAGGACGGCGTGACATATTGACATGTATGATGTATAAAGTGTAAACTAAGCACAAGGTGCTTGAACTTGTTAGAATCAATGCAAGCTAGAAACCATATGAAAGATGAAACCAATATCACTCTGCCAAATTAAAAGGGTGCCCTAACGAATGTATTTGACCAAATTAGAAGCAATACATGGCAGCATGCTGGAAATAATATGCAATACGCAACGAATAAAGGTGACTCACCATAAGTGATTGATGCAGGCTACAGAAGAGAGGTAGTTTCATGTAAGAACGAGGTTAATACATAGATGTAGTGTGTACCAAAAATAGGAAGGCATGTCATATTCACAGGTATAATGTGTGAACTAAGCAGATGCAATTTACCCTAATTAGAAGCATTACAAGCTAGACACCATATGCAACATGCAACCACATATCACACTGCGAAGTTAGAGCAAGCACCTGTGATGGTGGTGTGGGGGAATTGCGGTCATCAACTAGAGAGCTACGTTGACTATCTTCATTTAGCATTGATGTTTCTTGAGAATCATGTGGGGAGGATGACATTGCACTCTTTAAACGAGTATGGCGTCTCACACTAACCCACCTGGATGACTGTCTCATCATAAGTGATTGACGAGGGATACAAAAGAGAATTAGTTTGATGTATGAACATGGTTAATAGACATATGTAGTATGTATCAAAAACAGGAAGGCATGTCATTATCAAAGGTATAATGTGTAAAGTAAGCAGATGCAACTTAACCAAATTGGAAGCAATACAAGATAGACACCATATGCAACATGCAACCACATTTGACAGCACGAAGTTAAAGCAAGCACCTGGGATGATTGTGTGTGGCAATTGAGATCATCAACTGCAGAGCTACGTTTACTGTCTCCAACTGCTGACACTACATCCTCTAGAGCACTGAAACGCTTAGTGCTTATCTTTGAATTACACTGGAGTGACTTCTATCTTTTCTTTTCAGCATTCATCAACACTGTGTCAGAGTCTGAAATACCCATGCATAAAAAAACAATAGTGTGAGTATGGGTGAAGTGTGTACACAATTAGTACAGTGTAAAGGTAGCAGATAGCAGGTCAGCGAGAAATAAATGATGGGAGACATATGATAGCTCTACAACATGCATGGCACACTAAATTACTACAGGATTCTATGAAAATAACATTAGACTGAAAACAAATAGGTCAGTCAATTTTTTCTGCACCGTCCGATGTACAAAGAACAGGCAGATTGCCTTCATCTACCTCCAGCCAGTCAGTGTTGACGATCTTCCTCGAAACGACAGCGACCACCGACCCAGTCCCCTGCCTGCGCCCTCCCCTCGACCTCACCGCACCGCCGTGCTTGGCACTGCCCCCCGGCAATCCACTCAAGCTCCGCCGACCACCAGGTCGGGCGCAAGCAGCTCCTGCACCCCACACCCTGATACGTCCAAAACGTATCTATAATTTCTGCTTGCTCCATGCCTCTTTTGTGTGATATTGCTATGATATTTATGCACTTCCATACACTTTTGATCATATTTGGACTAACCTATTAACTCAGTGCACCCAAGTGCCAGTTTCTGTTTTCTGCTGTTTTTGTATTTCACGTTTTCCCATTACGTAAAATGCCAGAAAAATTCCGGGAAAAATATATAAAAAATCAGCGTTCCGGAAGCTTCCATGCGGCCAAAGTAGGGCCGGAGGGGGGCCACCGGGGCTCCAAGCGGCCAGAGGGCGCACCCTCCCTCCTGGCCGCGCCGCTAAGGCGCCTGGGCCCCCCTGGCCTCCTCTGACGCCCCCCTTTGGCATATATTTACACCGCGTCCCGAAACCCTCGAGGACGGAACCCTTTTCACAATCTCATCTCTGTTCCGCCGCCGCCGCGCTTCCAAGATCGGGAGCACCAGGAGAACTCTTCCCGGCACCCTGCCGGAGGGGAGGATCACCACCGGGAGCCTCTCCACCACCATGGACGCCTCCCGGATGAGTTGTGAGTAGTCTCCCTTGGACCATGGGTCCATGACCAGTAGCTATGTGATGTTCTCCTCCCCTCTTTGTTCTTCACCGATTCGACCTCGTGAGCTGCCCTACATGATCGAGGCACATATGTAATCCTTATGCTGTTGCTATGATGAGTTTTCTGGGATCCGATGGATTGTGAGATTATGTTCAGATTGTGTGTGAGTAATATATTTGATTTACCTCTTTTATATTTATGTTCTTGAGTAATTCTTGCATGTTCTACGTTGATGTTTATTGCTTTGGCCAAGTAGTAGGTAGTAACTCCAAGAGGGAATGTTATGCTTCATTGTGGGTTCATGCCCCTCGATGACTAGCTTGAGTGACAGAAACATGAGTCTAGGGGATGTGCTGTTGCCACAAGGGGGAAAACAACGGTGCTTGTACTCGCGGGTGCAAGGATTGTTTACTTTACGCAAAGTTCTTTGAATGCAGTTGTTTGTTGCTTTGAGTTTACACTATGGGTGGGACTCGCAACTTAATACCAGCGAGATGTTCTGGATTGATATCTCAAGGTGGATGATTAGTAGTAGATGCAGATGGATTCCGGTCTACTTACCTTGGCGTACCGCCAATGCTTTTGAGCCTCTACCTTTCTTGCAGCATAGTTAGCATTGGTTTGCGCACATAATCCTGTCAATTGCCCAGCTGTAATTCGTTTACCTCGCTTAGCTGTTTTATCGTCTTTTGGGAGAGAGACATCACTAGTGTACATCATGGGACCCCGGTCCATATTACCATCACTGATCACATCCGCTATTTACTTTCAGTTCTTACTTACTAGTTGCAGTCATACCTATCACTATTATCTCTTGCGTTTGATCCTTTATAAACGACAAGGCCGGAGGGATTGACAACCTCTCTGTACTCGTTGGGAGCAAAGTTATTTGTATTTGTGTGCAGGTCCGGTCAATCGCTAGTTGCGCCGCTAGCAGTTGAACCTCGGAGTCTCAGGGGATTCGATCCTTGGTATCTTTGCCAAGGGAAAACTACCGCTACACTGCATCTCAAACCTTCCACTTGGGGTAACCAACGAGGGGCGAGAAGCCATCAAGCAAAGTTTTCTGGGGCCGTTGCCGGGGACTCCACTCTTCAAGATAGGGGAGTTGCACGCTATCTTTTACCTTTGCTTTTTAGTCTTGTTAGTTTACCTTTCAGTTTTTGCTTTAGTGTCTTTTATCAAAAATCACAAAAAAAAATTATTTGCTAGTAGTCCTTTCTGTTTAGTCAAGCATGTTAGGATTTGGTGCTTTGAGGGAATCAGAAGTTCTAAATTTCCATCAAAGGGATGGAGAAAATATGAAGAAGTCATGGGACAGAATTTCTGATGCACATAGGGGAATTATGCCTTGGATACCTATAAAAATTGTGCTTAGAAATTTTTACCATGGTCTTTTTAAATGGTGTAAACACTCTCTTGATATTATAGCTGAAGGAGATTTCCTAGAGTGTGATGAAACTAGAGCTCTTGAAATTATACATGGTCTATCTAGTTACTTTGTTTATGATCATAATTTTGATACTGTCATAGATAGACTTGCTACTATTGAGAAGAGAATGGATGCTCTAGACTTGATGAAGGTAGAGAAACCCAAACCCAATAAGAGAGATATTTTGGAAATAGACAATGATTGGGAGCCTTTTGTTAGGATTAGCATCTCTAATCAAGACTTCCTTCCTTATTGTGATATTGGATCTATGGTTTCTACTATGCCAAAAATTGTTCATGATTCTTTAAAATTTAACATGGATAGATTATCATCTCATCATGAACACACTAATGGAGATATTTCTGAGATCCAGGGAAGAATAAAAGACGTGCCAGTTACATTCCTTAAAGGGATTGCAATGGTTGATTTCTTCATCATGAAGCCAAACCAAGGAAATATAGTGCTTGGAAGGGACTTCCTCCGAGCCGTAAAAGGCTTCATCGATATAGGTACGGGACAAATCCGCTTACGCGGGAAGGCAAAAGGTATGTACCCCTTTCCTAGAAGTAACAAGGGTGAACTTGTTGAGGAACCATTTGAAGCAATTTATAACTCCGATTATTATGATGATTATTGATTCCTCTTTGCATTATGCCTAGCTTAAAGGCATAAAAGAAAGCGCTTTTGGGAGGCAGCCCACAATGAATAAAATTTTATTTTGCTTTTGTTGTGTCTTGATGTTGTTACTACAGTAGCATCATCATTGCATCTTTACTTTTCAGCTTTGTGCCAAGTGTAGCCTCTGATTGCAAGAAAGTTCAAAAGTTGTGACGTGCTGTCCAGGAAACAGATTCTGTCCTTGGACAGAAAAATTCGTATTAAATCACCAGATCATCTTTTTGGTCTGAATTTTTTTGAAAGCGTGCTCTATACAATTGGCTTTCGGGCATCTGTTCTGAGTTTTTTGATTTGAGTTGCAGAAGTGCCCCGAAAAAATCATTTACTACCTGCTGGTCTGTTTTTCACAGATTCTGTCCTGTTTTGCCTTTTCTTCGTTTTGCAAACCTTGAGCTTGCTTTTTCTTTGCAAAAACCTTTTGGCAATCTTGAGAAACAGTAGACCTTCAAGAATATCCTTATTTCCAGCAAGGAAAAATTATTTTATTAAGGGTACTAACCTCGCTAATCAGATTATGATGAGTTATGTATGAAGGGAGTTTTCAAGTGTGCGAGGGAAGATGATAAAAAGATTCAGGAGTGTCAAACGCTCAAGCTTGGGGATGCCCCCATGCACCCCCAAGAAATATTCAAGAAGACTCAAGCGTCTAAGCTTGGGGATGCCCCCGTGCATCCCCTTCTCCATCAACAATTATCAGTTCGTCTTTCGTTCCACTATATTTTTATCACTTCATGTGTTATGTGCTATGCTTGGAGCGTCTTGCTTTTAGTTTCCTTTTTAGTTTTCTTTAGCTTTGCTTGCTGTTCATAACGAGTTGGAACTCAGCTTTCTTTGTGTGGGAGAGAAACACGCTCCACTTCAACCTAGAACACAACATAGAATTTTCATGTTTATCTTTGCTGTGTGTGTTCTTTGTCTTTCAATAGCTACTATCATGTTCAGCTCTTAGTTTTCATGCTTTACTTTTTAAAGAGCCTTTGTTTAGTTGGTTGCTGGAACTCTCTTTAGTTATCATGCTTATCTTGTTAAGAGAGTTGGCTTCTGTTGCACTGGTTGATATGTCTATGATAAAAATGCTATGAGCATAATGGTGCTTAGTAGTTCATGTTTTCTTATGGTTAGTCTCAAATAGCTGGGGGATTCTTAATGTGTTATTGAAGTACCAACATGATTTGTTTGCCTATGATGTGGTATGGTTTAGTGATATCTTCCTCCAAGAATTTATTTTGATTGACTTGGCATATGCTCACGCATATTTAAGACTGTAAAGAAAGTCTATCAAGCCTTGATGATCTTTAATTTCTGAGTGGCGATATAACTTCCATGCCCGATTCAATGTTGCTTTGTCGCTCTGCATGATTATGACCGTCATTGCTCTTTTAGTTGGTCGCTCCTAGTTTTTTGCTAACCTTCGCCTGTACTAAGCGGACTGACTGCTTGTGCATCCAAAATCCTTTAAACCAGTTATGCCATATGAGTCCACCATACCTTCCTATACATGGTATTTACCTGCCATTCCTAACGAAGACTTTCATGTACCATCTCGAAATTAATCAAAAAAGCATTTCTCTTTTGTGCATCTATTTTAGTTCATGAGGAAGTAGTAGTTAATTCATGATCTTTTTAAGTTGGACAAGCTTCACCCCGGGATTGCATGTCTAATGTGCAAACCCATAATACGAGAAGGAACTGGCAAAGAGTGCGCCCGGCTCATTAAAAAATATACAAAAAACAAACCCTCCTTCACGCTTTGTTCATGAGAAATCAGAAAACTTTGGCAGTGATAAACAAAGGAGATTAAGAGGATGTGATCGTCCTCATGCGGGAGCCGCTCCTCGAAACTTGTCCAGCTCAAGAAGTAATTGAGTTATCTGCTAGCATTCGTTGACAAAATATGCATATTCTAAAAAAAATTATTACCTATGTTTTTAAAACCAAGAGCTCTGGTACATGTTTAGTTTTTGTTTCCGACCACGGATTTTCAACCTTGCCAACAAAAGCCATGGTTCGAGAGTCTCCACCTTCTTTCTATAAAGCACCAACTATTGAGAGCATGATTGTCATTCTGAGTGTAATGTGCATTGTCCCAAAGTACCATTGTCTTCTGCATGACTATGATATCGTTTATTCTGGAATCATTGTATCTAGTCGTCACTTAAACTTTGGAGGTGCCCCTGCATTTATGTTTTGCTTCACTAAAGGGGGCAAGCGAGATATCACTTTGTCATGTTTGCACACCATGCTCATTACAAATCTATTGAGTGTTTCAGTATCATATTGTAAAACTTTCAGTTCTTTGTGATATTCTCATGAGCCAACTTAACTACTACAGATTCATTATCTCAGTAAACATTTGTCATGTGACTATGAAAAGTTCTTATATGGTTAATAGCATGTCACCAGAGAAATTATGCTTGTTATCATTTACCTACTCGAGGACGAGCAGGAATTAAGCTTGGGGATGTTGATACGTCCAAAACGTATCTATAATTTCTACTTGCTCCATGCCTCTTTTGTGTGATATTGCTATGATATTTATGCACTTCCATACACTTTTGATCATATTTGGACTAACCTATTAACTCAGTGCACCCCAGTGCCAGTTTCTGTTTTCTGCTGTTTTTGTATTTCAGGTTTTCCCATTACGTAAAATGCCAGAAAAATTCCGGGAAAAATATATAAAAAATCAGCATTCCGGAAGCTTCCATGCGGCCAAAGTAGGGCCGGAGGGGGGCCACCAGGGCTCCAGGCGGCCA
>LR738715.1:533400787-533411516 GCA_902687465.1 Secale cereale
CGACACACCTCTCTCTTAGTAGTTGGCAGATATGATTCCATCATATCATTCGGTAGGATATCCCTGACTGTTAGGCTGGATGGTAATACGAGGCAAAGTTTTACCCTAGTTCAAACCCTTGCAGTTGAGGAAAAATCCTACTCCTGGTACTATATATTAGTGATAGGGGTGTGTACAAAGTACACGTGAATACCAGGCATTGTGCGTGCGTGTATACTATCGATGAACTAGCCCCCACTGAAAGCACATTTGCTCCTCGGGTGGTTTTGGTAATTAATGACAACATACTTTGTGGTTGGACTAATGCTTTTATCAAGTATGTTTCAGGAAATTCAATCACATTGGCATGGCAAAAGGACTGAAGAAGTGGGCCCCTCAAAATGCTAAGGCAAGCATTGGCAAAAGCTCAAGACTCCATTTTTGGTTTAGTGATCCAAGATCACATTGAGTCCATAGGAAAAGCCAATACTATTAAAAGGGGATGAGGTTATGTTGATGATCTGGTTGCTCAAGTGCTTAGTGATACATCTCCTAAACTATCAGCAACTTTCACTGCCATATACACTCATAAGTAATATCGGTCCCACCGATAATCCAAACTCAGTCACACCGAGATGAACCACCTCAGCCATAAGCCAAACCCTAGCAAAATCGGATATTCCGATTTTGAAATCGGTTTCACCAAAGCATGAGTTGTCAAGCTTCTGTAACCTTCTGTCATCAAATCGGTGTCACCGAGATGATGAAGTCGGTCCCACCGAAACTGGCATGCTCTTGTCTTTGCACGAATCGGACTAACCGAGATTGTATTTTGGGTCCCACCGAAAACCCCAACGTTCACATTATTTGAACTTTCGGTCTCACCGAGTTGTCCACTTCGGTCCCACCGAGATTGCTCAAATATGTGTGTAACGGTTGGATTTTGTGTGGAGGCTATTTATACCCCTCCACCCCCTCTTCATTCGTGAAGAGAGCCATCAGAAAGAACTACCACTCCTACCTTACATTTCTGAGAAGAGAACTACCTACCCTTGTGTTGAGATCAAGTTGCTCCACTCCCACCATATGAAGCTTGATCTCTAGCCTTCCCAAGTTGCTTTCCACTCAATCTTTTCTTCCACCATAGCCAAATCAGTGAGGAGAGTTGAGTGTTGGGGAGATTATCATTTGAAGCACAAGAGCAAGGAGTTCATCATCATCTACAACATATATTACCTTTTGGAGGGTGGTGCCTCCTAGATTGGTTAGGTGTCGCTTGGGAGCCTCCGTCATCGATGTGGAGTTGAACCAAGAAGTTTGTAAGGGCAAGGAGATCGCCTACTTCGTGAAGATCTACCCCGAGTAAGGCTAGCCCTCCGTGGGCGTAGGCCATGATGGAATAGACAAGGTTGCTTCTTCGTGGACCCTTCGTGGGTGGAGCCCTCCGTGGACTCGCGCAGCCGTTACCCTCCGTGGGTTGAAGTCTCCATCAACGTGGATGTACGATAGCACCACCTATCGGAACCACGGGAAAAATCATTGCGTCTCCAAATTGCGTTTGATCTTCTCCACTTCTCTTTACTACTTGTGCAATTTACTTTCCGCTGCCCATACTCTAGAATTGCATGTGTAGTGTGCTACTTGACTTGTGTGTTATGCAAAATCTGCCAAAATCTGTCCTTGATAAAAGACCGAATTTTTATCTTGTCGAGTAGTCTAATCACCCCCCCCCCTCTAGACACTCTCACCTTCTTCGATCCCTCAATTGGTATCAGAGCTTTGGTCTCCATTGCTTTGGTTTACACACCATTGGAGGAAGATGGACGTGTCTACGTTTGGGAGTGTTAGCCATAGAGTGCCTATTCTTAATGGAGGGTCCTATAACTCGTGGAGGGTTGAAATGCTTATTATCTTTAAGACATACAATTTGCGCAAATATGTTGAGAACCCCTATGTGCCTCCATTTGACCCCTTGCACCCTACCATGGATGAAGAGCTTGATTTGCTTCGTAACCTTAGGACTGTAAATCTTATCATTAGAGGGTTACCCGATAACTTGCTTAAGCTCGTTACAAACTTTGAGTGCGCCTATGCTATGTGGAAGTTCTTGGAAGAACTTTATCCGGACTACTCTTTGAGAGGTCTTGATAAAATTCTATACAAGACTATTGAATTTGATATGATGCACCCCAATGATCCCAACTTTGATAAATGCTTCTTTGAGCTTCGTGATCTTATGAAAAAGAAGGGTGATCCCGATCTTATCAATGTTTTAATTAGAAATGCTCTTGTATTGCATTCCGAAGATTTTTCTCACATTGACAAAACTAATGCAAGTAGTTATCAAATTGACCTAGGTGTTGATGATGAACAATCTATGGGTCAATATGATGATGAGCATGAGCATGATGATGATCACTCCGATTCGGACACCGAGCTAGACAAGATCATGAAGAGTCTCAATCTTATGGCAAATCTGAGAGACTACATGTCCGGCGGAAAAGAGTGGATTCTTGATAGTGGATGCACCGACCACATGACCGGAGACAAAGACATGTTTCGAGAGCTTGCAAAGAACGATGGTCCACGCAAGTATGTGACTTTTGGAGACAACTCCAAGGGTAAGGTACTTGGCCTTGGTAAGGTGGCCATATCTCATGATAGCTCTATTCAAAATGTCATGCTTGTAGAATCTCTTGGATACAATTTACTTTCCGTGTCTAGATTAGCTGACTTTGGATTCAATGTGCTATTCACCAAAGTAGATTGCCAAGTCTTTCGTCGTGACAATCAAAACATGGCGTTTACCGGTATCCGTAGAGGTGATCTATATATTGTTGATTTCACTAAGAAAGCCCAACCTAGAGCTTGCTTCATTGCTAAATCCTCTAAAGGTTGGTTATGGCATAGAAGGCTTGGACATGTTGGTATGCGTAATCTAGACAAGCTGATCAAAGGTGATCATATTCTTGGCGTTAAAGATGTTTTCTTTGACAAAGATAGACTTTGTAGTGCTTGTCAAGCAGGAAAACAAGTAGGTGGAAGTCATCCCGTGAAGAACATCATGACCACAAGGAGACCGCTTGAGCTTCTTCATATGGATCTCTTCGGTCCCAATGCTTACAAAAGCCTTGGTGGTAACTCCTTTGGTCTAGTTATAGTTGATGATTATTCCATATTTACGTGGGTATTTTTCCTTGATGACAAATCGCAGGTTCAGAGAATCTTCAAAACATTTGCCAAAAAGGCCCAAAATCAATTTGAGGTGAAGATCAAGAAAGTTCGGAGTGACAATGGAACGGAGTTCAAGAACGCCAATGTAGACTCTTTTCTCGATGAGGAAGGGATTCTACATGAGTTCTCGGCTACGTACACTCCTCAACAAAATGGAGTTGTTGAGAGGAAGAACCGAACGCTCATAGAGATGGCGAGAACGATGCTTGATGAATACAAGACACCGAAGCATTTTTTGGGGGAAGCGGTCGAGACAGCTTGTCATGCTATCAACAGGCTTTATCTTCATAAGCTCCTCGGCAAGACATCATACAAGCTCCTCACCGGTAACAAACCCCAAGTGGGATACTTTCGTGTCTTTGGTTCAAAATGCTATATCCTTGATACGCATCGTCGGTCTAAATTTGCTCCTAAATCTCATGAAGGCTTTCTCCTTGGTTATGGATCAAACTCCCACACCTACCGTGTCTACAATAATTTCACCCGAAAGGTTGAAGAGACGGTAGACGTGAAGTTTGATGAATCTAATGGCTCGCAAGTAGAGCAAATGCCTATTGATGTAGGAGACAAGGACCCATCGGAAGCTATCCAAGATTTATCTATTGGAAAGATCCGTCCCATGGAAGTAAAGGAGAGTACCTCATCTACATATGTGGAGCCCCCTACCTCACGGCGAGATGAACCTCAAGGCAACATGGAGGCCTCCACAAGTGGAACTCACCAAGATGAGGAAGTGCAACAAGAAGATCCACCACAACCTCCTTCTCCACCGCCTCAAGACAACACCAACAACAATGAAGAAGAAGAAGAGGAAGATGAAGATGATGAGGAAGCTCAGCCACAACCTCAACAAAAGCTATCCCGAGTCCGAGCAAGAGTCAAGAAAAATCATCCCGTGGAACAAATGATGAACGACATCAACTCCGGGAGAATTACTCGCTCTAAAACTCACTTAGCTAACTTTTGTGAGCATTACTCATTTATCTCTAGTATTGAACCTATGAAGGTAGAAGAAGCACTTGAAGACCCGGATTGGGTGAACGCTATGCACGAAGAACTACACAACTTCGAGAGGAACAAGGTATGGACTTTGGTAGAGAAGCCCAAGGATGATCAAAACATCATTGGAACCAAATGGGTATTTCGGAACAAGCAAGATGAAGATGGACAAGTCATCCGCAACAAGGCTCGTCTCGTAGCTCAAGGTTACACACAAGTCGAAGGTATGGACTATGGTGAGACCTATGCCCCCGTTGCTAGACTTGAGTCCATTCGCATTCTTCTTGCTTATGCCAATCACCATGATATTACTCTCTATCAAATGGATATCAAAAGTGCTTTCCTAAATGATGAAATTGAGGAGGAAGTATTTGTGAAACAACCTCCCGGATTTGTGAATCCCAAAAAGCCTAATCATGTTTACAAGTTGCACAAAGCTCTTTATGGTCTTAAACAAGCTCCTAGAGCTTGGTACAAATGCTTGACTAGCTTTCTTCTTGAAAAAGGCTTTGAGATTGGAAAGATAGACTCAACGCTGTTCACGAAAAAGGTTAATGGTGAACTATTTGTGTGCCAAATATATGTTGATGATATTATCTTTGGTTCAACTAACCCTCATTTTAGCAAGAAGTTTGGACAGCTCATGTCGGAAAAGTATGAGATGTCCATGATGAGTGAGCTCAAATTCTTCCTTGGATTGCAAATAAAGCAATCTAAGGAGGGTACCTTTGTCTCACAAACAAAGTACACCAAGGATCTCTTCAAGAAGTTCAACATGCAAGAAAGCAAAGGTATGAGTACCCCCATGCCTACTAGTGGACATAATGACTTGACAAAAGATGGAGAACCCGTTGATCAAAGGGTTTACCGATCTATGATTGGTTCTCTACTATATCTTTGTGCTTCTCGTCCTGACATAATGTTGAGTGTATGCATGTGTGCGCGATATCAAGCAGCCCCTAAAGAATGTCATCTTAAAGCTGTTAAAAGGATAGTGAGATATTTGATACACACACCAAACTTTGGCATTTGGTATCCTAAGAGGGCCTCTTTCGACCTTGTTGGCTATTCCGACTCGGACTATGCCGGTGACAAGGTTGATAGAAAGTCAACTTCGGGTACGTGTCAATTCCTTGGTCGATCCCTTGTATCTTGGTCCTCCAAGAAACAAAATTCGGTATCATTATCCACTGCCGAAGCGGAATATATTGCTGCTGGTTCGTGTTGTGCTCAATTGCTATGGATGACACAAACGCTTAAGGATTATGGGATACATGTGAGACATGTTCCCTTGCTTTGTGACAATGAGAGTGCGATTAAAATTGGACACAATCCTGTGCAACACTCTTGAACGAAGCATATTGAAGTTCGTCGCCATTTCATTCGTGATCATATTGCCAAGGGTGACATCAATCTTAAGCATGTTCGTACTGACAAACAACTCGCTGATATCTTTACAAAACCTCTTGATGAGAAGGTGTTTTGTCGCTTAAGGAGTGAGTTGAACATCATTGATGCTTCAAACTTGGAGTAAGAACTCCATTGATGCATGCAAGGCATGAGCCCACTTGACTAATCCTTGATATTTCTCTTATGATGGTGATCATATGTCTTGGACACATTTGCCTCCTTGTATTGCATCTAACTCCTTGCAGGTACTTGGATGATCCACATTCCACAAGATTACCACACACTCAAATCATGAGTAATCTTGTCATTGACCAAGTATCTAGCCCCTTGGGATGTTGAGTTCAAGGAAAAAAATTCCACATATCCTTTTTGACATCTTATACATCTAGTATTTCACTCTTGTCATCTTGGATATCCTTGAGTATTTCCTTGCTTGCCTAACCCATGTAGGAAGATGAACTACACAAGTAGAAATGGCGCTCCAATTTCACATTCAATGAGCACCTACATCAAGTTTACCTACATGAGCAAAGCAACAACAAGCCCAAGGTATGCTCTTCACATCTTTAAGGAGCTTTGCTCAAAGTCATGGGTACAAGCAGCCTCATAAGATGTGATCACATCGAATGCTTAATCGAAAAATGGCAACCCCATTTTGAGCTTAAATGATGAGTATGACCTATGATCAAATGTCCTCATTCGACTCCTAAGTCAATATACTCAAACATAGGTGACCTTGTCGCTGACCTTTATCTAGATGAAGTACATATGTTTTGGAGTCTTTCTATTTTCTCTTATGTTCTCTCATTGAGTTTTCATTAAAAAAAATTTAATATATACTTCATCTAGGAATCTTTTTCATTTCTATTCTTCTGTCTTTGTGAATATCCCTCTGGCTCTGATCAATTCCTTGAAAATCTTTCACAAATTCATTGCAAATCCTTTGAAACTTTCCTCGCAAAGTGAGCTGAATTATTTCTGTATTTCCTTGGAATTAAACTCGGCGTCACCGATTTAAATATTTCGGTCTAACCGAAAAGGATCTACCCTAAGTCCCTGACTTTCGGACCCACCGATCCATCTTAATTCGGTGTCACCGATTTATTTCTTCCAGGATATCATCTTCTGCAGCTCCACTCAATGATTCTCTATGCATGTTCCTATTTGCCCTGTTGTGATTCTTAAGGATCCCACTTCTTTCTTTCCATCTTCCCTGACCTTCCTAGTTTGCTGTCCTTTTCGGCACTTGATGTCAAAGGGGGAGAAGACTTAGGGGGATAAGAGAAGATTTAGGGGGAGAAGAAGAGCAATCTTACCTTAAGGGGGAGAGAATCACATCAAAGCTTTGCCGTATTTTTTTTCCTTATAAGAGAATTTCTTTGCCGTGTTTTACATTGGCATCATTCTTTTGATTTTGCTCTTTCCATCAAACCCCTTGATCTGAGAGAACTCAAAGGGAGAGGAATCTTCACAATTGATATCTTATGGAAAGCAAAATCTCTCAGAGTTCATTGAAAATCTTTTAGTTTCAGAGACATGTTTGCTGATTCAAGCTTGTGCTCAATATGAGACACTCTTCATACATGTCATCCCTGGCTTGGTACTCTTGATGTTCTTGCAGTTGGTTGAATAAATACTCTTGTGTTATCTAACCTTGTTTTCCCATGTTTATCTCTTCAGGTACAATGCCAAGGAACCTCAAGGTAAGTATATGCACTTTGCAGAATGTGCATGATGGTGACTTGCTTGTGAATACTTGTTTGCAAGAAATCACCATGCACATATGCATTATCACTCACTTCTTTTCATCTGCTCTGATGCATATAGCCAAGCTGCATGTAGCACATCTTGCTTATCTCTCTTGTGTGCTTGTGGTAGTCCAAAACCATAATTTATGAAAATCTTGCACACTTGTAGGGGAGCCTGTGTACTACATGTTTGTCAATGCTTTCGTGATAATTCTGTCTTTCTTTCAATAAGCTTTGATGTCTTGTTTAGTGTGATTTTAGTGTGTTGCCATCAATTACCAAAAAGGGGGAGATTGAAAGCACATTTGCTCCTCGGGTGGTTTTGGTAATTAATGACAACATACTTTGTGGTTGGACTAATGCTTTTATCAAGTATGTTTCAGGAAATTCAATCACATTGGCATGGCAAAAGGACTGAAGAAGTGGCCCCCTCAAAATGCTAAGGCAAGCATTGGCAAAAGCTCAAGACTCCATTTTTGGTTTAGTGATCCAAGATCACATTGAGTCCATAGGAAAAGCCAATACTATTAAAAGGGGATGAGGTTATGTTGATGATCTGGTTGCTCAAGTGCTTAGTGATACATCTCCTAAACTATCAGCAACTTTCACTGCCATATACACTCATAAGTAATCTCGGTCCCACCGATAATACAAACTCAGTCACACCGAGATGAACCACCTCAGCCATAAGCCAAACCCTAGCAAAATCGGATATTCCGATTTTGAAATCGGTTTCACCGAAACATGAGTTGCCAAGCTTCTGTAACCTTCTGTCATCAAATCGGTGTCACCGAGATGATGAAGTCGGTCCCACCGAAACTGGCATGCTCTTGTCTTTGCACGAATCGGACTAACCGAGATTGTATTTTGGGTCCCACCAAAAACCCCAACGTTCACATTATTTGAACTTTCGGTCTCATCGAGTTGTCCACTTCGGTCCCACCGAGATTGCTCAAATATGTGTGTAACGGTTGGATTTTGTGTGGAGGCTATTTATACCCCTCCACCCCCTCTTCATTCGTGAAGAGAGCCATCAGAAAGAACTACCACTCCTACCTTACATTTCTGAGAAGAGAACTACCTACCCTTGTGTTGAGATCAAGTTGCTCCACTCCCACCATATGAAGCTTGATCTCTAGCCTTCCCAAGTTGCTTTCCACTCAATCTTTTCTTCCACCACAGCCAAATCAGTGAGGAGAGTTGAGTGTTGGGGAGATTATCATTTGAAGCACAAGAGCAAGGAGTTCATCATCATCTACAACATCTATTACCTTTTGGAGGGTGGTGCCTCCTAGATTGGTTAGGTGTCGCTTGGGAGCCTCCGTCATCGATGTGGAGTTGAACCAAGAAGTTTGTAAGGGCAAGGAGATCGCCTACTTCGTGAAGATCTACCCCGAGTAAGGCTAGCCCTCCGTGGGCGTAGGCCATGATGGAATAGACAAGGTTGCTTCTTCGTGGACCCTTCGTGGGTGGAGCCCTCCGTGGACTCGCGCAGCCGTTACCCTCCGTGGGTTGAAATCTCCATCAACGTGGATGTACGATAGCACCACCTATCGGAACCACGGGAAAAATCATTGCGTCTCCAAATTGCGTTTGATCTTCTCCACTTCTCTTTACTACTTGTGCAATTTACTTTCCGCTGCCCATACTCTAGAATTGCATGTGTAGTGTGCTACTTGACTTGTGTGTTATGCAAAATCTGCCAAAATCTGTCCTTGATAAAAGACAGAATTTTTATCTTGTCGAGTAGTCTAATCACCCTCCCTCTAGACACTCTCATCTTCTTCGATCCCTCACCCATGCTTCTATAACATACTGGGGGCCTAGGGTTACAAATCATACATAGTCGGCTTATCACCAGTGGGGATAGAGTCCTCCGCGACTGTGGTAGCTAGGTTCGTGTTGTATGCCTAGTCCTCCACATGGGTCTTTGTATAACGCGTCTCGATCCAACCTATGTGGCGCAGGAATGGAACCCCCCATGAGTCCTCATGTTGAACCACCACAACTAGAAATGATGTGCCCACCACACCACACACGCAATCGGCCACTAAGAAAATAAGCATATACAATAGTACAATGTTATACATGAAAGTTAATTGCATGGTGCATCCAAAATTATTTGTTCTGCATTGTGAATGTTTATATATTCTCCTAAAATATTAGTCACGGGAAATAGAAACGAAGGGCATATCTCTCCTTGTCTCCACCGGACATCCCCTCTTTCTACAACACTTTCACGTACGCACACAAACTATCTCTCGGCCCTCTAAAAGTATGCATGCCCACGACACATTCATGCATGACGGCCACTGTATTTCAAGCTAAAGCACTATATAGTCACTGGAGTTCAGAATATGCTCATTACGGTCACCGTATACATTCTCGTGGTGCTCATACGGTATCTAGCTCACGATATGTCTCCATATTTTCTTGATGACACTGACGGACTTTGCATTTGATGCGTGCTCCGTATTTTGTTGACGACACTTATGGTCATTGTATTTGAAGCGAAAGCACGATATGGTCACTGGACTTCAGAATAAGCTCATCACGGTCACCACATACATTTTGTCGTGCTAACCAACATGTGGTTGGATGCTTAGGAGGACAGTGGTTTCTCGAGCCCACCAGGGTTAAAGTCCCGGTGCCCGCATTTATCCTGGATTAATTTCAGTATTTTCCTATGATGTGCGTTCAGTGGGAGGAGACGTTCCACTCGACTATGAGGCACCTATGGTGACTTCGTAAAATCTCAAGATCATATGTTGGCCCACTCTCTCGAAGGTGCTCATAGGGGTAGGGTCTGTGTGTGCGCGCTTATAGCGGTGAGTGCTTGCGCGTATATATGAGCCCTTGCGTCTGTGCCGTGTAAAAAACTACGTGTCATGATTATATGGTCAGTGGCTCACCCGTACAACTCCGTATTTTGTTGATGACACAATCAATTGACCAGTCAAACGTTCCACATGGTGCAACTAGTGTTGCACCATCGGGGCGTGTAACTGTGGGGCCCACATGTCAGCCTGCATATGAAAGAAAGAAATGGTAGTTTGAGTCTGTACTGTGTTAATAAAATAAGTACATTTTAGGGTGATCATACGGTCACTGGCTCACCATACAGCTCCGTAATTTGTTGATGACATGATCAATTGACCAGTCAAACGGTCCAAATTCAGCAGCGCACATTACCATAGGGCCCAGCCATCAGCGCGTATATGAAGGACAGAAATGGTAATAAGTTAGTGTTCGGTGGGTACTCGAAGTCGTGAGACCTCTAATTGGCAGTCGCCGGCGGTGGGGGCGCGTTGATTGGGCGGTGGGGTGGGGATCGCCGGAGAAAAAGCTCGGCGCGGGGG
>LR738715.1:533411714-533425415 GCA_902687465.1 Secale cereale
GGGGGGGGGGGGGGGGCTACAGGGATGGCCGGTGCGGCGGCGGACCGGCCGTGAAGGAGTGGTTTCAGGGCGGGCAGGGCGGCGTGGCGGCGTGGGCCCGTCCTCGGGCGGCGGGGGCCGGCGGTTCGGTCGGTGGTGGCTGGCGGCTCAGGCGGGTGAAGTTTGATGATAAACTGCAGGCCCTTGATTTCGTATCCAACGGCTGGAAAATCTAATGACCAGAGATGAAAAAATTAATCGACTGACGTGTAGCCTCACCCCGCACGTACACATGCACGCACGCAAGACACGCACGCATGCAGGCGTGCAACACTGACACGTACACATAACGAACACACGCACGCATGCAGGCGTGCAACACTGACGCATACACATGCACTCACGAACACACGCACGTACGCACACATGCATGGAACACTGAAATGTACCCTTGCACGCACGCAACACTCGCACGCCTGCATGCGCACAGCACACGACGCAAGGCACACGCTCAACCTATACATGCATGCACCCTTTGTTAAGGACATGGATTGTACGGGTATTAATCAATCTTATCTGTGATAAGTAGAACATTGATGTTTGTAGCAGACTTTATGAATCACAACGTATCGAATGGGCTATCAACATGAAAAGGATGACGTCAGACTCAATGAACAATCATCGGTTTATGAAATGCCCGCTTCTGACCGCCCTGGCCCACCAAAGGTTCCTCTGATGTGCGCTGCCTGCGTTGGGTCACTGACATGCAGGCCATGTACCCAAAGAGCCCACATGTCAGTGGAAGAACGACGCGCTGTCCTATGTCAGAGTCGAGGGCGCCACTCGCTGCACGCCCGGCTGAACACGCCTCCTTGCCGCATTCAAACGCCTCCATGAAACCCGCCCTTGTGGAAGCCGAGAATCCCACTCTGGACACACGTTCGTTCATGACCGGGCCGGCATTAAACGCAACGCCGGCCGAGTTCCTCCCGTCCGCCGTCCATTTAATCTCCTATTTTAACGAGGCCAAATGCCGGCCAAGAATCACACACCTCCGCCGCTCCCCTATCTCCTCCTTTACCATTTTTTCCACTCTTACAATGGCTTACGAAGAGTAGTTATGCCACATCCAAGCCGGATGGGTGGCCCGCCGAGCCCGCCGGATACGAGCTATGCAGCTCACTGATCCACCTTCCTCCCCTCGCCCGACGGAGCCAGTTGCCACCCCAAGCCGACGCGCAGTTCAGCAACTCGTCGCTCCAGGCCAGCTCGACGAGGAGCAGCGCACGGGCGTCGTTGCAGCCGTCCATGCCATCGCCTCGTACCGCGTCTCCCGTTTCTGTGGCCGAGACTCCCATGCCGGCGGCCGCGCCATGCAAGTAGCGACAGAAGCCGGGTGCGCGGAGAGCGATGAGTCGGTGGCCAGCGCCTCCGCGTCCGCCGCCATCATCGAGGAGAAGTAGAACACGGGAGGCCGCCGCCGCTTGGGTCCCCATGAAGGCCACCGCGGAGGCGATGCCGGCGTATACAGCTGGTGTCTTTGCGGATCCTTTCGTTGCGAGGACCTTCGTCGACCCTGCATATACCTCCGGGGCTCTCGACAGTCCGGTCTGGGAACACAAAACGATCAGCGGGCGACCATTTAGGCCAAGTATTATATACATGTGCTGTCAAGAACTAGCACCGCATAGTTCATTTGAATGTAATGAAATCCGTCGTGTTTGTATGAAAATCAGGTATCTTATATGATTTCCGTCGTTGTTTATATGAAATATCGCCGTGTTTGCGTGAATTTCGTCTGGTTGGTTGACTTGCCGTCATAATGTGTGCGGCTACGGTTGGATGGTGTAATTTGCGGATGGTCGGTCTGCGGGCGGCTTGGGCGGTGTGGTGGGACAAAAAGAACACAGCTCGTGCGAGCTCGTCTCCAACGTGCGCGCTCGAGGATGCATGAGACCCCGAGCCATTCCTCGTTCATCGGTGGCAAAGGCACCGGTGGACAAAAGGGTCGCAAATATTTTGGCCACCCCGGGCAAGATCCAAACAGCCCCTCCCAACATATTAAAATCCCTCGTTCGCCGTGGAATTTTGCCATGTGGTGTTTTCATGGACTAGCAAGATGCCCGTGCATTGCACGGAACATCAAGATGCATTTTTTTTACAAAACACCTGTTGTGATTGACCCATGCAGGAGTAATCCCATTTTGTAAAAACTAATAATTGCTCAAGAATTTTATCGGATAAATGGTATCTCGAGAATTTTATCGAACTCCACTTTTGTATACAAGGCCACAAACCCATATTACAAGTACCAAGGCAAAAATTAATGTCTTCTAACTCAATGTTGCAAGACACCTTATTTCCTTGTTTGCCGTGTAAATTAATGTGTATTCTTATCTTTCATGCACATCAAGCCAATGCTCACACTCCCGCATGCATGCAAGGGATAATTAGTGTCCTCCTTTGCTAGTAGTACTACAAGGAAAACACCATTAATATTGCATTGATTAGTGTTAGTGGCCTTGTATATTTGCAAATTGTAATTTTGATAGTGGCCTTGTATATAAAAATGGAGGGAGAAAGATGAGAGATAAGGTGAGGATGAGTGGGGCGTGGTGGTGACTGGTGGTCGGACTGGTCGGAGGCATGGGGATGGACGGCACATTATGTCTAGATTTGTATCTCTATAGTCCCTCTCACACACACCCACGTAGGTGGGGGACGTGCACGAAGAGAAGAGGTGCACGCACGGTGCACGTACTCCCGTCTCTTTCCCAACTACACCCGCGCGGGTACACGGTGGAGCTCATTTATGTATGAAAAGGCAGCCCACGTGGTAACTTGACACATGTATTGGTTGTTCACTAGATGGAGGGAGGATCGTCTACCATGGGTGAACAAACAAATTGCGACTTGACGCGTTATGTTAAAAAGAGGCAAATCATGTGGGGCCTACCTTAGAGGCAAGCCTCTATACATTGGAGTACTTTTGATGTGTCCCGTCAACTCGCAGAACGAGGAGAAGCTTGCTTAGTACGCCGTCACCCCCGCCGACGGGCGCGGTGGCTTGCAGGATGAGGTGAAGCTTGCTTACTACGCCTTACACCCGCTCCCTCGCTCACGCACGCGGTGGCTCGTGGGACGAGGAGAAGATTTTACTACTCCCTCTGTTTACTCCTCGTCCCTACTATCTTGGTTAGAGAGATTATCATATTGTTTGGAATATATATGTCCTTTAGTACTCCCTCCATTTACTTATACAAGGCCACTATAAAAAAATACATGTCAGTCTACCTTGGTTAGAGAGAAAATTTTACTACTCCCTCTGTTAACTCCTCGTCCCTACTACCTTGTTTAGAGAGTTTTCTCTTGACACTGCTTGCATCGGGTAATCTAACGCACCTCGAAATCCAACATGTGATGGTACTACTACTAGTAGTAGAATTGAGACTTATAAAACGGAAAAACGAATGTTTTTTTAGATGAGCCCTATAAATCCTGGTGGGTACATGCTCCGTAAAATCAGATTTTCCCAAAACTAAGTCGCTCAACCTTTATTTGCTTGTTTCCCTTCCTGCCTTTTTGCCTCAAACAGACTATGCCAAACTCCCCTGCCTGTCGCGCGGGAAAAGACACGCCCTCGCCTTTTTTTATTCCAGGTTTGTATCGATGGATCGCGCGAAGCAGCAAAAACCCAAGCCATGTCTTGTACTCCTCCGTCGATGCTCGCTTTCATGAATTATGTACTTCCTGTCGCCGACATGTGGGACATATAGCAACCGGGTCGACGTGTCAAGCACCAAATAACAGTGCAGAACAGTAGGGGGGACGCACCCCAGTCATACCGCCCCAGTAGTAGTAATGAGCAATGAGACGTCAAATTACAATGTCGCACCTTCCCAGACGGACGAAAGCAACCATTATTTCACACTTCGGTTCGCCATCATCTCAAACCACGTAGTATTGCTTCTGCCTCAAGAGGGACACGCGCATCGCCTTGGTACATCATGACACGTGGGACCGCATGACAGGCCATGCTCCCCCATCGATCGCTTGGTAAAATCACCTCATTTTTACTACTATACTTCCTCTGTATCGGTTTACATGGCGTGCACGTCTTTCTAGGTTGAGAATTTAACTGGCTATATATGTGATGAACAGTATATGTTTAGAAACTACATCCGCTTAATAATCCACTGATATACTTTTTGTGACATGGTAACTCAGATTTAGTTAGTCAAATGGATGACCTTGAACTACGTGCACACCCTATAAACCGAGACGTCTAAAAACGAGATGGAGAGGGTAGTTCAGTACGTATCTTTTTAGATCAATATAGTCGGGATTCACCAAGGAGCAAAACCAAGTGGTAGGCTACACCTGTCGTGTTGGCGTAGCGACTCAAGCAGGGTCAGTCCGCACATGAAATGGCGACACACTTAACATGACCCCTTTGGCCAACGTGTGGCTCATCCACCGTCTTGTTTCACGTACAGTTCGGAGCAGCGATTGGAATTGGAGGCACCCCTGTCATAGCGTCGCAGTAGTAGAAAATGAGCGATGAGGGGTCAAATCACAAAGCCTCACCTTTCCCGCATTAAGCTAGACGGACGAAGCAACCATCATTTCACTCTAGGGCGCAAGAGCATAAAGAAAAGAGAAAACCAATGATGCGTGCGGCAGATACCTTGGGCACCCTAGGGTAGGGGTCTCCACTACAGATCTGTTTTTCTTTTTTTGAAAGCGCCTCCACTACAAATCGGCTTCTCCCTCATCCTCTTGAAGAAAACCGATGATGCGTGCGGCGGTAGGGTTTGTAGGAGTACTACTAGGTCGTGTGGGGCCACGTCGTAGTAAACAGGAGAGGGATTGAGTTCGAGTCGACGCCTTAAATATGTGTGGGCCGCTTGGTTTTAGGGGAACGAGGCAGCATTTTGGGTTCGGGGACCAGTGGAGATATAGTACGTCAAAAAAAATTGTGGACGTAGGTTCGACCAAAAGGCAATGATGCATGGGCCCTACATTTTGATATACCGGGGCCGCATGAAATTTGCTACTCTACTCAAAACTAGTAAGGTACACATGCATTGAATGCATGAGATTTCGAAACCAAATAATGAATAAATACACACTATAGCATGTAAAGCTTTGATTCATATATGCATGATGTAGATGTTCGTTTAGTTCTTATAGTTCATCTCATTCAAAATCAATTAGTTTTATAAAAATGTTATGATTTATGGGGTTGTGCATTGTAAAGCATAAAGTAAAAAACAAATAATGGCAATTCATTGAGAGAAAAAAATCAATTATGATACGGAAGATTCTAGAACAAAGGAGAAGTGCTTGTGTTTTAAGATTTGTGCATTATGCTTAAGTTCAACCATGGAGTCTTCTAAATTGTACATGTGGTAGATCTGGTGGAATGTTGATGATATCCAACGGCCAGTAGTGCTCGGATTTTCCATCTCTGCACTGTCAGATTCGCTTCATCCAGCGACCATCTTTCAAGTTATTCGCACACTATATAGTTCTTGTGTCGTAGTTGCATGTCTTGGAAAAAAGCTACTAGTGGGTTGTACTAGCTATTTAGGAATAGAAGATGTATACATGGAAGTTATAGGGAAAGAGATGACATGGAGTATCTCAATTCCTATGAGTAGGGATTGGAAAAGTGATGTCATTTGGTTGACATCATAGGAACTTTTCTATTGAGTCTAGAGATGACATGCATCTCAATTCCTATGAGGAGGGATTAGAAAAGAGATGTAATTTGGTTCATATCATAGGAACTTTTCTATTGAATATACGCTAATGTTTATTTTCTTTTGAAATTATGGGAGTATAGGAATCCATTCATATGAACCAAGTGGCTCTAAAGCTATAGAAATGATATCATGTCTAGGGCCTCTTTGATTCGTAGGATTTTCAAAACGCAGGAATAGAAAAAACGTGGGATTGGGGTGGCATATCATCTTGAATCATATATGATTCTATGAGTGTTTGATCATGCATAGAAAAAACGTAGGATTCTTTCAAAGAGGTTAGAGTGGATTGAAAATTTTCTATGAAATCTAGTGCAAATGAATCCTATGAAAAAGTTCATATGGTTTACCATCCTATGAATCAAACACCCCACATAGGAAAAATCCTAAGAAATTGAATCCTTCAAAATTCCTTTGAGAATCCTTTGAATCAAAGAAGCCCTTATTTCCTTTGAAATGTGGAGTATATCAATCTATTCCTATGAACCAATTGGCTCTAAAGGAAAAAATCCTATAAAAATCATATCATATAGAGTTCCTATGATATTCCTCCACACCAAAGGATGGTTGAAATTGCTGCAGGTGATACGATGGCCTTTCTTTGTAGACTCCTCCTCCATCTTTATATTTACCTCTTGAAGATCAATGAATATTCTACATATGCAATTTGGTACACGAAAACTCGGTAAAAGTTTGCGAGGTTCGAATTTTCAATAAAGCTATATGCACTACATTTTGGAACGGAGGGAGCATACAGCAGTTGCTTACACTCACGTGGAAGATTTGTGTGTAGGAGGAGTGGCTGTTCTGTTAAATGACATGGCAAAACTGACACTGTCGGATGAGGATCTAACGATTCTTACGGCGTTCGTCAGGAAAAGGCTTGTGGCGAATGTTTGTCGGATAATGATTTACGGACACATGCATTGCATTGATACATGCCCCCCTCTCTCTCACGCACATGCACCCTCCCGAGTCCTCTCGCACCCACCGTCTATCTGCAGGTAGACGTCACACACATATGTGCTCTTCACACCCTACTCTCAGAACTTCTAAAAAACAAAAGACGTCGCGCACATTTTATTTTAGCTCACACGTCACACACTTATACTATTACTCTTGTGGCGAACGTTCTTTGGGCATAGTATATTGTACTCTCACGAAGAGAAGCGGTGCACGCACGCACTAGTTCTCTCACACCCACTCGCGGGTACACGTAGGAGCGCATTTTTTTGGAGCTGGTACAACAAAATCACTCCACTATATATATAAGCAGGAGCATTAGCGCTTGCTTTACTAGGGTTCCTCTCGTTCACTCTCTCATGCTCTCCAGATCTAAGGCATAGGTGGCCACACTCTCTATCGGCTCACGGCTGGTCACAAGTCCGGCCGGACAACCTCGATCGGGGCAGGGGTGTAGGTGCATCGTTCACGCTGTCGTCAGCGGCGAGGGATGAGACCAACGGCTCCCCGCGCGTCCCGATCGGTGGCCGTGTTGTTCTCTCCCAGAGAGCACCGGCTCCGGAGGGCCTCCGACCCTTTCTTCCTTCCTGCGGTATTGTGGCCAAGATGCGGCTTCCCGACGCCGTCTTTGCCACATGTCGACGACCCTCAGGTATATATTCCTTCGAAACCTGCCTTGCTCTACTGCCCCATCTCCCCACTTGGCTTCGTGTGGATCTTTTTCTACTTCTATCCGCTGTTCCAAAGCCACCTAGACTTTTACTATTATTAAAGGTAAAGCTAGTTCATACAGTCGACTCTAAGAGTTGGTTCAAACAGGGAAGAAAGTGGGAAAGCTGTAGCATGAATCTAGGACTTGGTTCTAAGAGGAAACGGGGGAAAGTAGTAGTTACTGGCTACCCAACCGGTCTCTTGGTTGAAAAGACGAAGAAAGCATGGTGGATGGCGAAGGGTGGGGGGAGGTGAACCTATCTCTTGGTTGAAAAAGGAAAGAAAGTGACGGGTGTTGGGGGACAACGCAAATGAGAATGAGCAGGTCTAGATTTCCTGTGCTCACATAGGAAAATGTCGCCGAGGAGATAAAAAATGGGACAAATGCAGACATGCTTCCTGAGTGTTTGCCACTCTCGGCAACCACATCTGCCTCACCACATTATGCCTCTGCTGTCCCTACGCCCATATCGCTACCGTTAATGTGAAATCACATGAAGCATTAAGCAATGCCACCTAATGTCACTATAATTAATGGTCTAGTGCCGTCGATAAATTGAAGCAATGCCACCACCATTTTATGAAGTGCTTCCGTCTTGCTTTATTTCCAATGAATTGTGTTTTTGCAGTTACACTTAAATCTCACATCGCTAACATTGCTTCATCCTAGTGGAACTGCACAAATTTGATTGCACATTTACTAACCATGTGCTACTCTCATGACAGTAATACTAATGCTATTGTTCTGCATGTTAATCTAGTGGCAGTGTTGATGTGATGTGATGCTACTTACTTAAGGAAACTTTCATACTGTCAATCTAGTGCCAATTATAACACAATAGATGTTGTTGTTAATCATACACCACTGCAAATATTTGTCACTGTTTAAATAACCGTATTTCGTATTTGCGCAAACAAGATGTCTGTCTCCATATCGTTTCAGGATGTCTGTCTCCGTATCCTTTCTATCCGCGCAATCAAAAGCACATACCTCAGTTTTAGTAGAACTGCGCAAAATGAGATGGCTATCCCTCGTTGCCGTCCTCTAACCACTCGTCTTCCTGGTATTCCTACATTGGTAGTTACTAGGTAGAATGACCAATGCAATATAAAAGAAGTTGATTCGTACTTTTTACTTCCTGATTGCAGTGTAGGGACGAGCGAAAACAACTGCATCCTAGTGCGGAATGCACTTTCTACCAGTTCATCCATGGACCGAGGACTCGCTGGCACGGCTGCACGACGGTTTTTTGGACAGGTGCGGAGACAAGAGGCATTGTGGTCTGCTTTTTTCTGCAAATAGCGGTGCTTAAATTTAGTGGAATGCACAAGAATTTCAGCTGGTCAGTACACTACATGGATCAGTTCAGCATTCCAGCTGAGAACACAATTATAATTGGTTATTCTGGAATGAGAGAACCTAACCCTGGATGGTGGCAACAAGAAAAAACCAGAGTGAACTCCAGGAAATTAAAGCCTGCTGGGAGGCCCTTTGCTCAAAGAAGCCTTGCTTGTTTTTTCCTGATTTGTAAACCTTCTCACAACTTTGTCTTTTGTTGTGAACTAGTATATGTTTGTTATGTTCTATGAATCATTGAGATGTATAAAATTGCTTAACTTATGCTTTCCAAGTTTTTATGAAGCCGAGTTTAATGTGAGTGTTCCACATGAACGCTGGACTAGCGTGTGAACATTTGGAATTTACATTGTGGCCTCAGTTAACTGCATGAACCATTGTAAAAAGGTACATAGTTGCTTATATGTCAGACATCAGATTGTTGATTGTTAGCTGGTCGATAGCCTAGTGTTGAAGCGAGCTGAGCCAATGTGCCATGTTTTGCACAACTCCTTACAAGTGGGGTAGCACCAACAGTGTTTACAAGTACTTATGTATACGTCGGCGCATAGTTCTCAAACATGTACTCTATTTCATCAAAACTCACACTGCTCATATGATAAAACTAGTGAGGACGCATCTGTTTCGGCAACAATTACGATGATTCACGGGCACACAAAAGTAGCTGCAGTTCCCATAGACGGATTCAAACAGAGTACTAGCCCTAGAGGGCTCGATAACAGGCAAGGTTCGGATAATTAGACAGAATCCAAACTACTATTGAACACTAGCTGGGGCAAGTATTTCATGCCTCGATCTAATTTGGGCTGGACACAAGACAAACCTTGCCATGAACATCATCGAGGACGTCCGGCAGCAGCTCAATCCTGTGAACCTTCATGAAGACAACCTTGTGGCCTTGCCACTCATAAACTTGTTTGTGGAGGCATGCCACATCATCTTCCCGCGTAAGCTTGACAAGAACAGTATGCCTCACTAACGAAGGAGTAGCTTTGAACTTCTTGTGCTTCAGTACACCCTGGACAAAACGCCTGACAACAGTGAGGCTGGAATACAACTCTTCATTGGTATAAGCGCAAATGGCTTCCAGGTCCAACAGCCTAAAAACTCTGTTTTCCCAGTGCGTATATTCAGGTCATCCGCCTCATAGTGAATGACATGTACAACCACACAATCCTTGTATGCATCAGGGCTCTAATTGAAACTGAAACAAATTCTAAATTACTTTCCAGTATAAGAAACACAAGTTATTTAAACCACTATGTATAGCATGGCATCGAAGCTAATAAAATTTTGCATTATTCATCACCACATACTTAGATGAAAAACCACAATCGAGATCGGCAAAGAAGAAAATCACCTTGGGCAGCTCGGTGGGGGGGACACATCCTCGAAGGGGGGAAACTACTCCTGCAGTGCCACGGGGGCTGTAACCTCAAACGGGGTGTTGACCATCTCAATAGTGGCCGTGAGCGTATCTGGGGTTGGCTCGGTGGCTGCCTCCATCTTCTTGGAGCTCTCTGTCTCGTGGGGATCAGCCTCCCGCGTCTGCTCCAATATCGGCAGATCTTTACCTGGTTCTCCTTGGTCCATCATGAAACTGACGAATACAAGGAGACCACTGAAAGGAAAACACAATCGCAATGACAATGAAACAAAAAAGAGAGTGAGGATCGGTTACTGCTTTGCAGAAGTTTTTTTTCTCTGAATGAAAATATACCAACATCAAGGATCCGCTTACTTTCCCTTCGTTGGGGGAGAAGAACAGTGGCAGATGCGAGTGTTGCCTTTCTTGAAGATGGTGAGGGAGAAGGGTATTCAACAAAGAGTGAAATGCTGGTTGCTTCGTTCGTCTAACTTAGACTGCGTGGAGGTGGGGTTTTGTGATACGACGGCTCGTTATTGCCGCGCTATGACCGGGGTGACTCTCCGCCTCGATACTGCCTTCTAATTTGGTGGATGGCATTTGGGCCCGCGCGCTGCATGGCCCGCATGTCGGATAACAAAAGTATAACGGCATTCAGTAGAGGGAGACGTTTCGATGACCAAGGAGGAGCCAGAAGCGGTATTGTATTCATTGTACTAGTAGTAATTGTTTTTTCTGGGTAGCTGTAGAGTGTCTTCACTGTACTAGTAGTAATTGTTTCTCTGGGCCCAAGACAAAACAGCCCATCCACCCTAGTAAATAGTAACAACGGGGCTATGCGGGGGCTATGGCCCGTCTAGCCAGAGTTTTATTTATGTTTATCACATCATGAGCCCAGTTGTGTTTTTTTCTTGCTGAAAAAGGCTAGCCCGGTTCTATTTATTTTTTTAAGAAATACCCAAACGAGGCCTACTTGCTTTATCAGCCCTGCTGGACGGCAAACCTTTCAAGACGAGGAGAGTTTCATTCGGTTTGCCCAGAAATGAGCTGTACATTTTTAAAACACATCGAACCAAGAACTAGTTTCAATTTTTTTTCATTACAAGATTTTAAATTCCATTGATTTTTATGCATGGACAATTATTTAGATTTTATATTTGTATAAATTATTTTTCAAAATAGTTTGAATGTGAATCGATATTTCGGGATTAAAAACAGTAGAGCGCACCGAAATATGCAAAAAAATCGTATACTTCTTAACCGTGGCCACAATATGGGGTGTAACGCTAACAAAAAGAAGATGGGCTCCAAAAAAATTCTTAAGAATTAGCAAATGGGTTGTACATTATTAGAAATAATGCACACGAGAGCAGTGACTATTGGATGTCCATCCAACGGCCGTCGTGCTTCTTCAATCTCTGCTTTTCCTGCTCCAGCCGCTCAAACAAGCACCGGCGGGATTGCCTGCTCCTTTCTCCCACGGCCGGCTATGCTGTCGCGCAGGCGTCACTGCCCCATCGTACTCCCATCGCTGGCCTAGCCATCCCTCTACTCACCCACACATGTTGTTTTCTCTGGGGATGGCAGATGAACCAGTAAACCCTCGTACTCATCCGCGTTGGAAACAACTGCCGAGTCTTCCCTGCCTCTGTGTCGTTCCCTTCCTAGGCCTCGTCATCGTCCACTGCCCCAGTGCTCTCGGCGCGGCCTGGTCAACGTGATCAATGAACGACATTCATCGGAAGTGGACTATACGTGGAGAGGCTAACAGCTGGGTCCATAGCCGCACGCAAGGAAATGCCTCCTTATTATGCACAAAATAATGATTCCTCCACCTGACAGCTTGGACCCACGGGAAGGGCCTCTGTATTTCGTGAAAAAAATGTTCCCCCCGCAGACAGGTCGGACCCACCAGCTATATCTTCGCACGCAAGGAAGTGCCTCCTTATGACGCACAAAAAATGAATACCCCCTACTAGCTGGGACCCACCATAGTGGGTGCCTGACTTGTGGGCCTACTAAGTTGACGGGGACAGAGAGCTTTGTCAAGTTAGTCAACATGAACGATTCTAGCTCAAGTGACCGTATGATGTCCATCCAACGGCCATAGTGCTTCTTCAACCACTGGTCTTCTTGCTCCAGCCGCTCAAAGCAGCGCCGGTCGTGCCGCCTGCTCCTGCCTCCCGTGGCCGGCTGTGCTGCCGCGGAGGCCTCACCGCCCCCATACTACTCCCACCACTGTCCAGGCCATCCCTCCACTCACCCACACCCCCTATTATTCTGCGGCGATGGCAGCCACACACCATAGCCGAACTAGTGAACCCTCTATTCCTCTCCGCGTGGGCATCCACTGCCGCGTCTTCCCTGGCTCTGCGTCGTCCCCTTCCTAGGCCTCGCCGTCGTTCACCGCCTTGGTGCTCTCGGTGCGGCGTGGTCAATGTGGTCAACGACCGACTTCCATGGGAAGAGTACTATATGTGGAGAGGCTGATAGCTGGGTCCATGGCCGCAGCTGTGTCCATGGACACAACCCAGTTTTTTTGTGATTTGCCAAGTAAGTCGCTTTGTCAGGCCTGTTGGGCTCCAAATCTTTCAAGACGAGGAGAGCTTCATTCGGCTGGCCGAGAAAATGGCCTATCGGTAATGAGAAATGGGATGTACATTTTTAAAGCACATCAAACCGGCAATTAGTTTCAAATTTCTTTTTTTCATTTCGAGATTTTAAATTGCATTGATTTTTATGCGTGGACAATTTGTTGGATTTTATATTGATATACATTTATTTTTAAAATTAGTTTGAATGTGACTTAAAATTTCGGGATTAAAAACAGTTCGGACCGCACCGAAATATGCAAAATATCGTATAACTTTTTAACCGTGGCCACAATATGGGATGTAATGCTAACAAAAAGAATATGGGCTCCAAAAAAACCTTAAGAATTAGCAAATGGGTTGTAAATTATTAGAAATAATGGCAGATGGGTTGTATGATGTTTTTCATAGATTTGAGGCTTTCCGAAAAAAGGTTGACGCACAAGCAGTGACTGCTGGATGTCCATCCAACGACCGTCGTGCTTCTTCAATCTCTACTCTTCCTGCTCCAGCCGCTCAAACAAGCGCCGGCGGGACTGCATGCTCGCTCCTTCCCGTGGCCGGCTGTGCTGCCGCGCAGGCTTCACCGCCCCACCGTACTCCCATTGCTGGCCTAGCCATCCCTCTACTCACCCACACCTGTTGTTTTCTCCGGGGATGGCAGACGATCCAGTAAACCCTCGTACTCCTCCGCTTGGGAAACAACTGTCGAGTCTTCCCTGGCTCCGTGTCGTTCCCTTCCTAGGCCTCGTCGTCGTCCACCGCCCTGGTGCTCTCGGCGCGGCCTGGTCAACGCGGTCAATGAACGACATCCATCGGAAGTGGACTGTGTGTGGAGAGGCTGATAGGTTGGTCCATGGCCGCACGCAAGGAAATGCCTCCTTATTACGTGCAAAACAATGATTCCTCCACCTGACAGCTAGGACCCACGGGAAGAGCTTCTGTATTTCGCGAAAAAATGCCCCCCCC
>LR738715.1:533425504-533458927 GCA_902687465.1 Secale cereale
GCTGACAGGTCGGACCCGCCAGCTATATCTTCGCACGCAAGGAAGTGCCTCCTTATGACGCGCAAAAAAATGAATACCCCATGCTAGCTGGGACCCACCATAGTGGGTGGCTGACTTGTGGGCCTACTAAGTTGACGGGGATAGAGGGCTTTCTCAAGTTACTCAATATGAACAATTCTAGCTCCAGTGACCGTACGATGTCCATTCAACGGCCATAGTGCTTCTTCAACCTCTAGTCTTCTTGCTCCAGCCGCCCAGAGCAGCACCGGTCGTGCCGCCTGCTCCTGCCTCTCGTGGCCGGCTGTGCTGCAGCGGAGGCCTGACCGCCCCCATACTACTCCCACCGCTGGCCAGGTCATCCCTCCACTCACCCACACCCCCTGTTATTCTGCGGCGACGGCTGCCTCACACTGCAGCCGAACCAATGAACCCTCGTACTCCTCTCCGCGTGGGCATCCACTGTCGCGTCTTCCCCGGCTCCACGTCGTCCCCTTCCTAGGCCTCGTCATTGTCCATCGCCTTGGTGTTCTCGGCGCGGCGTGGTCAACGACCGACTTCCATCGGAAGAGTACTATACGTGGAGAGGCTGACAGCTGGGTCCACGACCGCAGCTGGGTCCACGGCCATAGCCCGGTTTTTGGGATTTCCCAAGTAAGTCGCTTTGTCAGGCCCGTTGGGCTTCAAATCTTTCAAGACGAGGAGAGCTTTATTCGGCTGGCCGAGAAAATGGCCTATCAGTAATGAGAAATGGGCTGTACATTTTTAAAACACATCAAACCGGCAATTAGTTTCAAATTTCTTTTTTTTTCATTTCGAGATTTTAAATTGCATTGATTTTTATGCGTGGACAATTTGTTGGATTTTATATTGATATACATTTATTTTAAAAATCAGTTTAAATGTGACTCAAAATTTCGGGATTAAAAACAGTTCGGACCGCACCGAAATATGCAAAATTTCGTATAATTTTTTAACCGTAGCCACAATATGGGGTGTAATGCTAACAAAAAGAATATGGGCTCCAAAAAAAACCTTAAGAATTAGCAAATGGGCTGTAAATTATTATTAATAATGGCAGATGGGTTGTATGATATTTACCACATATTTGAGACTTTCCTAAAAAAAAGGTTGACGCACAAGCAGTGACTGTTGGATGTCCATCCAACGGCCGTCGTGCTTCTTCAATGTCTGCTCTTCCTGCTCCAGCAGCTCAAACAAGCGCCGGCGGGACTGCCTGCTCTCTCCTCCCCGTGGTCGGCTGTGTTGCCGCGCAGGCCTCACCGCCCCACCGTACTCCCATCGCTGGCCTAGCCATCCCTCTACTCACCCACACCTGATGTTTTCTCCGGGGATGGCCGACGAACCAGTAACCCTCGTACTCCTCCGCATGGGAAACAACTGCCGAGTCTTCCCTGGCTCCGTGTCGTTTCCTTCCTAGGCCTCACCATCGTCCACCGCCCTGGTGCTCTTGGCGCGGCCTGGTCAACGTGGTCAACGACCGACGTGCATTTGAAGTGGACTATACGTGGAGAGGCTGACAGCTGGGTCCACGGCCGCACGCAAGGAAATGCCTCCTTATTTCGCGCAAATAATGATTCCTCCATCTGACATCTGGGACCCACCGAAAGGGACTATGTATTTCGCGAAGAAAATGTTACCGTCGCTGACAGCTCGGACCCACCAGCTATATCTTCGCACGCAAGAAAGTGCATCCTTATTACACACACAAAAATGAATACTCCCCCTGTTAGCTGGGACCGAGTATAGTGGCAGGCTGACTTGTGGGCCTACTAAGTTGACGGGGACGGAGGGCTTTGTCAACTTAGTCAATATGCACGATTCTCGCTCCAGTGACCGTACGATATCCATCCAATGGACGTAGTGCTTCTTCAACCTCTGGTCTTCTTGCTCCAGCCGCCCAAACTAGCGTCGATCGTGCCTCGTGCTCCTGCCTCCCGTGGCCAGCTACGATGCCACGGAGGCCTCACCGCTCCCTACTACTCCCACCGCTGGCCAGGCCATCCCTCTACTCACCCACACCCCCTGTTATTCTGGGGCGATGGCAGCCTCACACCGCAGCCAAACCAGTGAACCCTCGTACTCTTTTCCGTGCGGGCTTCCACTGCCGCGTCTTCCCCGGCTCCGCGTCGTCCCCTTCCTAGGCCTCGCCGTCATCCACCGCCCTGGTGCTCTCGGCACGGCATGGTCAACGTGGTCAAGGAACGACTTCCATCGGAAGAGTACTGTACGTGGAGAGGCTGACAGCTGGGTCCACGGCCGCAGCAAGGAAGTGCCTCCTTATTACGCGCAAAATAATTATTCGTCCACCTGACAGCGGGGACCCACCGGACGGGCCACCGTATTTCACGAAAAAAACGTTTCCCCCTGACTGCTGGGACCCACCAGCTACATCTTCGCACGCAAGGAAGTGCGTCTGGGCAAAAAAATGATTCTCCCCCCTGACTGCTAGGACCCACCAGCTACATCTTCTCACGCAAGGAAGTGCCTGACAATCGGGACCCACCTGGTCGAAGCGTACGTAGCGTTGTCATTCTGGTCGCGAACGTGTACGTACATACTGGTCGATGTAGAGGCGCGCACGTGTCGTAGTAGAGGCGCGCACGTAGCATGTACACGTACGTACATCGGCAAGTGTGCAAGAAAGAAAATACGGCCACATACTTACATACGTGCAGGGTCTCGAACGCCTACTCGCGCATACGTACGGCCAGGGCTCGTGTACATGGCTGGGTCGGAATGGAGATACAGCGTCGTCGTTGTGTTCATGGGGAGCTAACTGGCTGGGTCGGAACGGAATGCGTCGTCATGTTCATCAGGAGGGCTTGTACGGAACAGCCGATGGAAACAAGGCCTGGCATACCGCAGAACGGAGGAAACGTCCTTGTGTTCGACCGGCCACGTTCTAAATGGGGTCCTGTTCATCGGGAGAGGTCTGGCGTACCGCAAAACGGAGGAAACAGACCTCCTACGGTCGAAACGGGGGTCCTGTTGATCGGGAGGGGTGTGGCGTACCGCAAAACGGAGGAACCAGACTTGTGTTGGAGCGCTATGGTCAAAACGGGGTCCTATTCATCGGGAGGGCTGTGGCGTACCGCGAAACGGAGGAAATGGACTTGTGTTGGAGCGCCACGGTTGAAACGGGGGTCATGTTCATCGGGAGGGGTGTGGTGTACCGCAAAACGGGACTCCAAGGGATACTGCTCATCACCACCGTCGACCCCCTCCAGCCTCCATGGGCTACTGTTCATCCACCGTCGACCTCCTCCAGCCTCCACCTGCGACTGTTCAACCTCCACCGCACGCTACTCCACCGGCTACTGTTCAACCAGCCCTCTCCACGGGCTCCTATTCAACCACCCCTCCACGGGCTACTGTTCATCCAGTCCTCCACAGTCTACTGTTCATGTAGCCCTCCACGGGGTCCTGTTCATGCAGCCCCAACCGGCTCGATCGAACGGGGTCCTGTTCATGCAGAGGCAACACCACGGAGTCCTGTTCAACCACCCCCATCGGGAACTGTTCATCCACCCCCCCCCCCAGCAACGCTCACTGTTCATGCAGAGGCAGCATCGATCGGCTTCAGTTAGCAGTAGTAGCGAAGGAATCGCTCGATCGGGTTCAGTTAACAGCCATCAATCGACCGCTCGGGTTTAGTAACTCATAGCCTGCACAGCAATCGCTCGGGTTCAGTTAGAGCCGAACGCCTCGCTCGGGTTCAGTTAGAGCCCAACGCCTCGCACCCACGTGTGTGCGTGTACAAGAGAAACGTGCATCGCTCGGCCCCGACCACCCACCGTAACCGGGAACACCCCGATATTTTCCTTGCCCTCGCTTCTACCACGGTTTTTTCCGTCATGGATGGCCCAAAGAATGTCATGCAGCTGCGTCTCCGGCCCGCCCAGGACGAAAAGCCCATTTTTTGTCATGATTTTTGTCATAGAAGTAGGACCCCACCACATCTATGATGATACCATGTTTTGTCACAATTATTGTCATAGAAGTGTCATAAGTATGACAGAAAAAAGTTTCGTTCGGCCCAAAATGTCACGGATGTGTCTTTTTTGTGTAGTGCATCCCGTCGCCTTGATCCGTTGCTCCGCCCAACTCTGGCCTCCCTCGCCTCCCTAGCGTCACCGGAGCGTCACCTGATCGCCGGAGAACGCCTCTGCAGCGCCATGGCCTCCTCTGCTCCTCCCACGTTGACCATCTCCTGCCACCACCACCGGATCTGCTTCGCCCTCAACCAGATTCGTCGTCTCCGAGCCGGTGTCGCACCGCGCCAAGCTGCCGTCGCCTGCCTCGTCGTCAAGTGCTCGCGTTGCCGTCCAGGACCCCGCCGGCCTTCCCTGCTTCTGCTCCGCAAGGAGGACGACGCATCCTCCCAACCACCTACATTGAACTATAGCTCATGTTCGAGTCAGTGCCCGCGCTGACCTGCCCGCGTGGTCCACCGCTGCTCCCGCAGGCCAAGCTCCAAGTCAGCCCATGTCCAGCCTCCCCATTGAGCGGGCCAAGGCCCATGGGGAGGCCACCCCCAAGCGTCCTCCTTTGTTTTTTTTTGTTGGGCCAGATCCAGATTCAGCCCGTAGACATTTTTTTTCCTTTTGCGATTTTATCTATTTATCCAAAGTTTACTGTTTACGGAAAAACTCCTAGTGTTCATGCATTGAATAACTTCATAACCATGCATGGGATTTAAACAAGTCATATATGAAAAATGCTTAGAATTTTGTGTGGTTTAATAATTTTCCACTTTCATCCATGTTTAAACTCTTTAAATTGTTGTCTACACTAATTTGTGTAAATAACTTGTTAAAATGGTTTAATTCATAACTAAATAACCGTAGCTCCAAATTTAATAAATTTCATATGTAAATGGGGTGGAAAAATGTGTAGAATAACATGGTGCACTTTGTTTTGCTGTTTAACAACATTAAAATATGGTAGTAGGCAGAACAGTACCAAATTCAAAATATGCACATGGGGATTTTCTGGAATTATTGTTTATTGTTTCCGACCCTATTTAAATTGCCTAGATAGGTAGTTTACTTGTGATTCACCCCCTTGACATGTTAATCAACATTTAATATTGTTGTGTGTATGAACGAGAGTGAACTAAATAATTGGATGTGGCGTTTTGTCAATATGCAACTCGTTGCATATTGAGCACCACTTAAATTGTAGTGTTGTTTGTTGCACTTTGCCTGCCATGCATATTTAAACCAGACATGCATCATACTTGTTTGTGCATCATGCCATGGTTATGATATGTGTGTTTACCATGTTGTTTGTTTTTTTCCGGTTTGCTTCTCTCGTTAGCTTCGGTTCTGTTTCGGAGTTGTGAGGATCCGTTCGACTACGTCCATTTGTTTTCTTCATGGATTCGTTCTTCTTCCTTGCGGGATCCCAGGCAAGATGACCATTCCTTGATATCACCTCTATTGTTGCTATACTAGATGCCTCGCTCTTTTGCTTTGTCACAATACCTATCATTTTGCATGTCAGCCTCCACTTTGCCATGAAACCTCTAACTACCCACCTAGCAAACCATTGTTTGGCTGAGTTACACTTTTGCTCAAGCCCCCTCTTATAGCGTTGCTAGTTGTAGGTGAAGATGAAGTTTGCTCCATGTGGATTGGATTCTTGGGAATAACACAATATCTATTATTTACATTAATGCACCTATATACATGGCAATGGGTGGAAGGCTTGGCCTTTTGCTCGGTTTTTTGTTCCACTCATGCCGCCTTAAGAACCGATAAACCGGTGTTATGTTACTTGATTTTGCGTTCCTAACGTGGTTGGGTATATGGGGACCCCTTGATAGTTTGCTTTGAATAAAACTCCTCCAGCAAGGCCCAACTTTGGTTTTACCATTTGCCTAATAACTAAAAACTTGAATAGAGACCGGCTAGCACCCAAGGACTCTTAATCAACCCCCGGGCCAGTGCTCCTCATGAGTGTTGGTCCAAACCTGTCAACCGCCGGTGACCGCCACGGGCAACTCTGGTATTTTGGCCTACCGGAAGTTTGGACAATCCGATCGTGGCCTGAGACGAGATACGTGCAGCTCCTATCAGGGTGTCGGCACGTTGGGAGGTCTTGTTGGACTTGTTTTACCATTGTCAAAATATCTTGTACACCGGGATTCCGAGTCTGATCGGGTAGTCACTAAGATAAGGGGTTTTAACCTCTGTTGATCGCGAGAGCTTGTGATGGGCTAAGTAGGAACACCCCTGCAGGGTTATGATCTTTCAAAAGCCGTGCCCGCGGTTATGTGGCTGATTGGAATTTGTTAATATCCGGTTGCAGATAACTTGACAAAAATCTCAAACTTAATACACTACCGTGTGAGTAGTCGTGATTGTCTCTTTTCGAGGGAGTTCAGGAAGAGAACACGGCTGGGTTATGGATGACTCATAGGTAGACATGATCATGTAGTGATCATGACTTAGTTCATGACCGATGGTTTTCACTTCTCTACTCGCTCTGATGATACGTAAGCTAGCCACCTCATGTACGCTTAGCACTTGTAGCAGGCCACTTATACACTTTCTTCTTACCCAAAGGCTTTGATAGTTTTGATACCCGGGAATGGGATTGCTGAGTCCTCGTGACTTACAGTTTACTACAAACACAGGTGCAGGTACAACCGAGTACGATTCAGTTGATGGCAGGAACTCAAGTGGGAGTCCGATGAGGAACGTGGGTATATGTATGTGACGTTTCCCGATGATTAGTAGTGGTTCCTACTAGGGCCGATCGGGCATAGTGGGTGGTTATCTTCTTTTCTTTTGGATTTGTCCGTAGTCGGACCATGTTTGTACTTGGATGAATGTATGACTTATTTATGCATTGTGTGAAGTGGCGATTGTAAGACAACTATGTATTTTTTCCTTTGTTCTTGTACATGGGAATGTGTGAAGATAACCTTCTTGCGATCATACCAAAATGCGATTATGCCTCTAAGTCGTGCCTCGACACGTAGAAGATATAGTCGCATCTTGGGCGTTACAGTGTTGCTCGTGGAACCTGCTGCGGCAATGGTTGCACCACCGGTTGAGGCTGCTGCTGAAGTGACCACGAATCCACGACCAACCAACTGGCCGGGGCCGACACCAACTCCGACGTGCGGGGCGTCGCGGTTTTCGACCCCCCCCCCCCCCCCCCCGGACCCAGACGGACATCGAAGGAGTAAGAGCATCTCTAACAGACTCCTTATATCACGGACCTGTAAAGTGAGTTTACAGTTTAAGGAATACCTCGGATACGTGCCGAAAACATCCGCTGTAGAACAGAAACTAAAAATGAACCTGTAAATTTTGAAATTAGAAATCTGTGGGAGAAACTAAACGACTTCAGTAGAACTACTAGCATTCATAGTTCTTGATCATCATAAATATTTCATACATAGCTTGTTTGTAAAAAACAGATCGGAGGAGCGGTGGCCACCGTAAACCGTACTGCCAAAAATTGGCTAACCGAAGCCATCCGGGTGCGGTGGCGACACTGCAGCGGCGGAGGAGCTCAGTAGTCGGAGGAGGAGGAGGAGACGAGGTCGACGTAGCTGTCGTCCTGCACCTTGGCTTCGCAGCGCCATGCCTCGAGGTTTGTCGAACTCCTGCGCCTTTGCGAGCCCCTACTTGAGGAGGATTGCGCCGAGGTTGGCTTCCCGTCGCCGCCGCCGCCGCCGCTTCGTGATGTATGCACGACCTTGGATGCCCCGCTAATTTGGCTTGATCTTTTACGATGCAACGAACTCCTCCAAGATCCATGATAAAAATCTCCTAATTACATGAACAATATACGTAACCTGGAGACGGGGCGACGACGACCAACGGACAATCCCTCGACACACGAGGAACCTCCCGCCGTTGTAGACGTAACCAGCGCGCAACCCATCGGTGATGATGGACCTCGAGCCAATAGCTAGAAAATTCTCAGTGTACGCACTAGAAAGTGAAAGCACATCCACGGGCAAGGGGAAAGTTGCACATCAATTACTAGGCAGTTGGCCTGCGCAACAGAAGAAATTGCACATCTCACGGGAAGGGGTAGTTTGAGGGGGCGGAGGTGACATGAGTGAAAACTGCACGTCCACGGGGTAGACAAAAAGTTGCACATCCACGGTCAGCTAGTTGCACATCAACTACTAGGCAGTTGCACAAAACGAGGCACTAAATTGCACTTTTGTTGTCGAAACATACCCATGCGGGATCTAATTTCAAAGATCTCATCGCGAGGATTCCAACGGTGAAAATGGATCTTAATTTTGATGCTCGGTTTAAAAGTTATGGCTTTTTGAAATTTGTAAATCATGAATTAAATAATACAAAGCCATCGACGTCCATACACCAAAAGTAGGAACAGCGGGACGCATGTCTGTTGAATATTTTCCGTTTAACTAGTAGTTGGGACCACATGAATCTTTCCTAATCAGGATTAAGAGACAAACACTTTCCATTTAATAGTCGGCCGCTATGAAGCGCTAGCGGGCCAACGGCTGCCCGCTAAACGTGTCCAAAATATAAATAGAAAACATATACCATTCTTTGTGATCTTCTGATATTCGGTTAAATCTGGGAAATAAGCAAACCGAGGTTGACTTGCCTTATCTCGTTCAGAATCTACTAGGACTTGCACTAGCATATAGACCAAAGCATCCAAAATATTTGTGATTGTATATCTTGCGTCCAAACATGCATGTGTTGGACTTGTAAAACTGAACACATCCGTGAGAGTAATTAGGTCAACACACTGGTTCATGTGCATCTTCACACAATAATTTTCCATCAAACTCTTCCTCAGATGACATATTCTGTTGTTGGTTTGTCTCTTCAAACAGAACCAAGCACATCTCTTTTAGAGCAAGTATAATAAGGTACAGTCAGCAGGCTGTAAGGATTAAACTATTATATTTCTGCTGAATTGGATGAGAGAGAATAGGAGAGAGAAGAGAAGCGAGCTGCAGATTAACAGCTGGCTGTAGCACGGGCTCCAAGAAACATTGTGAGAATGTAAAGTGGACCATGTATTAATAAAGTACTACTTCTTAGCAACTTATTACTATACGTGTTGGCTATTAGATCGACTATATGTGACATGGCAACTTCATATAGACGGTATTTGGCTATACTATTAACCATGCTCTTAGTGTCTCACCACATGTACAAGTTGCATTAACTAGCTCCTGCTCATCTTCACGAAACTGAAATATTTTGGGCACATATATATTTCTGATCTTAAGCGGTACAACAGTACATGATGTATGCATGACCTCGCACGCACCGCTAATTTGGCCCGATCTTTGATGATGCAACGAACTCCTCCAAGATCCACGATAAAAATCTCCCAATTATGTGAACAGTATACGTAACCTGAAGATGGGGCGACGACGACCAACGAGCAATCTCTCGACACACGAGGAACCTCCCGACGTAGTAGATGCAACCAGTGCGTAACCCATGAGTGATGACGGACCTCGAGTCAATAGCTAAAAAATTCTCAGTGTACGCACTAGAATCCTCTTGCCAAAGTAAAATCTTCAATTAGAAAATTTCACAAAGATAAACAAAACAAACGCCCAGAGGGCCGCTTCATACTAGATGTATACACCTCAAAATTCAACCTACTTTTACATCGGACACACCATGGCTTTATATATGAGCCAACCCACCTAACTTGAACGACAAACCAAGATTTACATTAAATTCTATCTCTCACGGTTTATACATAAAAGGGAACTCAAACCAGAAATTAAGTAGACTTTGATTTTGGTACGTGTGTCTTCTTCTCTCTTTGCATGGTAGGTGGACCCCATCCAGTTGCCTTTTAACTTTAAGGATAGTTGGTTCCATGTGTTGCATGCTCTACCTGCATTTTCCTGATACTTCTCTTTACATGGCAAAAATATAACCTAAAATCTAAAAAGTGCATACGCACTATTTGGACACAATGGGCGGCCGGGCTTCACAATCAAGCATGGGTTGTTTTTCGTCTGCTAGTGCATGTCGTTATTAATATTTAATGTGTTCATATTGCTTAGTGCGATTTGATAAAAACAACATCACGTGTAATTATTTTGGGTTTCTGAATTTTTTAAAAGTCATATTTTTCAAACCGCACGTCGGAATTCAGATCCGGCTTCATCATTGGATTCTTCGCCACGAGATCTTTGAAACTAGATCCCGCATGGGTACATTTCGGCAAAAAAAATATTGATGCCAACTTGGACGTTATATTGTGCAACTTCAGTACTACATTGTGCAATTTTAGTACTACATGATGCAATTTTTTTCAAAACCAGTTTTTGGAGCTGCATGATCTAACTTCACATGAGGTTACAACCTAGCAACCATGAAAACTTGATGTGCAACTAGTCTACTATGCCGACCAACTATGTAGTAGTCGATGTGCGACCCTTGTCCCTACTCGTGGATGTGTAGTTTTCTTACAGTTGACACACCCTGCCCCACCTTCCTTACTAGTGATATGTGCAGCTTAGTCTATTGTTCGAGCCAACTTCATATTACTAAATTTGCAACTCGTTCCCTCCCTACTTGTGGATATGTAGTTTCAGTTGGCGGGGGCAACAAATGGAGTTGCACAAAGTCTACTATGCAATTGGCCGGAGCAACATATAAAGTTATAGATCTCAAAAGCAGGGATAGTTGGATGGTGAAAATTCCACATTCATGAGGGTAGTGAAAAGTTACATAATCATGAGGATAGTAAAAGTTGCATATAAACGAGACACTAAAGTTGCACATCACACTAGAGGGGTGGTTCCGAGTGCTAGTAAGGAAATTACACATCCATGAGGTATGAGCGATAGTTACACATCACTAGTAGACAGTTGACGGTGACAGTATCTGAAGTTGCGCATCCACTGCTAGACAGTTGGCTGATGCAGCAAACAGTGAAAGCACAATCACGGGGCAGGGAAAAAGTTGCACATGAACTACTAGGCAGTTGGCCTGGACAAAACACGAATTTGAGCATCTCACTAGGAGGAGGTAGTTTGGCGGTAGATGTGTGTCATCCATGAAAACTACACTTCCACGGGGTAGGCGAAAAGTTGCACATCCATTGTCAGGAAGTTGCGCATCGACTGTTAGACAGTTGCACAAAATGAGGACTTAGTTGCACACACAAAAAATCATCAAAACATGCCCGTGCGGGATGTAGTTTCGAAGAGCACGTCGCGAAGAATCCAACGATGAAGACAGATCTGAATTCTGACACGCGGTTTGAAAGATATGACTTTTTAAAATTTGGAAACCTAAAATAATTACACAAAAGACAACGTGGGCAGAAGGCATGCAGACATCCGTCATATGAGAAGAGATCACGTGAGACGATTAATTACTAGTGTCCTTTTTAGCACTTTTGGTTCACATCTCTACTCCTAATGAAGCAGTTGGTAGTCTTTGTTCCAGGGTTTTTTTCGTCCCACCTCATCTGGTTTTTTTCAACCGGTTTTTTTTTTTCGTCACACCTTCCCCATCCCGCCCCACTCACCGCACTCAGTCAGGTTCCGTTTCCTCCCTTACGTCCCCGATTTATGCATGACAATCAATTCTTTCCAAACGCAATAATGCATGACAATCAATTCTTTCCAAATGCAATCAATTAACTTAAGGTAACCAGACACAATCAATTCATTCATGATGGTCATCAATCTCCTTTCCAAATGCAATAAAGCATATCTCCTTTCCAAACACAATAATGCATGATAATCAATTCTTTCCAAACGCGATATCTCGGGCGATTTTCTTGCTCCCGATATTTTTGCATGCGATAATCTAGCCAATCTGTTAACAAATTAAAAGGAAACAATCACGTGTATGTAGGGAAGATAATCATGGAGATTGCAGGGCAGTTAAGGCCGTGCGTCACATGCAGGAAGGATTTCCCGTGTTCAGCGGAAGAGAAGGAAATAAATCTCTAGGCTTCTCTCCCGACCCCATTGATGGCCCTGCATATATCTCTTTCTTCTCTCTCTCTCTCTCTGGACGATCCTTTGTGGGCACGTTCATCAGGTGTGGAAGAGAAGCCGTGGACGGCGGCGACCAGACGGCAGCCGGGATGGGCTCACTGGTGTAAAGCACCTCAAGACCGTCCTCCCGGTGACGCTGCGCCACGACCGCCAGTGCCTCTGCGCCCCGCTCGTCATGTCCGTCGCACCCGCCGAGGTGAGCTCCTTGCATTCACGTATTAGCAACCGAAGGATCAGCTTCTACATACGCTTATGTGTGGTAATCGTTGCATGTGTTCCGCTGTTGACTAATCTCTACTCCTAATGTCTCAGTTGGTAGTCTCCGCTCACCGGTTAATTTTCGTTTCACCTACCACGGTTTATTTCGTCCTCCCTCCCACCTCCCACGTCCCAGCAATTCCCCCTTGGTTATTTTTTTGCTATTTTTTTCGTCGTTTTTTTTTGTCCTTCCTCCCATCTCCCCGTAACGAAAAAAACCGGCCGACCACCCAGCGAGTCCCCTTGCACGAATAACAATCGAACGGAGCGAGGCCCCCTCGCATGAGAAAAAATTCAGATGAACGAGGCCGCCCTCGATCTATTCTTTATATCGACGGAAACCACGCCGCCGCGCCATCGCAGATCCCTTCGCCGCCGCCGATCTATTCGCTATCGCTACGTCGACGGGACCCATGCCCTAGCCTCCATCGTGGATCCTTATGCCATCACCGAGGTCCTAGAAGAGCCGCCGCCGCCTTCATTGCGGACCCCCAGGACGTCGTCGGGACACCGCCGCTGAGGTCCGCCATCGCCGCCGTCGAGGTCCGAGAGGGGCATGATCCCAGGATGATTTGCATCCTGGGGCACCACCCGCTCATTGCAGGATGCCCGAGCCTGCCAAGAAGTCCGCCGTGCCATGGAGGGGCTCATGGGGGCATGAACCATAGCTGCGCCATCAGACCCATCGCGCTCAACTTCGAGGAGAGGACGCCCGTCAAGGAGCGACAACCCTCCTCCTCCTCCGAACAAGATCCCAAATAGCCAGTTCCACCTGTATGTGCTCTGCACACCTGAACTGAACATGTTATGTCTTCGTGCTTCTGAAGCTTAAATTTGTATGTGCGGGATAAGAGAGCTCGATGAGCTGCACGGCCTCACGCACAATGAGCAGGACGCCCAGGGGAATGGAGCCCTACTCGCCGGTCTCCGACCGCCGGCGTCGGCAGCACCGCCGCCTCCTCCAAACCTCCTCGTCGGCCGCCCGTGTGCTGGTGCGAGGTAAGATCAATGCTCTCGGCAAGGTATGTGACCAGATTCAAATGGGCTCTTCTTCAGTTGCTCTATCTTCCTTTTATTTGAACGGATCCGACGCTGGGAAATTTTATTTCAGGAAGCCATGGAGCAGAGGGAGCAGGCGCAGAATCTATGGTACACATCAAATCGAATCAATGGTGGTTTTCTACAGGCACATCGGTGCAAAAAAATGACAATTGATAGCCTCTCCTTTAGTTATAATACCATGTGTTGTGTCACTAAGTTAGAGTATCAACTGCGGTCTACATATTTTCAGATTACTGAAGTTTATAGCCCTCCAATGCAGTATCAGTATGCTTTATAAAATTATTCGAGTATTGCAAAATTGCATGATACATCAAATTGGAGCATATCCTACTTTTTATGGACTGTGGACTTATGGTGCTTATTTAGAGGCTGCCGTACATGGATCAGGTATGATATTGATTGCAAAAATTTCTATACAACTCTTGTGAATTTTGACCTTGTTCTTCCTGATTTAGGAGAACTACAATTTTTGGGTGCATGATCTAAAATAATTGCAACAAATTCTCCCCTAATGTTCTTAATGTTCTGTTGTACACAATATGGGTAAAGGAGAGCACGTTACTCTAATGTTTCTGCAAATGATATTAAATTGGATATTTCAATGGATAATATATGGTATTTACTTGGACATTGGTGTTGTGGAACACTCTAGCGGGTTTTGGATCTTATAGAAGTATCAGTTGGCAGGGTCTGAAAATCATGGTGTAAGTGTTTCAGCCTATTAATCTGTAGATAAAAAAGTCCGTACATCTCTAGCAATAAGGCAATAATCCCCAAGAAAGTTCTACTATTGCAAACGCTCCAACTGAACAAGGAATACGAATGTTTAAATGAAGAAAGAAGCCAGTTTCTTGAGAAGGAATACATAATATTATTTTGGATTATTTACTTGAGGTATTTCCTTGACTTCATTCTTGTTCGACCATTTAGGATGGATCCGTGAATTTCTGAATTTACTCTCTTTTAGCTCTGCTAAGAGTGGGATTAATCCTTCTTTATATTGATTACTCTTTGTTAGTACAACCAATATTTTACTGAATAAAAATGTAACTCTTGATTAATGAAGTGGTAGTTGGTGGAGTACATAATTGATTAATTGTACGACGGTGAATAAAAATGTAACTCAATTGTACGGCAGTGACCATAATTGAACTGTTGATTAGTTGTCAACGATGTTTTCATAAATAATTTTTTTCTTATATTGGGAAAGTTGGTCTATAGATCATGATCATTAATCAAGTTCACTTTTTGGGCAGTGTAAGTAATAGACATTGGGCAGTAATCTGGCTAAATTTACTGCAGTATAATATTTGTAGAAGGTGGCGTAGCATTTTAGTTGTTATTACTATTCAAAGGAGATGCATGTGCTGATTCATTTTAGCAGGAGAAAGTGTTTCTTTATTCTGTGAAAACATGACAGAACTTGGAACACACTCCATCTAATTCATGGCCAAAATTCAGGGTATGGGGAAGTGTGTGTTCAGATGAATCTAGCATCCCTGTCTCAGTTGGTCACCCAGGCAACCAACCTCATGTTGGCCGTCTCGTCCACCATCATCTGCACCAACCAGGCCCTCGGAGCCACCAACCATGCCCGGACCCCTACTATCTGCCATCTACGGCCTCCGATGACGAGGCACCACTCTCCTGCGTCTACGGACGTTCTGTCGTCTCCCTGTTGCAGATTTGTGCCTGGACACTCGACCTCACACGCGTGCTTGCTGTCGACCACCTACTCACCTCTTGCAGGCGAACCCATACAGCGCCACAATGCATCGATGGTTGTGGTTGTGCCGCTAGGTACACAATGCATTCACCCTTCACAATTTCACACATAAGGTTTGCATTTTTTTCTGTTAAGTTTTCAGATTGTTTGTGTTGGCCATATTTACTCACGTTGTACACAGCCTTTTTGAAGAAATTTCTCTTTTTATTTATTGGTATGAAGTTGTTGTTTCATAGATATATCTAAGCAATGAAAGTTTGATGTAGCATGTCCTGGCGTTCTATTCTTGTCCTTTTCATGTTCAGAGATCAAGGCACTCATTAGTCTATTTTTTATATATTGCATCTGTAAGCACTTTCTGGGAATTACATGCAACAGGTGTGTGTTCTATAACATCTATACTTTAGTTGGAAATGTCAGCTTCACTGAACAGGTGTGTGTTTTATAACATCTATAAAACTTTGCTTGTACTTGCTTTCGTTGAATCTAAAATTCTGTTAGAAACATAACGAACCACTTATAGATATATAAAGCATTGATCTGTGCAAAACTGAGAAATGTTGTGTGCTCGTGAATTGTGTCATTCACCTCTTAACAGTAATACATGTATTTTGTTTATTTCCTACTCCCTTTTAGTGATTACTGACTAGTCACTCTTAAAGGTGAATGCACATGTATAATAGGTGTGCAATGGCTGAATTTTGCGGCCCCCGACTACTGGAAAGTAATCTCCTTTGGATGGTTTGTATTTTTTCTAAAATTTGTACTTAGATAGCACATCCAAGGAAGGAAGGAGATTGAGGTCGGCGCCTCCTGAAGGCATGCATGCTCGTCACCGAGAGAGGAAGGGCATCTTTTTTTGGGGTTGCGGTTTCCACCTTGTTGTTGGGTGAGGTGTGTCATGATTTGTCTCCTCCCGCTTCATTTTTTAGTCCTATGTAACTTCAGAAATTTCCTAATTTGTTTGATCTATATGTATGTAAAATATTATGATTAGGATCCCTCTATTTGATTAATTTCTAAGTTACTGAATTATAATTTCTGTTTTGTTCTCGTGAATTGCATACATGGAGGTTTATTTGATTTAGAGATAGCGACACACACAGACACAAACACACAGACACATGTGGAGTTGGTGGCTGCAACGGATTTTATACTACGGTAAGTGTGTGGTTCAGTCAACCAAATTATTACCTTACATTTTAGTTAAATTAATTGCTATGATCTATAAGAGAAGCTGCGATTTTGGCAATAGATGCACAAGAAAGTAGTGGTTGGTGTTAGTTTAATCAATTATCAAATGTTTGGCCAATAACAGAAAATTGCCTTCCTTGTAAATTTATATTGTACTTATGTTTCATGGTCCAGCTGATTGGTTGTTTGTCAGACCTCTTGTGGATAATCAGACATGGGGTGCATGGCAAAATTAGGACGGACTAAAGGCAGCGGATTACGTGTTAGCCGTGCACTTTGAGGAAAAGACATTGCCATTGTATAAGTGCCCCTACAATCATCCCTTTATTGCCACAGACATGGCCTTCAGGTAGGGTGGACCAAGTGGCATACACTTATGTATCTGTATTTGTGATGATCTTTTTAGCATTCTTAATTGATGACATTTCTGGAGGGAGATGATCCTCAACATTTCATAGTTATTTTTCGTACTATTGTAATATCAAATTTCACGTTTGAACTTAACTTGTTATCAAATAATTTTGCAACAGAATTTTATTTTTACCTGCCCTCCACAGAATCAAAGGTCCGGGAGGACTTTTGTTGCTCTAATGCTTCTTTGTTGACCATCTTGCCTTTCTCCCTTGCAGATGGATATGGCCGCATAAATCACACCGATGGATCCAGTCCTTTGCCAGGTCCAATGTGCCCCGCACCAGCCTCAAGCACGCGAGATGCTATTACCTTGTGTTCTAACTGGTTACCACAATCAAATCCATTTTTGCCCATTTAATTTTTTTAGCTCAGCTTTGTTGATAATTGAGTTTCATTGGTAATATATACTGAAGTGTCTTTGGTATTCTATTTTACAATATATTCTAATTGTCAGGATTTTTGCTACATTTTGTGTGTGTACATTTTAGGGACATTACTGTAGTGCTAATGTCTTCCGTGCAGTTTATTCGCTCAGTGCATATTCTTTCTTTTTACATGTGTATGCTTGCTCTTGTGCCCATGTTGTAATCGTGACATGTAATTAGTCCGATAGCAAACAGAATCCTTGTGTGGCGTGATCGCAGAAGTTAGGCATAACAATGTGGGCATAACAATTTGGCAAATTATGTGCTTAGTGCTTGTAGGGTAATGTGGGTTTAGGACAACAATGTATACTTTCTTCCTGGTTACACTGAACATACGGTCACCATTCCTAATAAGTCGTGTTACATAGAACCGAATTTTGTTTGTTTGCTTGAGTGAATATGTCTAATGTATACACAAATATCCGGTTATGTGTTTCAAATTTGAAGTATGTGGTTGTCGGTATGGTCGACCATGGATACGCGGGGTTGTCAGCCTGATATGCCATTGATGGATGAGAGCGGTGGAGATAGTGAATAGAGGAACAAGAAGAAAACAATTTTAATGGTAAAAAAATAATGATATCGTCTCATGTGCACAAGAATTATGTACAATAAAAATGATGTTGAACAACTAAATTTATATGCATCGTGGCCCGTAGCAACGCACGGGCGTTCTACTAGTAAAAGGTAATTTTCTTCTTTGGACGTGTCTACACAGCGGCCGGCTGCTCCCTGGCGTTCCGGAGCAGGCGGCCAAAATAGGGAAATTTCGATTTTTTTTGAAAAGTATTTGCCTCTCCCTTCTGATTAAGAAAGATTTTTATTGTCATAAATAGTTAAATAGAAACAATCCATCAACAGTGCATTAAATGATCCACATGCATGCATTCGATTGTTGGCTTTTCTCCTACATGGCGTGGCGTGGATGACTTTCTAGCATTTAATTCATGATTTATGAATTTTTTGAAAAGCCATAACTTTTAAACCACGAATCCGAATTAAGATCCATTTCCACAGTTGAAATCCTTGCGACGTGCTCTTCGAAACTATATCCCGCATGGGTATATTTCGATAAAATAATATTTATGCAATTTTAGTACATGTTTTGTGCAACCATCTAGCAGTCGATGTGCAACTAACCGTGGTGGATGTGCAACTTCGCACCTACCATGTGGACGTGCAGTTTTTACCGATAGCACCTCCACCCCCAAAACTATCCTCTTGGAGTGAGATGTGCAACTTCGTCTCTTGCCGACGCCAACTGTCTAGTAGTTGATGTTCAACTTTTCTCCTGCCCGTGGATGTGCTTTCACTATTTACTGCATCGGCCAACTGCCTAGCAGTAGATGTGCAACTTCATATGCAGCGATGGCCAACTATCTAAAAGTGATGTGCAACTTTCTCTTGTATCACTTGTGGATGTGCAACTTCGTGTGTTGCTCCGGCCAACTGCCTAGCAGACTATGTGCAACTTTGTGTGTTGCCTCGGCCAACTGCCTAGGAGACTATGTGCAACTCCGTCTGTTGCCCCGGCCAACTGCCTAGCAGACTATGTGCAACTCCGTATGTTGCCCCCGCCAACTAAAACTAATACGTATCCACAAGTAGGGAGGGGAAGGAGTTGCACATCGACTAATAGGCAGTTGACGTGAACAACAGAATGAGTTGCACATATCACTGGTAGGGGAAGTGGGGAAGGGTGTGCCAAAATTGAAAAACTACATATCCACTCGAAGAGAGGAGGGTTTGCACATCGACTACTAGGTAGTAGGCCGAGGCAGTAGACTAGTTGCACATGGTTGTTAGGTTGCAACCTCATAGAAAGTTGGATTATGCAGCTCTAAAAATTAGTTTTGAAAAAAATTGCATCATTCAGTATTAAAGTTGCATAATGCAATACTAAAGTTGCATCATATAGCATTAAAGTTGGCATTGAATTTTTTTGTCGAAACATACTGATGTGGGATCTAGTTTTGAAGATCTTGTCGCGAAGAATCCAATAATGAAGACGGATCCGAATGTCAACATATGATTTAAAAGATATGCCTTTGTAAAAATTTGAAAACCCAAAATAAATGAACATAGATCTGTTTTCGCTTCCGACATGACCAGTTTGATTTACATTTAATGCGGACGAGTGCATGCACTAGCAAACAAAAAAGGTACACATGCATGTGACAAAGCCACCTCTCGTTCTCTCCGACGAGCGCGCTCGCACTTTTAAGATTTCAGGTTCTTTTTAGGATCACGTAGGACAAAAACCTTTCCAAATAGGTAGGCCACTTTGAACCGCTAGGGACCAGCCGACCGCTCCCTAGACGTGTCCAAAATATAAATAGAAAACAAGTACCATTCTTTGTGATCTCCTGGTATTCGGTTAAATCTGGGAAATAAGCAAACCGAGCTTGACTTGCCTTATCTCGTTTAGAATCTACTAACACTAACGGACATGCACCAGGACTTGCACTAGCATATAGACCAAAGCATCCAAAATATTTGTGATTGTATATCTTGCGTCCAAACATGTACGTGTTGGACTTGTAAAACTGAACACATCGGTGAGAGTGATTAGACAACACGCTGGCTTGTATGCAGGTGCATCTTCACACAATAATTTTCCATCAAACCCTTCCTCAGGTGACATATTCTGTTGTTGGTTTGTCTCTTCAAACTGAACCAAGCACATCTCTTTTAGTGTCTCACCACGTGTACAAGTTGCATTAACTAGCTCCTGCTCATCTTCACAGAACTGAAATATTTTGGGCACATATATATCTCTGATCTTAAGTGATACAACAGTACATGTGACCATATCACTTCGCCTCCTCCTCCTTCCGCACACTGCACGCGACGATGGCGGCCTCGAAGACGTCCACCTCCGCCGGGGGGAGGATCCCCGGGCTCGATGACGCCACCGCCCAGCCACTTCGGCTCCGGCTCCCTCTTCACCGCACGGAGCAGCGACACCCTTTTCACTGGAGTGAGCGGCGTATGGGAGCTCGACACCCCAGCGGAGGGCGGCCGCGCTTGCCTGCGGTCGTACTCCTCCGTCTCGTGGCGGAGGAGCGACGGCGGCGGCTCTAGGCCATGGTTTGTGTACTTCCGGGCAGCTCACTTCCTCGCGCCGTCGGCTTTGACGCATCTCTGCCGCTCGGGGTCGTCGCTACTGCCGGAGCGGCGATCCGAGCTCCACATCCCGCGCCACATGGTGGAGTGCGGCGGCGGATTCGAGTCACCGGCAGCAAGAAATCAAGAGGGAAGAGAGGGGATTGCGGCGGCACGGGGATAGGGTTTGGTCCCGTATACTCGTCGTGAACCCATAATTATACTACGCGAGGGGGAGGGGGTTCCAGGCCATCGTAAAAACATATATGTGCCGGGCGACTATAGGGGCTCTGATTTAACCACAAAAGCGGACCAAATCCGTATAGTCGTCGCGCGTTTTTGAGAAGCTACACATACATAGATTTACACGGGCTTTACAAACATGTGTGTTTTAATTGGAGATTAAGTAGGAGAAGGGGCCCATCCCATGAAAATCAGGGGGGGAGTGGTTAGTTAGGAAGAAAAAAAATTAGTCATCGTGTAAATGCATGTAACTCTTTGTATGTTTAGCATTTTTGGTTTGTTAGACATGCTCTAATTGCAAAAATGCTAGACATACAAAGATTTACAAGCTTTTACACGCTCTTTCTATCTAACGACCAATCACAAACCTCCTCCTCCCTAATTTTAAGGGGGTGGGCCGCCCCGCTCACCTATTGATCAATCAAGGTTAACCCACCCTGTAAAAACCTGTAAACGTTTGTATCTCTGCGTCGAAGTTGCCCTTGTGACTCGCCTTTGCCCGCAGCGCAGAGAGCCGACAGCTCATCTACCCAGCATCCACGATCCAACGGCTGGTAGCAGAACCAGTTCTTACAGTCGGATAACCAAGCAGTAACCACTGGTCAGTCACACGCCCACTCCTCGCTCGAAATCCCGTCAAGATTCCTTCGGAGATGGCGCGAGAGGGAGTAGGGGCAGCCATGGCGCCCGCAGTGGCCGAAGTGCGGTACGGGATAGTTGGGTTCGGGATGATGGGGAGGGAGCACCTCCACAACCTCGCCCACCTCGCCGGAGAAGTCGAGCGGGAGCAGTCAGTCCGCGTCTGCGTCACCTGCCTCGCTGACCCCAACCCGGAGTCCCTCCTCCTTGGCCTCCGCCTCGCCGCAGAGCTTGGCCTGCCACCTCCCCAGGTACCTGCCACAGCCTCCAGTCACATGAATATGATAGTAGTACATATAACCGCCGCCTTGCTGGTTGTAGAATGTAGAGCCAGTCATACATAATCAGCTAGTGTTCTGTACTCTACCGTTGATTGGTACTTCGACTCTATCCGAACTACATATATTTGGTTGGAAATATTAGGTGCATGACAACAATGTTCAAAATACTAGCTGTTCCACAAATACATAGACTGCAGATGATAGACTGTATGTACCGTGCAATTGTGCGTGTTTCTGGTTGATTACCAAATCCTGAAAACTGTAGAAGGGTTCAAGACATTTTCAGGTCACCGCGAGTTGCTGGACAGTGGGCTCTGTGACGCTGTTGTTGTGTCATCGCCAAACATGACACACTCTGAGATACTCATGGACATCATTGGTTATGCCAAGCCGCACCACGTTCTTGTTGAGAAGCCTCTGTGCACTACTGTACAGGACTGCGAGAAGGTGAGGTCATATTCTGGCTAGGGATGTGCTATGCAATGTGCTTGTTAACTGCTGTAAAGTACTCCCTCCGTTCGGAATTACTTGTCTCCCAAATGGATGTATCTAGAACTAAAATACGTCTAGATACATCCATTTCTGCGACAAGTAATTCCGAACGGAGGGAGTAAAATATAGCTTTCTCATATGCGAGGAGAAACTACTGTATAATTAACCATTTAAGGGAACCATTAAAACCAACGATTACGGTTCGTCAGTCCGCCGAATCTCTGCAAGCTTATTCATTTTTATATCCGAATTTCCGGTGTCTCCGTACAGGTAATAGAAGCTGCCAAACAGAGACCGGACATACTCGTGCAAGTCGGATTAGAATACCGGTATATGCCTCCGGTGGCTAAGCTGATAGATATTGTTAAAGGTGGCACACTAGGGCAGGTCAGAATGGTGGCTATCCGTGAACACCGGTTTCCTTTCCTTGTTAAGGTACGGGAGCCCAATCTATGATATTTGTAATAACTTATAATTTCCTTGTGTGTGTAACTGCTAAAACCCTTGCAGGTGAACAACTGGAATAGGTTTAATTGCAACAGTGGGGGGACTCTGGTTGAGAAGTGCTGCCACTTTTTTGATTTGATAAGACTGTTTGCAGATGCGAACCCTGTTCGTGTGATGGCCTCTGGAGCTATTGATGTTAACCACAAGGATGAGGTTTATGATGGAAAGGTCAGGTTCATTGCTTACAAGCTCTCTCCTCTCACTGTACTACTCATTATGGTCTTGCAAGTTAAAAAATGTGCATGCTGAAGTACTAGTGCAGTGATAAGGATTCCTTATTAATATGTTCTATTCTGGGATTTATGGAATACTGGATGGGATCAGAACTCGTCAAGTGACTACGATATATTAATTTTCAAGCTACCAAACAAAATTTTAGCTCTTCTGATTATAATATTAGTAGACATGTTTCAGTTAAGACAGTGGCGCGTGATTCCTAAAAAGTTCTCTCTGGATGCAGGTGCCAGATATAATTGATAATGCATATGTGATAGTAGAATTCGATAATGGCTGTCGTGGCATGCTTGATCTCTGCATGTTTGCTGAAGGTAGTAAAAATGAGCAGGAAATTTCTGTTGTTGGTGACACTGGAAAGGTACAACCAGATGCTTTTACTATTTTGGTTTTCGAAAATTAGATGCATGCATTAAATAATTCCAGATATGTGTTGTTTTGTATGGCCAGTTTACAGTCAGGTCTCAATTTTTTTTCTCCACCCCCATATTTCCTAAACGATTTCTGTTTTCTAGGGAGTATATATCGTTCAGATACTCAAATTTGATATGTATCATTTTCATTTAATTAGTAGGCAACTGAACTCCAGGAAAGTGACCTGAATTTGGATACAGTATATATAATAATCACTACAGGTAGGTATTCTTCAAACTACACTAATTAATTTCTAAGAAAATTAATCATTCAGAGATTTTGAATAAAGTTTGTTAATCTACATCATAAGAAGTTATCTTGGAAGCAGAAAAACAGCTGTAACAATGATCCATATTAGATGCATGTTTGTGTATGATTGAACTACCGATTACCAGCTTACTTCGCTAAATTCCAAGATGGCCACATTTAAGTAAAACAGGAATTATTTGTTCTGTGGTTGTTAGAGACATGAAATGGTGTAGATTTGCACAAAATTATAGACAAATAACTAGTATGACGTTTTATACACTGGCTGTACATAGGCTTGGTCAATTCACAACTCAGTAATCTTTGTTCAAAACATTCTGCTGCTGCTAGCAGCCTAGTAGGTTGATACCGTCTCGCGATATTGGAAATAATTCTTCAGCATGATCCCAGACACTGATATGAACCTTGATCTACAAGGAGATGACTTGGATAGGGGTAAAGGTCCAAGGATGGCGTGAGAGGGCTCGTCCCTGACGAGTAAGACAGGTTGTGCATGCTCTGCCTTTCAGAAAGGCTGCAGCTCACTGGTGGATCTGTTATGAATGAATCGTCAATGGTCCTTGGTGATATATCACATGCATCTCTACATTTTATGCATATCAGATGTAGTACGAATCGTACCAAATGTGGGGCCTGTCTGGGTAATATTGCATCTTCTAGCCTTCTAGGCTAGCCCTTTTGCATGCTCAGGTCTTCAGAAAGGCTGTAGCTCACTGGTAAATCTACTATGAATGAATCACCAATATTTACCATGATCCTTGGAGATAACTGTAGCACCTAAAAAAAGGGTTAGCTTTGTGTGCAACTAAGAAAGGAAGGCATCGTGAAACAAAGTTCAAGCTGTTCGTGTGTCTTTGTTTTCTTCAGGACAATGGACCTGCCTGTCTTCCCAACCCGTTTGCTAGCTACAGCCTCTTTTTTCGACAAAGGGTGAATTTTATTGGCTCAAAATGAGGCATCAAGAGGATACAAACATAATGAGCACACCCGGCCTCTGCATAGCTAGGATGCACACAGCCAACACCAACACACGCACACAAGAACACGCCAGTAAATAGCAAAGTCATATAAGACCAAAGCTATGTGTAGGCAATGGGAAAAAAATTAGAGCGATCAAATCCATAATAGGCTAGTTACAGCCTCTTAGAATGTTAATTGCATGTGTAGGATAAAAAAGGTCATACTTTAGGCACTCCTGAGTCCAGACATGTAAGGCTTGTATATCAATTCAATTTATGGAATTCTAGTATCTGTTTGTAATAGGAATTTTCAAACAGGGTGAAGCTTTTGTTCCAGAGAGCATTGTGAGGGTTGGAAAGCGAGCAGGAGGCAGAGATGGAGTTATAACGATAAAGGCCGAAGATGAACGAATCAAGTATGTTCTGGTTTGTCACAATATATCAATGTTCTCCTGATCTTAACATTTCAACAGCAAAATATTAAGAAAATATTAGATTCTTCTGACGGGAGATACAGCTTCTATTGGAATAGTGATTCTTCAAGAAATAGAACTGGTTTAGATTTGAGACTTCAGACCTTCTACTAGCTTTCAATAAAAACTCCTTTCTGTACTTTAGGACGAGTGGTTTACCATCAAATTGCCATGTAGAGTACCAGTATCTAACGAGCTGTACATACATTGCTTAGGTACCAGGGGCTTCACCATGGATCTAGCTACTTGGAGCACCTGAATTTCCTGTCTGCCATCAGGGCTGAAGGTGCATGTAGCCCAGCTATCAGTTTGGATGACGGCTTACTGTCTGTTGCAATTGGTGTGGCTGGCCAATTGTCGATCGAGAAAGGCCGTTTCGTCACCATTGAGGAGGTGCTATCAAGCAGATAATCAGCGATTTATTGATGTACAGCAGTTGTATACATCTGTAATAGCATAAGCTGTTTTTCTTCAACTTGCATGCACTGGGTAATTGCCTGTCTTGCGCAATAAGCTGTTAAGGAATGTTCATATTTCCTTCTTTGTTCTTTCTAAGAGCAAGTGATCCACAAACTCGGCAACGATGATCATGTATGTATGTTTGTATGTATGTATAGATATATTCCAAATATCAAATGATTTCAGCTATCTGCCTTTGATTCCCTTGGCCGTATCATTGTTTTGTTTTGTGAGATAGCGAACCGCTCATGCCAAGCGGTCCTTGACCGTATCAATTTTAAGAAAATGTACCTAACCCGTAGCTTCCAATTCATTTTCATAAGTATTTGATGTTAGGAATTGTGGACTAGTCTACCCTCTAATTCCTCTGCCTTTTCCGTGGTGCCGTTCACAATGCATAATGAGGCTAGAGGGTAGGGACATATTTATAGACTTCACTTCCAGGTGTTTTATTATTTCATTTGTTTCCGGAATGACTCATGTGCAATGTTACCAACCACGATAAAACATGCCAGCTTTTCGAGTCTAAATATATTAGTCCCTAGCACACATGTGTGAGTCATGTGTCATGATTAGATTGTATGTGTGAGATCAACTTCCAATCTTAATCATGTGGGTCAACAGCAGCCGATCCAGCAAAACAAACTCAGCTCTTCCACCCTGTGATGTCCCGGGAAAAATACATACGTACATATAAAATTCCAGTAGAGTCGATCCCTATTAGTTCCTCTATTGTATTTCATCGCGGACGTCCTCGGCACCTCGAGTATTAGTTCCTCAAGTGAAATTCCGCATCAAATATTCCCCGTCACAAACATAAATAATATGAATAATTCCAAGTTGATTTAAATAAATAATAGTCACATTGAATTAATGTTGAAAGCCACATTAATATCCAACATCTCCCACTTGGCTGAAACATACTAATCAATAAATGAAGTTCCATGTGTAAACATGTTTTGAAAAGAATTCCTGACTATAGTCAGTGAACCTGCACCATATTAATATTATTACACAAATAATCAAAATATACGTACCTTAGTTTAATCATTCTACACGTGTATACATAACTTTCTCAATGTGTTTACTTTTAACCAAAAACTCGAGAATAGTGGACAGGTTATGATGCACATTCCACAATCTTATATAACTAGATGACGCCCCGCGCGTTGCTGCGGGAATTTGTCAAGGATTTTGAGAGTAACATCGAAATACAGAAGAAGACAACTATTTTGAATCAATAATATGATACATTTAATGTGGTATTTATACTGTATGATAAAGCTATAGCGGTTTATAGCATGCACCATATTCTTAGTAGGATCTATTAGATGTTTGTAGATGTGCCTTCTCTGATTACTGCGACTTTGATATATGGTGGGGCATTCTTTCTATACTCAAAAACGTATATTTCTCGATATTTTGTGTTCTTCGTCTTTGCAATTGCATCTATATATTTCTTCTGAGCTTGTCTTACTAAAGAAGGTGTCATGTTATTATCTGCAAAATTAGGGGCATCCACCAAAAGGTATGTGTATGTTGTCAATCGGGGTAAAAGTGAAAGGAACATATATAGCAACCATTTTTTTATAGGAGTACCAGTTGCTTCGGGTGTCCATTTGCATTGGATGTTGACCCGTGGCCGAAAAGACGAAGCAAAGGGGGGGAAATGTGATACACTGATGTTGACCCGTGGCTGAAAAGATGAAGCAATGAGGGGGGAAATGTGATACACTATGTTATACTGATGAAGCAATGAGAGAGCAATAAACAGTTTGACCATATATAGAGATCCAAGACTTTAAAACAAATTGCTACAACTGTTCAGAGATTATATTAAAAGATCATACCAGAAAGCAAGAACTGTTCCGAAGTTCCAGGCATCTCGCACCATGGAACTGCATTTTCGGATGAAACAAATGATGGAGCCAAAGGGTTAATTTATAGAAGCAAGAACACTTCACCATGGCTGCCTGACAGGCAACCATGGTACGTGCATCTTCCTAACATCTTCAACTACTACTGTACAAAAATATGGTATGAATTTAAAATATCTATTTTTCTATCAATAAACAAAGCTTAATTTGCTGATGTGGCAGTCTGCTTAGGTGGATAGGCTGCATGTCAAGAGAAATAAGGTAGTGGGGATGAGCTATTTAGGTATTAGAGATTATAGATTCAAGACACACAGCGCATGGAGTTTTGCGACCAAAGTTGAATACCAACTCAGTAATTCATTGAATGATTAAATAAAGTTTATTGATAAAAAATACAAATTACAAATGAGAAATTGGCAATAGAACAAACGCTGGTGGATATAATAGTTGGAGTAGGTGCCAGTTCACTTTATATTCATGAGTGGAATTCAGAACTATCACACGGTAGGGTCAACACACTTATCAGCTCATAAAGTACAACGAAATGACACATGAACCTTGAGAATTCTTTGTGAAGAAGTGAACTGAGAGTCTGAGACGGCAATAATCGACAACATTAAGAAGACACACGTAGCTAGACAAATGCATATTAGCTTAAATATTTACCATTTAGGTTCTTCGTACTCTCAGTAGTAACATAATGGCCTACAAATAAAATATAGAAATAGAAAAGTTAGTTTGCAACGTTGCACGGAAAATTAACGTATCTACAAATGCCTTCCAAGACAAAAAAAAGGGTCATCATATCTGATCCTAGAAAGAAAAAATAATAATCAAAGAAAATATTGGAAGAGTATACTAATCAGATGATTCCGGCTATATAAGTTCCTTCCTGGTATGGGCTCAGGCTATGCTTCCCTGTGGCATTAGCAGAACTAATGATTGATGCTACCCATATATTGGCACTCTAAATTTCCCGCTGAGCAATTGAAGCTAAATAAAATGAACTCCTACTTTTCTGCTCGCTGCTACAAACTGGAAAAATGGCGTCTTGTGCATAATTTTTTTAGTATAGGCGACACTGATTTTTTCTACATGTGCAGTTTACAGGCAAAGGTTGACAGCCTTATCAGCACTACCTATTTTCAAAACTTAAAATCCATAGGCATAGCCGGAAAACTGTAGTATTTTGTGGTGGAAACATATGAGGAAAATGAACTAACTGGCACATGTGGTGGTATATGAGTACATGAAAAAATGAAGAGCAATATGGTTCAATACAGCAGCTACATCATAGCATGTTCAGCATAACCTTTGCATCGTCCAAGACATGAACTTTCCATCAAGCGGTAGCATAACCAAGCAACAAATTGAACTGAAGATTTATGAAGTGGGTCTATAAAACAACAATTGTAGCATAATGGACAAACATTTTTTTTGCTCTCTCACAACAGACGATCAAAATTCTGATATGCCATTTTCTAGAACACTTGTAACTGTACTTTTGACATATCAGTTTTTACAGATTTACCGATGTGAAATAGAAAGCTCACAAAAAAAGTATTGTTACTAAAAAATCGGAAATAATATGGAAGGCTTAAAAAATGCGAGGTATTCCATTTGCAGCCTTGAAAGAAAAAAAAAGCCTAAATTATGGTAGAAATTACTCTTTTAATTCCTGTCAGCAACCCATATCTCCTGCAAGAAAATTCATAGCAGCAAGAACATAAACCGTAAATGAACATGTACTTATGTAGACATGAAGCAAGGGATGAAAATAAAAAATATTGATCTCAAATGTCCAATGTCGTTGAAACCTATCAAAACAGAGTTAAGAGGATGAACACCATGATTGGACGAATCCAACATAACCTAGGCAATGCAAGCAAATCCCTACACCGAAAGCCCTAAGCCCAAAAGCAAACATGGCACATGAGAAATTCGAATGCTAGGGTGTGGAATCTACTTGAGGTGGCATAGACACACTTGTGTTTGGTGGTGCAGATCTGTACTGGTCTCCTTACTTTCACCATTCTCCTCTTTGTCCTCTCAAGATCCCATGGCAGCAACCTTGTTATTCCCGGCGTCACAACAGTGATGGTGGAGCATGAATATGGCCATGGTCCTCGGAGTGGATTGGTAAGGGAGAGGGGCTTACGAGATGCACCAGAGGAGGGAGTTGCTCATCACTGGTAGATATATGAAAGGTATGGCAGAACGTCCACCCTTATGGAGGATGAAGGGAATGAAATGAGTTGTGGAGCACCCAATTCAAATGGGAATCGATCAGTTTCTTGTGGAGATAGCCGGGAGAGGAAGTGAAGCGTCAATCATTCAGTGACCTGCAGCAAAAGGGTTTCTTTGATTTTTAGGAGAAGAGTTTATTAGATGGCCGTAACTGGCAATTGATAACATCAAAGTGTGGGCTATTTGGAGGGGCTACACAGACGTTCATGCAGTGGGTTGTGTGGTTAGCAGAGTGTCAGCAAACGAAAATTTACTGAAGAACAATAGGATTACATGATCTCCACATTAACAAGCTTAGTCAGTAGCAGTGAAGTAAATGGGACGGCGCTCACCTGATAAGCTATGTGGCAAACCATAATAGGGGGTCCTCGGGAAGACGACATTACTGATGAAACCAGGCTCCTCGCCAACGATGACGACACCGGAGCGGAGCAACGGCGCCAGTGACGAAACGGCGGATGGCATGCGTCCAACCACGCCTAGAAGCTCGTAGTAGAGGAATAGGGTGCGTCCAGATTTGTGTTGCTCCTCGACAACCTGGGGTAGTAGCAACGGAGCCGCGCTTGGCCCCCGTCCTAGTGTACAGGAGATGTCGTCCCGGTGGCCGCCGGTCTATCTTGAAGCAGACGGTTGATGGCGGCAGCGCGCGGTGGTGGACGGTGGCCGGAGCAGGACGGTGTTTTGTGAGGCGGGCGACGCGCGAGCGAGGGCGGCGGCCATGGCACAGTGATCAGCGGCGATGGCCTCAAGGTGGCAGCGAGATTTGGCCGGGGGCAGAGGAGGCGTACAGGGACAGCGGCGCCCATGTCAGGCCGCCGTGGGCGCAGCGCGCAGCAGGAGTAGAAGAAAACCGAATGGATGAGAGGAGGAAGTGCACCAGATCGGCGGGCTCCAGTGGTGTCAGGTTGGGTTGGGATCGCCTGCGCGGGAGGACCGGCGGTTGTGCGGGAGAATTGGACTTTTTCTACCCCCGACCATTTAATACTATATGAGCGGGGGAGATGGGATGTGTTACATGACGTTCGTGGGGAGCCTTTGTCGTGGGTCCAGCTAGTAGAAACTGAAGGAAGCGTGTCTGTTTTATGCTGTTGTCGGTCCCGCGTGTAAGCCTCTAACTAAACGCTGACATGGCATTACTGCTGATGTGGATAGGCTGCATGTCAAAAGAAATCACATAGTGGGGATGAACTATTTAGGTATTATAGATGTATGAGATTCCCTTAGCCACATTTATTTTCGTCCATTGCTTGAATGCACTAATAAATTCTTGTAGGTAAGGTTGATAGTATAAAAAAAAAATCAATACAATTTAGTATCATTTTTTCCTCGGGAGTTTAAACATATTCCTCACTGAGTATGATTCCTCTTACCAAGGTATTTTAACAGGTTTGCAATTTTCCATAGAAAAATGTATCACAACACTTTCTATGTATTTCCACTCCCAAAAGTCAGAAGTTTCAAACATTCCTTCCATTCGAAAGCTATAAGATAACCAAGCTTTCACTTCCATCAATGTAACATTATCATTGCAAACAACAACAACAAATAGCATTAACATATATAGTAGTAATGCAAAGTAGTTTACACTTACATTTGTAGATGATTGTTTTGCTTCCTCTAGAAAACCATGTGACCTGCTATTCCATTGATGTGAAGCTTGTTATAAGACCATACATTAATATACTAAATTAGCAAACCATGTCTTTATTTCCTCTTTCCCTAAATTTCGGAGGAAGAGTTTCCACAAAAATATATTGTTTTCGTTGTGTAAAGAATTTCATAACAAGAGTGACATTATAATACTCCATTGAACCAAATTCCTTGTAAAACAAAAAAAACTTATGAACAATGGGCTTGCGGTTGTTTGGTGAGATAATAAATTGCCAAACTTTATTATTCCTCACTGAGTTTATTCCTTCCCGCATTTGTTCCACCCATAGCTTGCGTTCATAAAATATTTAAACCTTCCTATTAAGAGAGTTTAGTTATTCCTCTAAAAATTTAGAGGGCTTCCCCCAATTACACACGACGATTATCTAACATGATATTCCAAGTTAATTCCTCCCACTTATCCTAAGCATGCTAGTGTTGGGAGTTTCACTTGTAGTTTCCTTTGGGGTCAATAATATATTCTAGTATGATTTTCCAATAATTCCACCATTATCCATTAAAATATTGTGCTCCCACTTTCCACCAGTTTTCCTTTTTCGAGATAAAAAACCCTTGATCCATTAGAATAACAATTAATACATTCCTGGTGTGTGCTATGTAGTAATTGCGAATTTCATGCCCAACAAAATACTTCCTTTCAGTCTAAAAACCATAAGGAGTGACTGTGCTAGATAAAAATATGATATGAACACAATATGTAATGCTTCTTTCAAACGAAAACAATGGAGTATCAAAGATATTCAGTTCCTCCATTCAATTGTGAAGTATAAGAGAGTATTAAAGATATTCAATTCCTCCATTTAATTTTGAAGTATAAGGTATAGTACAATGGTGAATGAAGTTCCATGCTTGTTACATATTCATATGGTATATTTCCTGAAGTGTAAGCCCCCACCAATCAGTTGTTAAACCTTTGAATTCCTTTAATCAACTGATTTTCCACTTCAGTATTAGACTTGTATTTGAAAGATAAACATAACATACCAAGTGTAGTCCAGACTCAATTATGAATGAGATAAAATAAATGATCTGACCTCAAGTGGGAGTATCCAAAGAAATGCCATATGTATAAAAAAATGACGTGAAACATTTTATCTCCTTCCACCTTAAGAAAAGGCGTGCTAGTCAAATACCCATTATATATGTGCTTCAGAAAACCAAAATCCTCCCACTAAAGTTTTGAATTCAAGAATCAGGAAGCCACTCAATTTGGTTCCATGATATCTGACAAAGTCGTCCGTAACAAAAATGTTCCAAGCATGTGTTCCCATTATTAGCATTCCTGAGTTATCTTCCCCAAATAAAAACTTGCGTTGCTAACTTCCAATGGACCATCAAGAAACAATAGACCATTGTGTGAAATTCAGTAATGCACCAATTTTATCATTGAGCAATATTTCCACTCTTCCTACTCCAAATAGTATTTCATAGTTAATAGATCACAAGATAGAATAAATTAAATCCTTTCTCACCCAAGTTGAATAGAGGGTCCTATAAAAATAGTAGTGTTCCTCCAAAAGGGGAGTTTTTTGACATACTCCCTCCGTCCCATAATGTAAGATGTTTTTTGACACTAGTGTAGTGTCAAAAAATGTCTTACATTATGGGACGGAGGGAGTAATTTCCAATTCCCAAGTATTTCCAATATAGTGAAGTCCCTATGTAGATATCATCTATCTTTCTTTGGAATTGTTCGAATATAAATAATCCACGTATTCCACAATATATAACATATAATAAGAAAAAAAGTCCAACTATTCAGAGAGGTGGTTGTGGATAAACATTAACAATGGACATACCGTTAAGTGAGCGCAAAATTCCTTTCTCACGAAGTGGCTCCTATTTTCCTCCATAAATAAGTGATGGCCAACAATAGGCACTTCCATGAATTCCTTTTCATGCAAAGTTGGTATAATTACAACAATTTTCCTCAACTTCGTCTTTGCCAATTCCATTGATAAATATAGTATTGATGACAAGCAACGGATTAGGCATACTACTTATTCTTCTTGAAAAGGATTGGAGAGAGATATAGCACAATCCAACAGACCACCGGTAGGGATTTGGAAAGAACGGCTGAAAGAAAACGATAACAATGAAAGAGAAATCATGAACAAACCACCATAAGAATTGAAAATGAATGATGAAAGAGAACGAATCGCCGAGAAGAATTAGAAAATGAACGAAGATACATGAGGCTATTTAGATATATGAGAACAAAGAGATCGTGAGCAGAATAGAGAATACTTGAATGATGCACCAAAATAATTTGAGAACAATTGTAGAACATTGAGAATGAAGAATTCTGAAATGGTGAGATAAACAACACAAAACACTCCTGAAATGCTTCGGATGGGTATGAAAAGAATTCCTCACAATTGGAACAATAATGAGGATGTCATGAAGCTAGAACCATGAATCTTTGGAAGAATGGGTAAGGATTCAAGAGGAACTCTT
>LR738715.1:533469087-533498681 GCA_902687465.1 Secale cereale
CGGTGTGGTGAGCGCGGTCGGATGTACGAGCGAGCGCACGACCGGGCGCGGTGAGCACGGCCGAGACACGGCGGCGACCGTGTGGGGCAGAGAGAGGAAGGGAGCAAGCTCACCCCCGGCGTAGTGGATCAGGGCGGCGAGGCGCGAGGAGGGCCGGCGAAGGAGAGGCGGGGATGAGGCGGTCCGGTGCGGCGGGACTCCATGACGACGGCGTGGCGGCTGCCCGATCCAGATCGGGCCGGGGTGGAGCGAGGGAGTGAGAGATCGTGGGGAGTGGGGATGGACCGATTAGGGTTTCCGCTCGGGTGGGGTTAAGGAGAGCGAGGAGGGCCGACTGGGCCAAGAGGCCCAGTGGGGAAGGGGGCCTTTTATTTTTATTTTTGTTTTTTTAGTATTTTTCTTTTGTTTATTTTGTTTTATTATTGTCTGTTTATTTTCTAATAAACTTATTTTTATAGAATAACTCAATAGCACCTAAAATATTGTTTCAAAACATTCCACTGCCACAAATAATTTGGCACATTCATTAATTAGCTTGCATTGTTTACTATTAGAAAAGCATTTAAATAATACTTTTGCCACTGTTTTATTTCTTATGGTGCATTTAAGTACTTTATAAAAATGTGGTTTCTTCACCAACATTTAGTATGGGTTAATTGCCACAAACCGAACATTTTAGTTTTGATCGTTTCAAAACTTTTGTTGTTTGCCTTGAATTTAAATGTGAAGTTTGAACTTGGTTTTGAACCGACGCGAGTTTATCAACAGTACCCGAGGTGACGTGGCATCATTAGCATAGGTTTACTGTAGCTTAAGTATCCGGGCGTCACATGTTGATCATATCTACTATATGATTCATGCTCGACCTTTCGGTCTCCAGTGTTCCGAGGCCATATCTGCATATGCTAGGCTCGTCAAGTTTAACCCGAGTATTCCGCGTGTGCAAAACTGGCTTACACCCGTTGTATGTGAACGTAGAGCTTATCACATCCGATCATCACATGGTGTCTCGGCACGACGAACTTTCGCAACGGTGCATACTCAGGGAGAACACTTATACCTTGAAATTTTATGAGAGATCATCTTATAATGCTACCGTCGATCTAAGCAAAATAAGATGCATAAAAGATAAACATCACATGCAAGCAATATAAGTGATATGCTATGGCCATCATCATCTTGTGCCTTTGATCTCCATCTCCAAGGCACCGTCATGATCACCATCGTCACCGGCGCGACACCTTGATCTCCATCGTAGCATCGTCGTCGCTTCGCCAACTATTGCTTCCACGACTATCGCTACCGCTTAGTGATAAAGTAAAGCAATTACATGGCGATTGCATTTCATACAATAAAGCGACAACCATATGGCTCCTGCCAGTTGCCGATAACTTTACAAAACATGATCATCTCATGCAATAACATATCACTCATCATGTCTTGACCATATCACATCACAACATGCCCTGCAAAAACAAGTTAGACGCTCTCTACTTTGTTGTTGCAAATTTTACGTGGCTGCTACGGGCTTAGCTAGAACCATACTTACCTATGCATACAAAACCACAACGATATTTCGTCAAGTATGTGTTGTTTTAACCTTCACAAGGACCGGGCGTAGCCACACTTGATTCAACTAAAGTTGGAGAAACTAACACCCGCCAGCCACCTGTGTGCGAAGCACGTCGGTAGAACCAGTCTCGCGTAAGCGTACGCGTAATGTCGGTCCAGGCTGCTTCATCCAACAATACCGCCGAATCAAAGTATGACATGCTGGTAAGCAGTATGACTAGTATCGTACACAACTCACTTGTGTTCTACCCGTGCATATCATCTACGCATAAACCTGGCTCATGATGCCACTGATGGGGAACGTAGTATTTCAAAAAAATAATCTATGATCACGCAAGATCTATCTACTAGAAGCATAGCAACAAGCGGGAAGAGTGTGTCTACGTACCCTCGTAGACCGGAAGCGGAAGCGTGTCGTGACGCGGTTGATGTAGTCAAACTTTCTTCGCTATTCAACCGATCAAGCACCGAACATACGGAGCCTCCGCGTTCAGCACACGTTCAACTTGATGACGTCCCACGAGCTCTTGATCCAGTAGAACCTCGTGGGAGAGTTTCGTCAGCACGATGGCGTGGTGACGGAGATGATGAAGTTATCGGCGCAGGGCTTCGCCTAAGCACTGCAACAGTATGACCGAGGTGTGTTTCTGTGGAGGGGGGCACCGCACATGGTTGGAGAGATCAACTTGTGTATCTTTGGGTGCCCCCTGCCGCTGTATATAAAGGAGCAAGGGGGGAGGCCGGCCGGCCCTCTATGGTGCGCTCTAGAGAGGCAATCCTACTAGGAATAGGATTCCAATCCTATTCCTAGTAGGAATCCACCAAGAAGGAGAGAGGGGGAACGAAGGAGAGGGAGAGGGAGAAGGAAAGGGGTGCCGCCCCCTCCTTTCCTTGTCCAATTCGGACCAAGGGGGAGGGGCACGCGGGCTAGCCCTGGCCGGCCCTCTCTCTTTCCACTAAAGCCCATTAGGGCCCATAGCTTCCCCGGGGGGGTTCGGGTAACCCTCCGGCACTCCGGTTTATTCCGAAACTTTCCAGAACTCTTCCGGTATCCGAATATAGTCGTCCAATATATCAATCTTTACGTCTCGGACATTCCGAGACTCCTCGTCATGTCCGCAATCTTATCCGGGACTCCGAACTACCTTCGGTACATCAAAACTTATAAACTCATAATACAGATCATCATCAAACTTTAAGCGTGCGGACCCTACGGGTTCGAGAACTATGTAGACATGACCGAGACTCATCTCCGGTCAATAACCAATAGCGGAACCTGGATGCTCATATTGGCTCCTACAAATTCTACGAAGATCATTATCGGTCAAACCGCATAACAACATACGTTGTTCCCTTTGTCAACGGTATGTTATTGCCCGAGATTCGATCGTCGGTATCTCAATACCTAGTTCAATCTCGTTACCGGCAAGTCTCTTTACTCGTTCCGTAATACATCATCCCGTGACTAACTCATTAGTCATTTGCTTGCAAGGCTTATTATGATGTGTATTACCGAGAGGGCCGAGAGATACCTCTCCGACACTCGGAGTGACAAATCATATTCTTGATCTATGCCAACACCACGAACACCTTCGGAGACACCTGCAGAGCATCTTTATAATCACCCAGTTATGTTATGACGTTTGATAGCACACAAGATGTTCCTCCGGTATACGGGAATTTGAAAGCACATTTGCTCCCTGGGTGGTTTTGGTAATTAATGACAACATACTTTGTGGTTGGACTAATGCTTTTATCAAGTATGTTTCAGGAAACCCAATCACATTGGTATGGCAAGATGATTGAAGAAGTGGACCCCTCAAATGCTAAGGCAAGCATTGGCAAAAGCTCAAGACTCCATTTTTGGTTTAGTGATCCAAGATCACATTGAGTCCATAGGAAAAGCCAATACTATTAAAAGGGGATGAGGTTGTGTTGATGATCTGGTTGCTCAAGTGCTTAGTGATTTAGCTCCTTCAACTATCAGCACCTTTCACTACCAAACACACGCATAAGTAATCTCGGACAAACCGATTCTTCCAACTCAGTCCCACCGAGATGAACCACTTCTGCCATATTCCAAACCCTAGAAAAATCGGTCATACCGAGTTTGAGATCGGTCTCACCGAAACTGGACTGCCAACCTTCTGTAACCATTTCACATCATTTCGGAATAACCGAGTTTGTATTATCGGTCTCACCGAAATGGGCAAGCTTCTGTCTTGGCTCAAATCGGTCTCACCGATATTACATTTTCGGTCTCACCGATTCTGGCATGTTCCTGTCTTTTCTCAAATCGGTCCAACCGAGTTTTCTTTCTCGGTCTCACCGAAAACTCCAACGTTCATATCAGATACACTTTCGGACACACCGAGATGGTATTTTCGGTCCCACCGAAAATCCCAACGTTCACTATATTTGAACTTTCGGTCTGACCGAGTTTTCACTTCGGTCTCACCGAGATTGATCAAATGTGTGTGTAACGGTTGGATTTTGTGTGGAGGCTATATATACCCCTCCACCCCCTCTTCATTCGTGAGGAGAGCCATCAGAAAGTTTACCACTTCTACCATACACTTTCTGAGAAGTGAACCATCTACCCTTGTGTTGAGATCAAGCCATTCCATTCCTACCATATGAAACTTGATTTCTAGCCTTCCCAAGTTGCTTTCCACTCAAACCTTTCTTCCACCACAGCCATATCAGTGAGGAGAGTTGAGTGTTGGGGAGATTATCATCTGAAGCACAAGAGCAAGGAGTTCATCATCATCAACACCGTCTATTACCTTTTGGAGGGTGGTGCCTCCTAGATTGGTTAGGTGTCGCTTGGGAGCCTCCGTCTTCGAGATGTGTAGTTGAACCAAGAAGTTTGTAAGGGCAAGGAGATCGTCTACTTCGTGAAGATCTACCCCGAGTAAGGCTAGTCCTCCGTGGGCGTAGGCCATGATGGAATAGACAAGGTTGCTTCTTCGTGGACCCTTCGTGGGTGGAGCCCTCCGTGGACTCGCGCAGCCGTTACCCTCCGTGGGTTGAAGTCTCCATCAACGTGGATGTACGATAGCACCACCTATCGGAACCACGACAAAAATCTCCGTGTCACCAAACTGCGTTTGATCTTCTCCACCTCTCTTTACTATATGTGCAATTTACTTTCCGCTGCCCATACTCTAGAATTGCATGTGTAGTGAGTTACTTGACTTGATCTTAATTGTAAGACTGCCTAAATCTTTGCACAACCAAAAGGCAGATTTTTATATTGTCAAGTAGTCTAATCACCCCCCCTCTAGACATACTTCTTCGATCCTACAGAATTGCATAATCTCATAGTTATAGGAACATGTATAAGTCATGAAGAAAGCAATAGCAGTAAAACTAAACGATCATGGTGCTAAGATAACGGATGGGTCTTGTCAATCACATCATTCTCCTAATGATGTGATCTCATTGATCAAATGACAACTCATGTCTATGGCTAGGAAACATAACCATCTTTGATCAATAAGCTAGTCTAGTAGAGGCATACTAGGGACATACTGATTTGTCTACGTATTCACACACGTACTAAGTTTCCAGTTAATACAATTCTAGCATGAATAATAAACATTTATCATGACATAAGGAAATAAATAATAACTTTATTATTGCTTCTAGGGCATATTTCCTTCAGAATTGGCGAGAAATCACTGGTTGAAACAAATGCGACAAGAATGAAGAGGCTTCGCACAAGTGGAATGGATACTGGATTATAGACTCCAGCTCCAAGAAGAAAAAGGGTGGTCGGTTGGGGAAAAAACAAAGACAACTTGGGACGAACGAAACGGATACCATTGAGAAAAATCAAGAATTGGTCTTGCACATATTGAAAGGATCGGGTTAACTTGACAAGAAGCACGCCGATTGAGAAGAATTTAACTGAAAATCTTGATGATTAAGAATGACTAGCACTCCCATAGAAATATGAGAACATCGATTAGAAAAAGGTATGAATCAACACTTGACATCGAAGCAACTCGACTACTATAACTCAAAACAAACCAAGGATTTGGCATGCGAAAGAAGCCAGCACAAACATATGATAGAGGTTTCGTCCAAAGTTTTTGTGAAGAGGCCCCTCGGGCATGACGTTACAAAGGACATTGCATCCCCGAATCAGCATAGCCAATGATTCATTAAGATGCAACCCCCAGTGTAAAATCGACCGTGACAAATGAACCACTAGACGTTGAACCCCAACCTCATATCATGCATCCGTTGGAAGATTACCTAAGAGATACTTGAATTCCCACCTATTAATTCCCGAAAATTTCTGGTTATGCAATCTGGTGTTGGGGATACAAGGGAAGAAATATATCTCAACCAACTAACAGTACCTACATCCAGCTGTATCCATCCGTCAACACATAATCAGGCACCTTCGGAAACCGTGTACCTCAGACCTTCGAAAAGCATCCGCTATACTAGTTGTGGCAATACTCCCAAACTATCCCCCCAGTACTGGTGACTCGGGGTTATCTCACCACCAGACATGCATAGAAGCGTTTTCGATGTCGGCCACCTCTGGTATTCCGGAACTGTAACGATACACAATGCGATGACAAGGCCTTAGAGCTCAACTCCCCAGGACTAAGCCTAAACTGACGAGAGGCACCAAGACAGAATTCTCGTCATAAAGATATTGGAACGATCCCAACAATACCCGCGTGATTCTAAAAAAAATTTAGTGGAAAAGAGGGTAGGAAGTCAAAACTTCTACGTCAGGAGTCCTCACCAGAGAGAAGAAGGGGATAAGGAGTAAAAGAATTCCTACTCTTCGATATATATAATCCTAAGACTCAAAACATTTTTGTTTCTAGACTCAACATTGGCAGCGGTTCGATCAAGCAGGGGCTCCTAGGTCGGGGAAGGCTCTCATTACCAACTTGTAACGCCTAGGATAGGATGCGGCTATAGCTCCTACGTGTCAAGGCACGACTTAAAGTCATAACCGCATTCTAGAATGGTCTCAAGCCTGGTATCTCTACACAACCCATGTAATGAACATGATGAAAGAGAGTTTAATAGTTGGCTTACACTCGCCATGTCACAATATATTTGTTCACGGGTTATCGTCTCGGCGGTTATACCTTTTAAGTGTGGGTTCCGGGGTGGTTCGCGTTCGGTGGTAGTGGAAGTAGTCGTTCACGGGTCGTCGTGGGAAGTAGTGGTACACGTTATCTTGTCGAAATCACGGCGGCGGTAATTGTTCACTTGACGGCCTTCGGCGACGGTAGTCGTACACGGTTCGTAGATGTTCGGGTCATCGGTAGAGGTACTTGTTGCATCTCCGGGCGTAGTCGACCTTAGCGTATCCAAAGGGTACTTGGTGAATCCACGTAGTCGTACACGGGTCATAGAGGGACTTGACGTCCACGGGGTCGACGGTAGTGTAACTTGACGCATCCCCGTGTGTACTCGTACATCTGTTGGAGAGGATCTTGGTGCATCCAAAACGAAGCAACACGGAAGGCCTCGGATCTTGTTGGTCAACTAAGGGAGGCAGATGATGGTGGAGGCAGGACCATGGTGCTGCTGGTGCAGGGCTCGATGGTACCATGGAGTTGGTCCAGGGAGGCTTTGTAAGGCGCGGTGCTCAATGCGAGGAAAAGACAGTGGCTCGGGGCGATGCAGGCGCGGCGACCGAGCGACAGAGAGAGGAGGCGGGGCGCGGACGAGCTCGTGCTCGAGCGCCTGAAGAAGATGGCGCGGCGGTAGAGTTGAAGCGCTCGACCAGCTCGGGCTCCACGGTTGGAAGTCGGGCTTGGCACGGCTGTAGGCAGTGCGAGACGGCGATGCTGAGTACTTGGTGGCGGGGAGCCGGTCCCCAACGGTGGGAGCGCGGGGCGACGCAAAGAACAACGACATGCGGCACTTGGGGGTAGTAGGGGAGAGGCGACGGGGAACTTGGCGCGGAGGCAACCTCTAGCGACACGTGGATGGCATGGTCGGCAGGATCCTGCGGGAACCAAAGCGAGGTAGGGTTGGGGCACGTCTCGTCCTCCTACTCGAAGCAAAGGATGCATGGGTCGAGCGGGATCGGGCGTGGGGTGGAGGACGATGGGGATCGAGCCGAGGCTTTCCTAGGCGGCGCTGACGGGAGGACCGAGAGGAGATCAAGGGAGAGATGAGCAGCGTGGGAATCATGCTAGGTTATAGGGTTGGGGCGAGCTGGGCCTTGGGCCGACTATGGCAGCTGGGAGGCCCAGTTGGGCTGGCTCTCTTCTCTCTCTCTCTTCACTTCTTCTATTTGACCAAAAAACATAAGTCTGAAGAAAAGAAAGAGAGGGTTCGAGAAAGAGATTGTGCACGGGACAAATTTCCTTGAACTTGTTGAGAAACATGTGATCCAAGGAAAAATAGAAGTGAGCATGGCGTGAAGTTGATTCAAACTCATTTGAATTTCATTTAAATGGGTTTGAACTAGGAATTGGTTTTTGAAGTCTCCAAAAATGTTGAAATTTTTGGAGGAGCCTCGGTAAAAGGGAAGAGAATTGTTGGCAAGGTTTGAAGGTGAAGCTTGAAGCAAAAGAGGCATGGGAATATTTACAAGTGTGTTTTGGTGATTCCTAAATTAATGGAATAACTATTATAGCTCCCTAATAATTTTTGGAGGGTAGGTTTTAAAGACAAAACACCATGTGAATTCCCTCTATTTAAATATATCAAATGATCTATGCAATTTATTTAGTTGATTTTTTAAAATTAAATGACATGATGTGATGACATGATTCAAAGCAAAAGCAAATAAAACACATGGCGAAACCCGAAATAGCTAGAAGTCTTCTGGAGCATCGGTCTTGGGGCGTCACATAATGAGCTGGAGGTCGATGGCTCGGTGATCGATGTCCTTGCAGAGACCGGGCTAGTTAGGAAGTTGGAAACGTTTCCAGAGTGGTGCCGTGTGGAAAAACGTTGTGCACAGTGGGTGTCTTAGGTAACTCTAGCTGGTAGCCATCTATACTTCGTCTTGCAGTGATCTTGGAGAGGGCCGATAAGTCTTTGGTGTGAGCTTCTCTTTGACATGGGAATGCTTGGTTCCTTCGAGAGGAGTGGTTTGCAGATACACATGGTCTTCGATGAGGAAGTTCATTTCTTGACGATGGTGGTTGATATAGTTCCTCCTCCTTGACATGGCGGTCTTCAGATATTTTCTAACTTGTGGCTCTTCTTCCGTATTCGGGTAGACAAGTATGTCATCATATAATGATGACACCCAACTTGTCCAAGTACTCCATGAAGACTTGCTCACGAGGTACATAGAGTGGGCTAGGGTACTGATGGTCGTCATGGTTGTGTATTGGCCAAGGTCTTCTCGAACTAGAGCCAAAGCCCATGGTCATGATCGGACCATGTTGTGGCTTGGTAGGGCTTAAGTGTTTCAAGGATTCTAGTGTGCGAGTGAACGTTTATCATCTTATCCTTAAGCACGATTTCTGAGATGCCAATAGTGCTATCCAGTCCTCTAAAAAATCACTTTATACCACCGAAAGCATCATCTCGTATAGGTCAACTCCAATCATCACTCATGCTATTCATATCCTCATGGCCCCCTAGAGGAGGTCTAACATAATCATACATGTCTACGATCCCAAAAATCATATGTATAGCTACCCCTAAGAATCCATGGGTAGGACATACAAGCTGCCAAGCTTGAATTAAACATCACAATCCAAGTGCTCAGCCTATTCTTCCAAGGTTCAAGATAATGCATCTCTATCCTAAGTAAACACATCGTAAGCCACTCGAAGATCTTGTTCCCTTCCTATGAATCAACTCCAATAGCCCATTAACTTCCATGGATCACTACATAATCCAATGTCCACGGTGTTCCACATGATCCCATAAAGTTCCTATAATTCCGGAATACTATAAATGGCTACCCATTATTATAGTAAGTCCACCAATTTCCATCATCATGGTCAAGTAAACTCCAAGGTCAGGCTTATATAGATCCCTAAATCAACTCCGACAATTAATCCAATCTCCTAGTTTATTGTCCACCGAGAAACATGGTATTATGATCGAGATCATCAGTCTAAATCCAATTTACTCCAAACCATGTAGACATACTCAGCATCTATACTCAACTAGAATCACCTATTTAAATCCAAATCCCATGTCCAACGAGAATTTCTAACCTTTTCCCCAAGTTATTATCGTAATATCAACTATCTCCTATCAATATCCACTGGCTAAGTCAAATCCTTATACTTCTAAGAGTTTCAGCTTGCGACAATAATTATCCTACAAAATCCAATTTACTCAGGGCAATGAAAGTTATGCTACTCCATAATCATGATCACACCATGTTCATCTACCAACCATGAAAGCCTCATATTCCAGAAGTATCAGATAATTCCTCAAGGTCACTGATATAAACTCATCAAATCATTTGTCCTCTATTCCTATATCCTCAGATTGGTCTCTTGATACGTCTCCAACGTATCTATAATTTTTGATTGTTCCATGCTATTATATTATCCTTCTAGGATGTTTTATGGGCTTTAATATACACTTTTATATGATTTTTGGGACTAACCTATTAACCCAGAGCCCAGTGCCAGTTTCTGTTTTCCCCTTGTTTTAGAGTATCGCAGAAAAGGAATATCAAACGGAGCCCAATTGACCTAAAACTCAACGGAGGACGTTTTTGGACAAGAAGAAGCCCAGTAAGTGCCGGAGGGAGACCAGAAGATTCCCGGGCTGCCCACGAGGGTAGGGGGCGCCCCCTGGGCGCGCCCCCTGCCTCGTGGACATCCCGGAGACCCCCTTTACTTGCCCCTGACTCCAACACCTCCTATATCATCGGTGGCCATCTTCATCATCCCGGCGTTCTCCATGACAAGGAGGGAGTAGTTCACCCTCGGGGCTGAGGGTATGTGCTACCTCTTGAGCTTGCGTTGTATTCCCTCGAAGAGGAAAGGGGGATGCAGAACAGTAGCGTAAGTACTCCCCTCAGTGTAACACCCCGGACACACCCGCCGGTGGTCGTTACTCCTGGCGGGATCTAGACTGGCCTCACATATCAATACTAGTCTTTTCTGCGCACTTTGTCCTCACTCGTGCGCACCCAGAAGCAACTTCCCGGTCGGTCACCCATCCTGAAACTACTCCAAGCTGAGCACGCTTAACTTTGGAGTTCTATCTGAATGGGATCCCGGAAAAGAAGGAATTCCTTATTGATATGAGTAGTCTATCATCCCTAATAAGCGAGGCTATTACATACACCCACACTCAGAGGAACCGATGTCCTCGTCGGGCCAGAGGAACGTTCCCTCTTGGCACAACCGTCTGTGCTTCCAGGATAGCACATGTGCCATGCTGTGTGCCACGACGGGTCACAAATGTCATGCACAACATGACTGCAAACTGTCCGCAAACATCCGTGTAACCGCGAGAGTCGGCTCTGATACCAACTTGTAACGCCCCGGACACACCCGCCGGTGGTCGTTACTCCTCCAGCTCCAGCATCTACTCCTCCACCGCAGACTTCAGCAGAAGTCTTCGCCGATGCAGCTATCTCTACACCGACATCTACCCAGACGGGAGCCGCCAGCAGAGCCCGCAGTGACGTTTAGCTCTATACCTTTTCAAACTTTTTGGTAACTTGTTGCCAAAGGGGAAGAAATTGTTATAGATCATAGGGCTTCGAGAGAGAGAGTGCTCTTTCGTCTTTCGTTCTTTTGCCGATTTTTCGTTGAGATACATTGGTTTCTTTTGGTTCCTGAACTTTAAGTGTGCCTGCTACTACGTTTGATGCTACCTTAATGAGTGCTTAGTCATACTATGCCTTAATGTGTGCTTATTGCTTATCATATGCTATTCCTCTTTGTATGGCTATTTACTCTTGTCTTGGTGATTGAGTGCATGTTACTCATTCTTATCATTTTGTGCGCTCCACCAAGATGTATGTGACATGGAAGAGTGACCCATAATCCTAATCGATTGTGCATTTGCATTCAAACGCAAATTTTAAATAATGCACAAATTTAGGGGGAGCTCTTGTTTATCACATACTTCTCAAAGCGACGATATTATTCATTGATTATATCTTTTGTCGAAGCTTTGATCTATATGTTGTCATCAATTACCAAAAAGGGGGAGATTGAAAGTGCAACTAATCCCCGGGTGGTTTTGGTAATTAATAACAACATATATATCATTGGACTAATATTTACTTGAGAATCATTTCAGAAAAGTTCGATGATATGGGTATGGAAATGTCTGAAGAAGTGGACCCCTCAAAATGCTAAGACAAGCATTGGCAAAAGCTCAAGACTCTATTTTTGGTTTAGTGATCAAAGATCACATTGAGTCCATAGGAAAAGCCAATACTATTAAAAGGGGATGAGGTTGTGTTAATGTTCTTGTTGCTCAAGTGCTTGGTGATCTAGCTCCCTCAACTATCAGCACTCTTCACTTATCAACACACCCATAAGTAATCTCGGACAAACCGATTCTGCAAACTCAGTCCCACCGAGATGAACCACTTCAGTTATTTCCCCAAACCCTAATTTCTCGGTCCATCCGATTCTGAGTTTCGGTCTCACCGAAAATGGTCTGCCAACCTTCTGTAACCAATTGACAGCATTTCGGAATATCTGAGTTGTTATTTTCGGTCACACCGAGATGGCAAACCCTAACCTTTGACTCACTTCGGACACACCGAGATGGTATTTTCGGTCCCACCGAAAATCCCAACGTTCACTATATTTGAACTTTCGGTCTGACCGAGTTTTCACTTCGGTCTCACCGAGATTGGTCAAATGTGTGTGTAACGGTTGGATTTTGTGTGGAGGCTATATATACCCCTCCACCCCCTCTTCATTCGTGAGGAGAGCCATCAGAAAGTACCACCACTTCTACCATACACTTTCTGAGAAGTGAACCACCTACCCTTGTGTTGAGATCAAGCCATTCCATTCCTACCATATGAAACTTGATTTCTAGCCTTCCCAAGTTGCTTTCCACTCAAACCCTTCTTCCACCACAGCCATATCAGTGAGGAGAGTTGAGTGTTGGGGAGATTATCATTTGAAGCACAAGAGCAAGGAGTTCATCATCATCAACACCGTCTATTACCTTTTGGGGGGTGGTGCCTCCTAGATTGGTTAGGTGTCGCTTGGGAGCCTCCGTCTTTGAGATGTGGAGTTGAACCAAGAAGTTTGTAAGGGCAAGGAGATCACCTACTTCGTGAAGATCTACCCCGAGTAAGGCTAGTCCTCCGTGGGCGTAGGCCGTGATGGAATAGACAAGGTTGCTTCTTCGTGGACCCTTCGTGGGTGGAGCCCTCCGTGGACTCGCGCAGCCGTTACCCTCCGTGGGTTGAAGTCTCCATCAACGTGGATGTACGATAGCACCACCTATCGGAACCACGACAAAAATCTTCGTGTCACCAAACTGCGTTTGATCTTCTCCACCTCTCTTTTACATGTGCAATTTACTTTCCGCTGCTTATACTCTAGAATTGCATGTGTAGGGTGATACTTGAATTGTTCTTAATTGTGAAACTGCCAAAAACATTGCATGATCTAAAGGCAGATTTTTTATATTGTCAAGTAGTCTAATCACCCCGCCTCTAGACCTACTTTCGATCCTACAAGTGGTATCAGAGCTTTGGTCTCCATTGCCTTGGTTTCCATTGCATTGGACTCCATAAGCTTGGTTTCACAACCTAGGAGAGTATGGCGTCTAGTGAGCGTAATTATCATAGAGGTCCTTACTTTGATGGTACAAATTTTGCTAGTTGGAAGCATAAAATGAAAATGCATATTCTTGGTCATAACCCAGCCGCATGGGGCATTATCTGTGTTGGTATGCAAGGTGATTTCTTTGAAGAAGGAAAAGTTCCGGATCGCGAAGCTACACCCGAAGAGTTGCGGATGTTGCAAAACAATGCTCAAGCTTGTGACATTCCCTTCAATGCTTTGTGTCCCGAAGAGTTCAACAAAATCAGCCGTCTTGAGAATGCTAAAGAGATTTGGGATACTTTGGTTGAAATGCACGAAGGTACTGAATCTGTGAAGGAATCAAAGCTAGATATTCTTCAAGGTCAACTTGACAAGTTCAAGATGAAGGATGGTGAAGGATTCGCTGAAATGTACTCTAGGCTTGCTCTCATCACAAATGAGATTGCTGGCTTAGGAAGCGAAGAAATGACCGACCGATTCATCATTAAGAAGATTCTCAGAGCTTTGGATGGAAAGTATGACACCGTGTGCACTTTGATCCAAATGATGCCAAACTACAAGACTCTCAAGCCAACTGAAGTCATTGGAAGAATTGTTGCTCATGAGATGACACTTAAGGATAAGGAAGAGCTTCACAACAAGTCAAGTGGTGCTTACAAAGCTACAAGTGATGCTCCTACTACCTCGAGTGACAAGCTAGTTTCCAATGAAGAGATAAGCCTAATGGTCAAGAACTTCAACAAGTTCTACAAGAATAGAGGCAAAGAAAGAAGCTCAAAGTCTAGATCATATGATGAAAAGAGATCTTCTAGCCGTGATCGAAACTGCTACAATTGTGGGAGACCCGGACACTTCTCAAATGAGTGTACGGCTCCCCACAAGAGAAGAGAAGAATCTCCAAGAAGAAGAGCGAGAGATGAGTCACCTCGGAGAGAGAGAAGGAGTAGAGATGATCGTTATGAACGAAGACCCTCTCGGAGAAGCAAGGATTCGGAGAGGAAAGACAAGTCATCAAGGAGCTATACAAGAAGAAGACATCAAGCTCATGTTGGTGAATGGGTCTCCGGCTCCGACTCTGACAATCAATCCGATGGAAGCTATCACTCCGACTCCGACTATAGTCAAGATGAAGGTGTTGCCGGACTTGCACTAGTATCCTCCAACTCCAACTCCAACTCCTACGACTTATTTGATTCACCAAATGAGGGAATTGGAAGATGCTTCATGGCTAAAGGCCCCAAGGTAACACGCCCTGAATTCATTGACTTTGATAGTGATGAGGATGACTTGCTTGGTGAAGATGAGCTCTTGCATGATAAATCTAGTGAGCTTAGTAATGATGAAAATGCTAGTAGTCTTTATAGTCGAGAAGAGTCGAATGACAATGCTATGAAGGAGATTGAGCGTCTAACTAAAGAACTAAACACTCTTAAGTTAGCTCATGAAACAACTCAAGAAGATCATAGAGAGCTCCTAAGATCTCATGAGAAGCTACGCTTCGAGAAGCTCACTCTAGAGCAAGAACATGAGTTTCTAAAAGCGATCAATGACGATCTTCGAAAGAAGAGTTCTTCATATCTTGCCAAACAACTTCTCTTGTCTAATTTCTTACCACCTATTAAGACTAAGCATGACAAGCATAAGAAAAATTCTTCCTCTAGTAGTAACAATAACAATGTTAAATCCAATATTGTTGCTTCTAGTAGTTCTCTTGATTCCACTAACAATGTTTCAAGCCAAGTTACACTTGAGCAAGAAAATAGCTTATTGAAGGAAATCATAGAGAAAGGTGTCTATAAGAGTCTTGCCGGAAGCAAGAACTTTGAGGAGATTGTTCGCAAACAAGGAAGACACCGGAAGAATCAAGGGATTGGTTTTGAGCGAAAGTTCAACGCCAAAGGCGTTGAGTGGGAAGAAGGTCAATACCCTACTCCACAGTTTGTCTCACAAAAGGAGAAGTATGATCCTACTTCTTCCAATGTGGAACAAGCTCAAGATGACCTTCCACCACAAGACCACAAGCTAAAGGCCAAGGACAAGCTTCAAGAGGAGATTGATGCATTCATTGAAGCACCTCAAGCCATGGTCAAGTGGGTTCCCAAGGACACATCAAGTTCTACTTCGTCAAGCTCAACTACAACACCAAGGATTCCCATCAATATGATGTGGATCCCAAACAAGAAGAACTAGTAGGTTCTTGAGGGTGACTCCGCCAACAAACTTCACTCATATTCTTTTTGGCAAGAACTTGTGCAATCATCTTCCACATCATGCACTTGTTCATGGAGTCACAAACCCTCTTGTTGGTAAGTCAAGGGACAAGGTAATCATTGCTTTCATGGACATCATCTTTTTGTGTACTTCACTCTATGTCTATGGATATTCTTGTTTGTTCCTTGTGGGACTAACCCATGTAGGTATTGAAAGTGCCCTAATCCAAAGGATAGCTCCCAACTCTTGATGATCTACATCAACATTGAGCATCCACATCTTCAACATCTACATGAAGTCTTCTACGACAACCCAAGGTTAGTTTGACCCTTTAAAAGGGGTTCTCACATCTAGGGGGAGCTTTGCTCTAAAAATTGAGCTAAAGCATCTCCAAGTGATGTGAACACATAAATGCTTTATGTAAAAGTGGTAACCCCACTTGTGCTTAAACGATGAGTATGACCTATGATCAAATGTTCTCATTTGGCTCCTAAGTCAATATACTCATATATAGATGACCTAGTCATCGACAAATTGTGTGCTAGTAGCTAGAGTGATTGATTGTGCATGTTTGACACATATTTCAGTTGCTATCTTATTGTGTGAGCATGTTGAATGCATGATTTTATCCATTCAAGGACATCCATTTGTTGTTTTGATTGTTTTGTTTTCTCCTTCTGGCCAAATGGATGGACAAGAATGCCTAAGAACCTTCCCTAGCTATCTATGCTTTCTTGTCTCAAATTCTATTCATGCTCATATCACAACTTTGAACAAGTCTTTTTCGGACAGTCCGAGTGAGGAGCACTCGGAACCACCGATTCGTCTAAGGCTGACTTCCAAAACCTTCTAAGTCCATTTCGGTCTGACCGGTTTCTCAATCTCGGTCCAACCGAAACGCTTAGACTGATCTAGGTTTCATCTCGGTGAAACCGAGTTCAAACTCTCGGTCTGACCGATATGCGTAACTGCACAGCAGTTATACATCTCGGTGACACCGAGTTTTTCAACTCGGTCCCACCGACAGCACGGGGTTATATATACCTGAGGGGCAGCGCGCGATTTCTTTCTTCAAACCGTTCGCCCCCAAGACCCCTGCTGCCGCCGCCCTGGTCTACGGATCGTCGCCTTCGTCGCCTGTGCGCCCTCGCCGCAGGTCTCCGCCGCCGTCAACGGTAATCATCTCCACCGTTGCCGCCGTAGAGGGACACCACCAAGTTAGGGTGTGTCCCGATCCCTTTTTGTGCTCCACTTCCGATTCTTGCACGATAGGTTGCCATGATTCAATCCACGTTTGATATGTTCCCCATACAATAGTTCAGATCTTCTAGTTTCGAGGAAAATTCTTAGGTTTAGGTTTCCACGGAATGCATCTCGGTGAAGCCGATTTTGAAAATCGGAATGACCGATTTGGCCTCTGGCCATTGCACTGCGTAATTCGGTTTAACCGAGTTGTGCCAATCGGAACGACCGAAAAGTAGTTTCAGTGAAACCCTAAGTTTTCGGTAGGACCGAAACCCATCTCGGTCTGACCGAAAGTGGTGTGTAGGTTTCTGTTGAGCACTTCGGTTGCACCGAAACCTGAAATTGGTTTGACCGAAATACATTCTGTGAAAACTCAAAACTAAGTTTTGAACTCATTTTTTTTTGCAAAAACTTCTGCAGTTGTGATAACTCTTCTACTCTGCCTATACCTTATCTTTTCACAGGTTTTTCAGCCATGTCAGATGTCAGTGACAGCCAGAACAGGTCTGAATCACCGTTTGCTGAAATTCCAGAGGCAGATACAAGTCCTGCGAGCAGCTCTAGTGATGATGGTGAGAGGAGCACCCCTAGTGGTTTGCCTCCTGCAGCCACTAGAACCAGGAAGAAGAGAACTTCTGATGATGAGGACTCCGACTTTGTTGCTGAGGAAGTTACCTCCAAGCCCAAGAGGAATGTGGTTGCCAAAGAGCACCAAGGGCAGCAGCCAAGGAAAGGCACAAGCAAAGTGAAGCAGTCAGCAGTTGCTAAGAAGCTCAACTTGGAAGAGCCTGCTCCAAGCAAGGTGAAGAAGACTTCCAAAAGGAAGAGGGTAGTATATGCTGAACCTCAGGATGCTGAAGAAGAAGAAGAAGAAGCACCCCAGCCTCCTCCTCAGAAAGCTAAGTTCATGGGTGATGCTATTCGGGCTCAAGCCTCTTCTAAGCCCAAGAAGCCTGCTCCAGTCAAGGCAGCTCCAGCCAAGCCCAAGAGAACAACCAGAAGCATTCCAGCTTATGAGAAGAACAAAGGTGAGATGCCACCGTCTGAATCAGATGAAGAGCATGTGCTGCTTAAGCTCCGTCCCAAGTTGCCACTCCACAATGATGCTCATCCTCAAGCTGAGGACATGAAGGCAAGGAAGGACAAAGGTCTCAGGCTATGGAGACAGTCTGATCCATATGCCGTAAGGAGAAGGACTGCTGTGGACCCCAGATTCCATACCAGAGAGCAGCAGGATTTCTATGAGACCGTGCTGATGGATAAGAAGCCCATTGTTGCTGACACCAGGTATGTTGACTGGAAGTATATTGATAGTGAAGAGCACCGGGACTTCTTTCCCCATGTGCATGAGAGCTTTACTGCATGTGGAGTTGCTGACTTTGTGGGTCAAGAGCTGACAGCCTGGAATGACGAGATGATCATACAGTTCTATGCCACAGCCCACTTCTACCCTGATGGCAAGATCACCTGGATGACTGAAGGTCAAAGGTTTTCTTCGACTGTTGAAGAATGGGCAGAACTTCTGAACGCTCCAGTGCAGAGAGAGGACGACATTGATGTCTATGGGATTCCTAAGAAGAGTCATGATTCCATGAAGAATATGTACAAGGAGATCCCAGCTGCTGATTTGGAAGGATGGAAGCTTGGCTCAGTGTATTATCTCCAGGCAGGTCTGACCACCACTAACACTATTCTGAGGCATACATTAATGCCTAAGTCAGGAGACCACCGGATGATACGAGGCTATTCTATCAACATGCTGCACATTCTCGATGAGAAGGCACCTTTTAAGGTGATGGACTTGATGGTAGAGACCATTAAGAGGACTGCAGCTGACCAGAAGAGGTCGTGTGGGTTTGCACCGCAGATACAGATGCTCATCAACGCCAAGTTTGGCACGGGCAAATTCATGTTGGATAGGAAGCACTTGCCACTACAGCCAGAGCATGAGGACAACGTAGTTGTGATGGATGAAGAGGATCCTACCTCAGTTGAAGGACAAGCCAAAATCGAAGCTGCAAAGAAGGCTAAAGCTGACAAAGAGGCAGCAGCAGCAGCAGCTAAGCCAAAGAGGTTTGGAGAACAAATTCTTGAAGCTACCCAGAGGATTGAACAACGCCTGGCCAGCATTGAGCAATCTCAGGAGAGCCTTGAGAGGATTGTCGAGGACAAAATCCACGCTCTGGACGTGAAGCTGACTGAGATTCAGGTGTCTGTCAACAAGCTTGAGGCAGACATGGAGGAGACTAGGCAGGAGAGAGCAGAGCTCATGCAGGATGATCTAGTCCAGGACTCTCATCGCCAGACTGCTCAGGTTCCCAGAGGATCCAGATCTGCAGCTATCCCAGTGACAGACTCCAGGGCTACCACTTCAGCACCAGCTACAGCTCCAGCAGTTCCTCCAGCTCCAGCATCTACTCCTCCACCGCAGACTTCAGCAGAAGTCTTCGCCGATGCAGCTATCTCTACACCGACATCTACCCAGACGGGAGCCGCCAGCAGAGCCCGCAGTGACGTTTAGCTCTATACCTTTTCGAACTTTTTGGTAACTTGTTGCCAAAGGGGGAGAAATTGTTATAGATCATAGGGCTTCGAGAGAGAGAGTGCTCTTTCGTCTTTCGTTCTTTTGCCGGTTTTTCGTTGAGATACATTGGTTTCTTTTGGTTCCTGAACTTTAAGTGTGCCTGCTACTACGTTTGATGCTACCTTAATGAGTGCTTAGTCATACTATGCCTTAATGTGTGCTTATTGCTTATCATATGCTATTCCTCTTTGTATGGCTATTTACTCTTGTCTTGGTGATTGAGTGCATGTTACTCATTCTTATCATTTTGTGCGCTCCACCAAGATGTATGTGACATGGAAGAGTGACCCATAATCCTAATCGATTGTGCATTTGCATTCAAACGCAAATTTTAAATAATGCACAAATTTAGGGGGAGCTCTTGTTTATCACATACTTCTCAAAGCGACGATATTATTCATTGATTATATCTTTTGTCGAAGCTTTGATCTATATGTTGTCATCAATTACCAAAAAGGGGGAGATTGAAAGTGCAACTAATCCCCGGGTGGTTTTGGTAATTAATAACAACATATATATCATTGAACTAATATTCACTTGAGAATCATTTCAGAAAAGTTCGATGATATGGGTATGGAAATGTCTGAAGAAGTGGACCCCTCAAAATGCTAAGACAAGCATTGGCAAAAGCTCAAGACTCTATTTTTGGTTTAGTGATCAAAGATCACATTGAGTCCATAGGAAAAGCCAATACTATTAAAAGGGGATGAGGTTGTGTTAATGTTCTTGTTGCTTAAGTGCTTGGTGATCTAGCTCCCTCAACTATCAGCACTCTTCACTTATCAACACACCCATAAGTAATCTCGGACAAACCGATTCTGCAAACTCAGTCCCACCGAGATGAACCACTTCAGTTATTTCCCCAAACCCTAATTTCTCGGTCCATCCGATTCTGAGTTTCGGTCTCACCGAAAATGGTCTGCCAACCTTCTGTAACCAATTGACAGCATTTCGGAATATCCGAGTTGTTATTTTCGGTCACACCGAGATGGCAAACCCTAACCTTTGACTCACTTCGGACACACCGAGATGGTATTTTCGGTCCCACCGAAAATCCCAACGTTCACTATATTTGAACTTTCGGTCTGACCGAGTTTTCACTTCGGTCTCACCGAGATTGGTCAAATGTGTGTGTAACGGTTGGATTTTGTGTGGAGGCTATATATACCCCTCCACCCCCTCTTCATTCGTGAGGAGAGCCATCAGAAAGTACCACCACTTCTACCATACACTTTCTGAGAAGTGAACCACCTACCCTTGTGTTGAGATCAAGCCATTCCATTCCTACCATATGAAACTTGATTTCTAGCCTTCCCAAGTTGCTTTCCACTCAAACCCTTCTTCCACCACAGCCATATCAGTGAGGAGAGTTGAGTGTTGGGGAGATTATCATTTGAATCACAAGAGCAAGGAGTTCATCACCATCAACACCGTCTATTACCTTTTGGGGGGTGGTGCCTCCTAGATTGGTTAGGTGTCGCTTGGGAGCCTCCGTCTTTGAGATGTGGAGTTGAACCAAGAAGTTTGTAAGGGCAAGGAGATCGCCTACTTCGTGAAGATCTACCCCGAGTAAGGCTAGTCCTCCGTGGGCGTAGGCCGTGATGGAATAGACAAGGTTGCTTCTTCGTGGACCCTTCGTGGGTGGAGCCCTCCGTGGACTCGCGCAGCCGTTACCCTCCGTGGGTTGAAGTCTCCATCAACGTGGATGTACGATAGCACCACCTATCGGAACCACGACAAAAATCTTCGTGTCACCAAACTGCGTTTGATCTTCTCCACCTCTCTTTTACATGTGCAATTTACTTTCCGCTGCTTATACTCTAGAATTGCATGTGTAGGGTGATACTTGAATTGTTCTTAATTGTGAAACTACCAAAAACATTGCATGATCTAAAGGCAGATTTTTTATATTGTCAAGTAGTCTAATCACCCCCCTCTAGACCTACTTTCGATCCTACATATGAGTAGTCTATCATCCCTAATAAGCCAGGCTATTACACTCAGTTTTTTAGAACCAAGGTATCAATCCAGTAGGAGACCACGCGCGAGTCCCTCGCACCTGCACAAACAAATAAGAACTTCACAGCCAACGGGATAAGGGGTTGTGAATCCCTTTACGGTCACTTACGAAAGTGTGATCTGATAGTTTATATTTTTGGTATTTTTAGTTTAATAAAACAACAAATAAAAGCGGTAAAAGTAAAGTAGATGTAGATTGATATGTTGAGAATAGACCCGGGGGCCATAGTTTTCTTCGGTGGCTTCTCTCACGATAGCGATATTCTATAGCGGGAAAACAAATTACTATCGAGCAATTGATAGAAAAGCGAATAATTATGAGACTATCTAGGCATGATCATTGTATATAGGCATCACGTCCGAGACAAGTAGACCGACTCCTGCCTGCATCTACTACTATTACTCCACACATCGACCGCTATCCAGCATGCATCTAGTGTATTGAGTTCATACGAACAGAGTAACGCCTTAAGCATGATGACATGATGTAGAGGGATAAACTCAAGCAATATGATATAGACCCCATCTTTTTATCCTCGATGGCAACAATACAATACGTGCCTTGCTTCCCCTACTGTCACTGGGAAAGGACACCGCAAGATTGAACCCAAAGCCAAGCACTTCTCCCATTGCAAGAACTATATATCTTGTAGGCCAAACCAAACCAATAATTCGAAGAGACTTGCAAGGATATTATGAGCACACATAAAAAGTTCAGAGAAGAACCAAATATGTTTCATAGATAACCTTGATCATAAACTCACAATACATCGGATCTCAACAAACACACCGCAAAAAGAGATTACATCAAATAGATCTCCTCGAAGACCGAGGAGAACTTTATATTGAGATCCAGAGAGAGAGAAGAAGCCATCTAGATACTAGTTATGGACCCGAAGGTCTGTGGTAAACTACTCACAACTCATGGTGAGGGCGATGATGATGATGATGATGATGATGAAGGCCTCAGTGATGGATCCCCCTCCGGTGGAGCTCCGGAACAGGCTCCAAGATGGGATCTCCAGGGGAACAGAAGCTACAACGATGGAATCATGGTTTTCTCTCTATCCTCGGAGTTTCTGGGGTACGTGGACTCATATAGGAAGAAGGAGGGAACCGGGGGACGCTCGAGTGGGCCTCGAGGTAGGGGGGCGCTCCCTGGGAAGGGATGCGCGCCCCCACCCTCGAGGGCCACTCGAGGCTCCCCTGACATGGTTCTCAAGTTCCTCTGGCGTGATTTTCTCCAAAAATATCTTTCATGAAGGTTTCATTCCGTTTGGACTCCGTTTGATATTCTTTTTCTGCAAAACCCTAAAACAGGCAAAAAATAGCAATCTGGACTGGGCCTTTGGGTTAGTAGGTTAGTGCCAAAAATGATATAACGTGAATGATAAAGCCCATTAAACATCCAAGACTTCATAAATAATAGCATGGAACAATAAAAAATTATAGATACGTTGGAGACGTACCAAGCATCCCCAAGCTTAATTCCTGCTCGTCCTCCAGTAGGTAAATGATAAAGAAAGAATTTTGATGCGGAATGCTAACCGATATAGTTTTTCAATGTAATTCTCTTAATTGTGACATGAATGTTCAGATCTGAAAGATTCAAGATAAAAGTATATATTGACATAAGAAATAACAATACTTCAAGCAATACTAACGAAGCAATCATGTCTTCTCAAAATACTATGGCTAAAGAAAGTTATCCCTACAACATCATATAGTCTGGCTATGCTCCCTCTTCATCACACAAAATATTCATATCATGCACAACCCCGATTCCAGCCAAGCATTTGTTTTCATACTCTATCTTTTCAAACCTTTCGACTTTCACGCAATACATCAGCGTGAGCCATGGATATAGCACTATGGGTGGAATAGAGGTGGTTGTGGAGAAGACAAAAATGAGGGAGATAGTCTCACATCGACTAGGCGTATCAACATGCTATGAAGATGCCCATCAACAGATATCAATGTGAGTGAGTAGGGATTGCCATGCAACGGATGCACTAGAGCTAAATATGAATAAAAGCTCAACAAAAGAAACTAGTGGGTGTGCATCCAACTTGCTTGCTCACGAAGACCTAGGGCATATGAGGAAGCCCATTGTTGGAATATACAAGCCAAGTTCTATAATGAAAATTCCCACTAGTATATGAAAGTGACTAAGCATGAGACTCTCTACAATGAAGAACATGGTTCTACTTTGAAGCACAAGTGTGGAAAAAGATAGTAGCAATTGTCCCTTTTTTTGGGCCTTTCTTTTTCTTTCTTTGGCCTTTCTCCTTTCTCCTTTTTTTCTTTTTTTTACGGAGGGGCTTTATAAATTTAGCCTTTCCTCCCATGGGACAATGCTCTAATAATGATGATCATCACACTTCCATTACAACTCGATACTATAACAACAAAGTATGACTCTACATGAATGCCTCTGGCGGTGTACCGATATGTGCAATGAAACAAGAGTGACATGTATGAAAAGATTATGCATGATGGCTTTGCCACAAATATGATGTCAACTACATGATCATGCAATGGCAATATGAAAATATGATGCGTGTCATATAAACGGAACGGTGGAAAGTTGCATGGCAATATATCTCGGAATGGCTATGGAAACGCCATGATAGGTAGGTATGGTGGCTGTTTTGAGGAACAATATGGTGGCTGTTTTGAGGAAGGATATATAGTGGGTTTATGGCACCGGCGAAAGTTGCGCGGTACAAGAGAGGCTAGCAATGGTGGAAGGGTGAGAGTGCGTATAATCCATGGACTCAACATTAGTCATAAGAACTCATATACTTATTGCAAAAATCTACGAGTCATAAGCAATCAACGCATGCTCCTAGGGGGGATGTTGGTAGGAGTTAACCATCGCGCGCCCCCGACCTCCACACAAAGGTTGACACTCTACAAATACGTCATGCTCTAACTTCGTCACATAGCGGTTCACCATACGTGCATGATACGGGAATCACTAACTTTAACACAAGTATTTCTCAATTTCATAATAACTCCACTAGCATGACTCTAATATCACTATCCTCATATCTCAAAACAATTATGAAGCATCCAACATCTCATTCTATTCAATGCACTTAGTGTGAAATTTTTTCTACATTGACATTGGATGTCTATCATGTGAAGACTAGTTTCTTTAGCCTAAACACATTACCATGCTGTTTTAATAGAATCTCAAATAGATCTAAGTGAAGCATGAGAGTTCAACAATTTCTACAAAATATTACCACCACCGTGCTCTAAAAGATATAAGTGAAGCACTAGAGCAAAAACTATTCAACTCAAAAGATATAAGTGAAGCACATAGAGTGTTCTAACAATTTCTAGGCCATATTTAACTCTCTCAAATAGGTGTGTCCAGCAAGGATGATTGCGGCAAACTAACAAGCAAAGACTCAAATTATACAAGACGCTCCAAGCAAAACACATAACATGTTGCGAATAAAAATATAGCTCCAAGTATAGTTACCGATGGATGAAGACGAAAGAGGGGATGCCTTCCCGGGGCATCCCCAAGCTTAGGCTTTTGATTATATTGAATTTACTTGGGGTGCAATGGGCATCCCCAAGCTTAGGCCTTTGCTACTCCTTGTTCCATAGTCCATCAAAGAAATACTCAAAACTTGAAAACTTCACAACACAAAACTTAGACAAAAAATTTCGTGAGCTCCGTTAGTATAAGAAAGCAAACCACTACTCAAAGGTACAACAATGAATTCATTCTTTGTTTATATTGGTGTTAAACCTACTGTACTCCAACTTCTCTATGGTTCATATCCTCCAATACTACTCATAGATGCATCGGAATAAACAAACAACACACGAAAAACAGAATCTGTCAAAGACAGAACAGTCTGTAATAATCTGCAGGGTTCGCCTACTTCTGGAACTCCAAAAAATTCAAACTAAATTGTTAAATTTTCGAAATTTGTCTACCAATCATCTTCAAAAATAATCAACTAAAAATAACGCTTCAGTAAAATCCCATGACTACTTTAGCGAGCGCTAACGATTCTGTTTTTCACAGCAAGATCATATAAACTTCACACAAGTCTTCCCAAAGGTTCTACTTGGCACAAACACTAAAAAAACATGAAACCACATATAATCAGAGGCTAGATGCAATATTTATTCCCTAACAGCAACAAAAACAAAAAACAAAAAATTGGGTTGCCTCCCAACAAGCGCTATCGTTTTACGCCCCTAGCTAGGCACGATTGTTCAATGATGCTCACATGAAAGTTAAGAATTGAAGGACAAAGAGAGCATCACAAAATATGTGAAAAACACATCTAAGTATAACATGCTTCCTATGCATAGGCATTCTATAGGAAAACAAATTAGCAAGACAAGCAAGATCTTGCATAAGCAAGGAAGAAGAAATAAACAAGATCAATCTTAACACGAAGAGAGGTAATTTAGTAACATGAAGATTTCTACAACCATATTTTCCTCTCATAATAATTGCATGTAGGATCATTAGCAAATTCAACAATATAACAATCACAAAACATATTCTCAACACGATCCACACGCATACGAAGTTGACTCTCTTCCAAATAGTGGGATCAACAATAACTAAAGTCCTGACCTCTCCAAACCCACTTTCATCAAATTTTTCATAAGATTGAATATTCTCCAAATATGTGGGATCTAAAGTTGACACTCTTCCAAACCCACTTTTAATAGTATTGCAAACATTATTATCAATCTCATATATATCATGGGGATTAAATAAAGTTTCAAGATCGTAAGAAGCATCACCCCATTCATGATCATTGCAACAAGTAGTGGACATAGCAATACTAGCATCCCCAAGCTTAGGGTTTTGCATATTATTAGCACAATTGACATCAATAGAATTTATAGTAACATCATTGCAATCATGCTTTTTATTTAAGGAGCTAACATGAATCACCTTTTCTTTTAACAATTCCTCACAATTTTCAGATTCATAAATTTCGAGCAAAACCTCATAAAGATAATCTAGCGCAGTCAACTCACTAGCAACAGGTTCAACATAATTGGATCTCTTAAAGGGATTAGCAAATGGATGAGGATCCATACTTTAGCAAGCGAAGATGCAAGCTAATTGAGGGCACATAGCACACAAGCAAACGAGAGGCAAGCGAACGATAACCACGCGGCAGAAGAAGGGCAAATAAAACGGCAAGGGTGAAGTGTGGGAGAGGAAAACGAGAGGCAAAAATGTAATGCGAAGGATAAGGGTTTGTGATAGGTACTTGGTATATGACTTTTGCATAAGCCTCCCCGGCAACAGCGCCAGAAATTCTTCTTGCTACCTCTTGAGCTTGCGTTGTATTCCCTCGAAGAGGAAAGGGAGATGCAGCATAGTAGCGTAAGTATTTCCCTCAGTTTTTGAGAACCAAGGTATCAATCCAGTAGGAGACCACGCGCGAGTCCCTCGCACCTGCACAAACAAATAAGAACTTCGCAGCCAACGCGATAAGGGGTTGTCAATCCCTTTACGGTCACTTACGAAAGTGAGATCTGACAGAGATGATAGTTTATATTTTTGGTATTTTTAGTTTAATAAAACGGGAAATAAAAGCGGTAAAAGTAAAGTAGGTGTAGATTGATATGTTGAGAATAGACCCGGGGGCCATAGTTTTCTCTAGTGGCTTCTCTCAAGATAGCGATATTCTACGGCAGGTAAACAAATTACTGTCGAGCGATTGATAGAAAAGCGAATAATTATGAGACTATCTAGGCATGATCATTGTATATAGGCATCACATCCGAGACAAGTAGACCAACTCCTGCCTGCATCTACTACTATTACTCCACACATCGACCGCTATCCAGCATGCATCTAGTGTATTGAGTTCATACGAACAGAGTAACGCCTTAAGCAAGATGACATGATGTAGAGGGATAAACTCAAGCAATATGATATAAACCCCATCTTTTTATCCTCGATGGCAACAATACAATACGTGCCTTGCTGCCCCTACTATCACTGGGAAAGGACACCGCAAGATTGAACCCAAAGCCAAGCACTTCTCCCATTGCAAGAACTATAGATCTAGTAGGCCAAACCAAACCAATAATTCGAAGAGGCTTGGAAGGATATTATGAGCACACATAAAAAGTTCAGAGAAGAACCAAATATCTTTCATAGATAACCTTGATCATAAACTCACAATTCATCGGATCTCGACAAACACACCGCAAAAAGATATTACATCGAATAGATCTCCTCGAAGACCGAGGAGAACTTTGTACTGAGATCCAGAGAGAGAGAGTGAGAGAAGAAGCCATCAAGATACTAGCTATGGACCCGAAGGTCTGTGGTAAACTACTCACAACTCATGGTGAGGGCGATGATGATGATGATGATGATGATGAAGGCCTCCGTGATGGACCCCCCTCCGGTGGAGCTCCGGAACAGGCTCCATGATGGGATCTCCACGGGAACAGAAGCTACGGCGGTGGAATAAGGGTTTTCTCTCTGTCCTCGGAGTTTCTAGGGTACGTGGACTTATATAGGAAGAAGGAGGGCACCGGGGGACGCTTGAGTGGGCCTCGAGGAAGGGGGGCATGCCCTGGGAAGGGGGGCACGCCCCCACCCTCGAGGGCCACTCGAGGCTCCCCTGACGTGGTTCTCAAGTTCCTCCGGCATGATTTTCTCGAAAAATATCTCTCGCGAAGGTTTCATACCGTTTGGACTCCGTTTGATATTCTTTTTCTGCAAAACCCTGAAACAGGCAAAAAACAGCAATCTGGACTGGGCCTTTGGGTTAGTAGGTTAGTCCCAAAAATGATATAAAAGTGAATGATAAAGCCCATTAAACATCCAAGACTTCATAAATAATAGCATGGAACAATAAAAAATTATAGATACGTTGGAGACGTATCAGTATGTACCAGTTGCTATGTGTTTGATCTCTCTCTCTCTCTCTCGTGTTCTTGAGATGGCACGATCTTGATGTATCGCGAGCTTTGCTACTATAGTTGGATCTTATGATGTTTCTCCCCCTCTACTTTCCTGTGATGGACTGAGTTTTCCCTATGAAGTTATCTAATCGAATTGAGTCTTTAAGGATTTGAGAACACTTGATGTATGTCTTGCATGTGCTTATCTGTGGTGACAATGGGATATCACGTGATCTACTTGATGTATGTTTTGGTGATCAACTTGCGGTTTCTGTGACCATGGGAATCTATGGATAGGGGTTGGCACACGTTTTCATCTTGACTCTCCGGTAGAAACTTTGGGGCACTCTTTGAAGTTCTTTGTGTTGGTTGAATAGGTGAATCTAAGATTGTGTGATGCATATCGTATAATCATGCCCACGGATACTTGAGGTGACAATGGTGTATCTAGGTGACATTTGGGTTTTGGTTGATTTGTATCTTAAGGTGTTATTCTTATACGAACTAAATGATAGATCGAACGGAAAGAATAGCTTCGTGTTATTTTACTATGGACTCTTGAATAGATCGATCAGAAAGAATAACTTTGAAATGGTTTCGTACCCTACCATAATCTCTTCGTTTGTTCTCCGCTATTAGTTACTTTGGAGTGACTCTTTGTTGCATGTTGAGGGATAGTTATATGATCCAGTTATGTTATTATTGTTGAGAGAACTTGCACTAGTGAAAGTATGAACCCTAGGCCTTGTTTCCTAGCATTGCAATACCGTTTACGCTCACTTTTATCACTTGCTACCTTGCTGTTTTTTATATTTTCAGATTACAAAAACCTATATCTACCATCCATATTGCACTTGTATCACCATCTCTTTGCCGAACTTGTGCACCTATACAGTTTACCATTGTATTGGGTGTGTTGGGGACACAAGAGACTCTTTGTTATTTGGTTGCAGGGTTGTTTGAGAGAGACCATCTTCATCCTACGCCTCCCACAGATTGATAAACCTTAGGTCATCCACTTGAGGGAAATTTGCTACTGTCCTACAAACCTCTGCACTTGGAGGCCCAACAACGTCTACAAGAGGAAGGTTGCGTAGTAGACATCAAGCTATATTCTGGCGCCGTTGCCGGGGAGGTGAGTGCTTGAAGGTATATCTTTAGATCTTGCAACTGAATCTTTTAGTTTCTTGTTTTATCACTAGTTTAGTTTATAAAAGAAAATTACAAAAAATGGAATTAAGGTTACCTCATATGCTTCATCTTTTTAATATCTTTCGTGAAAATGATGGGAAGGAAAATTGTGCTCAAGTACTAGA
>LR738715.1:533498691-533508772 GCA_902687465.1 Secale cereale
AACTTTGAAATGGTTTCGTACCCTACCATAATCTCTTCGTTTGTTCTCCGCTATTAGTTACTTTGGAGTGACTCTTTGTTGCATGTTGAGGGATAGTTATATGATCCAGTTATGTTATTATTGTTGAGAGAACTTGCACTAGTGAAAGTATGAACCCTAGGCCTTGTTTCCTAGCATTGCAATACCGTTTATGCTCACTTTTATCACTTGCTACCTTGCTGTTTTTTATATTTTCAGATTACAAAAACCTATATCTACCATCCATATTGCACTTGTATCACCATCTCTTTGCCGAACTTGTGCACCTATACAGTTTACCATTGTATTGGGTGTGTTGGGGACACAAGAGACTCTTTGTTATTTGGTTGCAGGGTTGTTTGAGAGAGACCATCTTCATCCTACGCCTCCCACAGATTGATAAACCTTAGGTCATCCACTTGAGGGAAATTTGCTACTGTCCTACAAACCTCTGCACTTGGAGGCCCAACAACGTCTACAAGAGGAAGGTTGCGTAGTAGACATCAAGCTATTTTCTGGCGCCGTTGCCGGGGAGGTGAGTGCTTGAAGGTATATCTTTAGATCTTGCAACTGAATCTTTTAGTTTCTTGTTTTATCACTAGTTTAGTTTATAAAAGAAAATTACAAAAAATGGAATTAAGGTTACCTCATATGCTTCATCTTTTTAATATCTTTCGTGAAAATGATGGGAAGGAAAATTGTACTCAAGTACTAGAAGAAGAATTACATAGAATGCTTGGCATAAAAATATGTGAATGATGAGCATGATTGCAGTGTTGTTCTTATGAATTCTTTGAATACCCATGATGCTAATGATATGCAAATCCACAAGCTTGGGGATGCTATGTTTGATGAAGATGATATGTTTAGTCCCCCAAGTTTGGATGAGCAAATTTATTATGATGAAAGCATGCCTCCTATTTATGATGATTATTGTGATGACACATATGCTATAAAGAATAAAGATAACCATGAAACTTGTCATCATGATTTTAATTTTCAATTAGATTATGCCTCACATGATAATTATTTTTGTTGAGTTTGCTCCCACTATTATTCATGAGAAGAAATTCGCTTATGTGGAGAGTAATAAAATTTATATGCTTGGGGATCATGAAAAGAATGCTTTATGTGATGGTTATATTGTTGAATTCATTCATGATGCTACTGAAAATTATTATGAGGGAGGAATATATGCTTGTAGGAGTTGCAATAATATCAAATTTCCTCTCTATGTGCTTCAAGTTTTGAAGCTATGCTTGTTTTGCCTTCCTATGCTAGTTGATTATCATTCCCATAAATTGTTTGCTCACAAAATACATATGCATAGGAAGTTGGTTAGGCTTAAATGTTATAGTCATATTCTTCTTGATGCCCCCTTTATGTTTCAATTCTTATCTTTTATGTGAGCATCATTGAAATCATTGTGCCTAGCTAGGGGCGTTAAACGATAGCGCTTGTTGGGAGGAAACCCAATTTTAGTTTCTTTGCTTTTGCTTCTGTTTAGGAATAAATATTGCATCTAGTTTATGTTTAGATGTGGTTTTGTGTTTTAGTTAGTGTTTGTGCCTAGTAGAACCTTTGGGAAGACTTGTGTGAAGTTTATGCGATCTTGCTGTAAAAAACAGAAACTTTAGGGCTCACGAGATTGGCTACCATTTTTTACTGGAGAGTGCTTTTTAGTTGATTCTTTTTGGAGATGATTAATAGACAAATTCCTCATGTCCACCAATTTATTTCAGAATTTTTAGAGTTACAGAAGTATTCGAAAGTTGCAGATTGCTAGAGACTGTTCAGTTTTTGACAGATTCTGTTTTCTATGTGGTGTTTGCTTATTTTGGTGAATCTATGAGTAGTATCGGAGGGTATGAACCGTAGAGAAGTTGGAATACAGTAGATATTACACCAATATGAATTTAGAATGTGTCCATAACATTACCTAAGTGGTGTTTCTATTTTCTTATACTAACGGAGCTTACGAGTTTTCTGTTGAGTAGTTTGTTGTGAAGTTTTCATGTTTTGGGTAAAGATTTGATGGACTATGGAATAAGGAGTGGCAAGAGCCTAAGCTTGGGGATTCCCAAGGCACCCCAAGTTAAAATTCAAGGAGAACCAAAAGCCTAAGCTTGGGGATGCCCAAGGCACCCCAAGGTAAAATTCACGGACAACCAAGAGCCTAAGCTTGGGGATGCCCCGGGAAGGCATCCCCTCTTTCGTCTCCATCTATCGGTAACTTTACTTAAGGATATATTTTTATTCACCACATGATATGTGTTTTGCTTGGAGCGTCAAGTTATTTTATTTTCTTTTGCTTGCTGTTTAAATAATATCCCAAGATCTGAAATTCTTGAATGTTAGAAAGTCTTCACATAGTTACATAATTATTCAACAACTCATCGATCTTCACTTATATCTTTTGGAAGTAGTTTGTTGGTTGCTATAGTGCTTCACTTATATCTTTTAGAGCACGGCGGTGGTTTTATTTTGAAGAAATACATGAACTCTCATGCTTGACTTATATTATTTTAAGAGTCTTTTAGAACAACATGGTAATTGGCTTTGGTTATAAAACTAGTACTAATATGATAGGCATGCAAGATGGGTATAGTAAAAACTTTCATATAAAGTGCATTGAATACTATGAGAAGTTTGATACTTGATGATTGTTTTGAGATATGAGGATGATGATATTAGAGTCATGCTAGTGGAGTAATTGTGAATTTGAGGAATGCTTGTGTTAAAGTTTGTGATACCCGTAGCATGCACGTATGGTGAACCGTTATGTGATGAAGTTGGAGCATGATTTATTTATCGAGTGTCATCCTTTGTGTGAAGGTCGGGGTCGCGCGATGGTTAACTCATACCAACCCTTACCCTAGGAGCATGCGTTAAATACTTTGTTTTGATAACTCGTCGGTTTTTGCAATAAGTATTGAGTTCTTTATGACTAATGTTGAGTCCATGGATTATATGCACTCTCACCCTTCCACCATTGCTAGCCTCTCTTGTACCACACAACTTTCGCCGGTACCATACACCCACCATATACCTTCCTCAAAACAGCCACCATACCTACCTATCATGGCACTTCCATGGCCATTCCGAGATATATTGCCATGCAACTTTCCACTGTTCCGTTCATATGACACGAGTCATCATTGTCATATTGCCATGCATGATCATGTAGTTGACATCGTATTTGTGGCAAAACCACCATTAACAATTCATTCATACATGTCACTCTTGATTCATTGCACATCCCGGTACACCGCCAGAGGCATTCACTTAGAGTCATATTTTGTTCTAGCTTTGAGTTGTAATCTTTGAGTTGTAAGGAAATAAAAGTGTGATGATCTTCATTATTAGAGCATTGTCCCGTGTGAGGAAACAAAAAAGAGAGAGAAAGGCCAAATACAAAAAATAGAAGGCCCCCCAAAAAGAGAGGGGGGCTAAAAATAAAAAAGGAGAAGCCCCTAAAAAAAAGAGAAGGGACAATGCTACTATCCTTTTCCACACTTGTGCTTCAAAGTAGCACCATAATCTTCATTATAGAGAGTCTCTTGTTTTGTCACTTTCATATACTAGTGGGAATTTTCATTATAGAACTTGGCTTGTATATTCTAGTGATGGGCTTCCTTAGAACACCCTAGGTCTTCATGAGCAAGCAAGTTGGATGCACACCCACTTAGTTTCTTTTGTTGAGCTTTCATACACTTATAGCTCTAGTGCATCCATTGCATGGCAATCCCTACTCACTCACATTGATATCTATTGATGGGCATCTCCATAGCCCATTGATACGCCTAGTTGATGTGAGACTATCTTCTTCTTTTGTCTTCTCCACAACCACCACTCTATTCCACATAGTGCTATATCCATGGCTCACGCTCATGTATTGCATGAAAGTTGAAAGGATTGAAAGAATTAAAGTGTGAAACAATTGCTTGGCTGAAACCAGGGTTGTGCATGATTTAAATATTTTGTGTGATGAAGATAGAGGATAGCCAGACTATATGATTTTGTAGGGATAACTTTCTTTGGCCATGTTATTTTGAGAAGACATGATTACTTTGTTAGTATGCTTGAAGTATTATTATTCATATGTCAATACAAACTTTTGTCTTGAATCTTTCGGATCTGAACATTCATGCCACAATAAAGAGAATTACATTGAGAATTATGTTAGGTTGCATTCCACATCAAAAATTCTATTTTTATGATTTACCTACTCGAGGACGAGCATGAATTAAGCCTGGGGATGCTTGATACATCTCCAACGTATCTATACTTTTTTATTGTTCCATGCTATTATATTATCCTTCTAGGATGTTTTATGGGCTTTAATATACACTTTTATATGATTTTTGGGACTAACCTATTAACCTAGAGCCCAGTGCCAGTTTCTGTTCCCCTTGTTTTAGAGTATCACAGAAAAGGAATATCAGACGGAGCCCAATTGACCTGAAACTCAACGGAGGACGTTTTTGGACCAGAAGAAGCCCAGGAAGTGTCGGAGAGGGACCAGAAGGTTCCCAGGCTGCCCATGAGGGTAGTGTACGCTCCCCTGCCTCGTGGACACCCCAGAGACCCCCTTTACTTGCCCCGACTCCAACACCTCCTATATCATCAGTGGCCATCTTCATCATCCCGACACTCTCCATGACGAGAGGGAGTAGTCCACCCTCAGGGCTGAGGGTATGTACCAGAAGCTATGTGTTTGATCTCTCTCTCTCTCTCATGTTCTTGAGATGGCACGATCTTGATGTATCACGAGCTTTGCTACTATAGTTGGATCTTATGATTTTTCTCCCCCTCTACTTTCCTGTGATGGATTGAGTTTTCCCTTTGAAGTTCTCTTATCGGATTGAGTCTTTAAGGATTTGAGAACACTTGATGTATGTCTTGCATGTGCTTATCTGTGGTGACAATGGGATATCACGTGATCTACTTGATGTATGTTTTGGTGATCAACTTGCGGGTTCCGTGACCTTGGGAATCTATGCATAGGGGTTGGCACACGTTTTCATCTTGACTCTTCGGTAGAAACTTTGGGGCACTCTTTGAAGTTCTTTGTGTTGGTTGAATAGATGAATCTGAGATTGTGTGATGCATATCGTATAATCATGCCCATAGATACTTGAGGTGACAATGGAGTATCTAGGTGACATTAGGGTTTTGGTTGATTTGTGTCTTAAGGTGTTATTCTAGTACGAACTCTAGGATAGATCAAACAGAAAGAATAGGTTCGTGTTATTTTACTACCGACTCTTGAATAGATCAATCAGAAAGAATAACTTTGAGGTGGTTTTGTACCCTACCATAATCTCTTCGTTTGTTCTCCGCTATTAGTTACTTTGGAGTGACTCTTTGTTGCATGTTGAGGGATAGTTATTTGATCCAGTTATGTTATTATTGTTGAGAGAACTTGCACTAGTGAAAGTATTAGCCCTAGGCCTTGTTTTCTAGCATTGCAATACCTTTTACGCTCACTTTTATCACTTGCTACCTTGCTATTTTTATATTTTCAGATTACAAAAACCTATATCTACCATCCATATTGCACTTGTATCACCATCTCTTCGCCGAACTAGTGCACCTATACAACTTACGATGGTATTGGGTGTGTTGGGGACACAAGAGACTCTTTGTTATTTGGTTGCAGGGTTGTTTAAGAGAGACCATCTTCATCCTATGCCTCCCATAGATTGATAAACCTTAGGTCATCCACTTGAGGGAAATTTTCTACTGTCCTACAAACCTCTGCACTTGGGGGCCCAACAACGTCTACAAGAAGAAGGTTGCGTAGTAGACATCATCTCTCCTATGGCATCGTCGGTTTTGGTGCTATCTTAAGATGATAATGAGTTCGTTCACTATGTCCACTAGTTCCATAATGAACCATGTGTTGTGCAAGGTTACAGAGGATAAACTGGTTCTCTTGCAATTCTATGGGTTAAGCACATGGTTAAGGATTCGACCTGAGGTATCTCATGAAGTCTCGAAGGGTCTAGGAATGGGTTTCTAGTCTGGAGGGTTAAACATAACTCTACGGGGTTGCACTTGGTCGTGGAGTTTGTAGCAAAAGTCTTCATTGCTAGTTGGTTGCCGAGGTGGAATCCTTGGTGCATCTTGTCTTGTTGGTCTTCTGTTGAGGATAGAGATGAGGGGTAAAAGTAGCATAGAGGGGAATGCCTAAAGGGGGTTCTATAGTGCAAGTGCAAACAAACAAGTGTCGAAAGGGACAAACACAAACAACAAAATAAGGCAGGTGATATAGTCGCGTACTTGTTTCCTAGGACAAAAGGGCGACTTATTTCAGAACTCAAACAAATAAAAACAGGCAACACACAATCATGGTTCTATTCGAACCATCATACAGACTCGACTGCGCATAGGGGGTACACGACTCATCCTACCCTAGGGGTTCTCGGACTCAATAGTCGTTCTTGCTTCGTGTCCCATGTAGTCTTCCAGGTCTTCCTCAGGTGTCGCTATGTCTCTTGTAGTTGTTCGATGAAACTATCCAAGTTGGGCCTGAAGAATCTTCAACAACTTCTCGCCTGACGAGGTGATGGGGTAAAGGTGTCTCCTCGTAGCTGGCATTGACTCAGTCTTCTGTTTTCTTCTTATACATGACGACCCCTTTTGCATTCTAAGGCGTCGGCGGTTCCAGGTGGCAATCCTTAAAGCAATGACATTAATCAAGGCATAATAGAGGTCCAATCTGTCGGACACATTGTTGACAATATTGTCACCATGAGCGGGGGATGAAGAGAACCGTTTTCCTGCTCACTATAGTGAGGCGAACCAAATGGCAAGGTTCTCATCCGCCGGTGGTTGCCGACACAAAAATGGTAAGGACAAGGTTTCTCTATTAGCGATGTATATTATGATCTTGCATTTCCTATGCCCTGATCATCGTAGGCTAAGGTCACATCATCTTGGGGTAGTGTCAAGGGTGTCACCATCTTCTGGGTCTTCATGGTATCTTCGGTTGGCATCATCTTGGCGTGCTATCGTCTGACTTGTGTTCAGAAGACGTGGGCGAGCGTCTGGCAAGGCGTATTCCTTCTAGGCTATACACGAGGATTTCAAGGGATCCAATCGTTAGGGGCTTGAGGGTGCTAGCGACTGTTTGAAGTTTTGATGGGGGGAGAGGTCAAGGAGAATATACCTTAGTTTTCAAAAACTCGAAAGGGAAGAGAAGTATATATAGTTTTTGGAAATTGGTAACAGTTTTGAAAATAGTTTTCGCCCTAACTAACGACCATGCTAACTAAGTGTCGCGCCCAAGATGCGATTCTATCCCGATCATGTGATGAACTCGTGATTGGGGCACAACCGCATTTCGGGCGCTTAGCAAGATGGATATCATTACATCATACCACTACATACATAAATGGGGATACATACAAGTCATACAATGGACACATGAATACAACACATCATACACAAGACATCTGACTACGGATGAAAACTTGAAAAGCACAATGACATCCATCCTTGCTATCCTAGGCTGCCGACCAGGAACCTATCCCAAGACTGACGAAGAAGAAGAAAGAAATCCATCACAAATAAGCATCACTCTCATGCCAAGTCATCGGAAACCTGCACCTGCAACTATTGTTGTAGTATCTGTGAGCCACGAGGACTCAGCAATCCCATAACCATGGGTATCAAGACTAGCAAAGCTTAATGGGTATGGAGAGGTTAAGTGGTGAGGTTGCAGCAGCGGCTAAGCATTATATGGTGGCAAACTTACGAGTAAAAGAATAAAATGAGCATCTACGCAAACGGTCGCAAACTAGTAACGATCGCTAAGACATCCTAAACTACCTACGAGTCAAACATAACCCCACCGTGTTCTCTTCTCAAAATGAAAAGAGACAATCACGGTTACTCATGCGGTTGGTGTATTTTATTTCGGATTCTCTGTCAAGTTTTCTACAACCGGATATTAACGAATTCCAATCTGCCACATAACCGGGGACACGGCTTTCGAAAGATCATAACCCTGCAGGGGTGTCCCAAATTAGCCCATCACAAGCTCTCACGATCAGCAGAGGTAAAACCTCTTATATTAGGGACAACCCGACCAGGCTCGGAATCCTAGTGCACAAGACATTTCGATAATGGTAAAACAAATCTAGCAAGACCGCCCGATGTGTCGACAATCCTGATAGGAGTCGCACGTATCTCGTTCTCAGGACACACCGGATGGGCAAGACGTCGGGTTGGCTGAGACCCTGGTTGCCCAGGGGCGTCGGACATCACCCAGTTTGGACCAGCACCAACAACACTGCCCCCTGTATTATGTTGAGAAGATCCTCGGGGAAGCGACCCCTATGCAAAATTAATTAATTAATTAATAGTTGTATTATGTTGGCAAATTAAAACCAATGTTGGGCCTTGCTGGAGGAGTTTTACTCGAAGCGAACTATCAAGGGGTCCCCATATACCGAACCGTGTTAGGAATGAAAAATCTAGGAACATAACACCGGTTTATCAGTTTTAAGGCGGCATGAGTGGAACAAAACACCAAGCAAAAGGCTAAGCCTTCCACCCAATGCCAAGTATATAGGTGTGTTAATTATAGTAATAGATATTATGATATTCCAACAATCCAAGATCCGACATGGAGCAATCTTCATCTTCACCTGCAACTAAAAACGCTATAAGAGGGGCTGAGCAAGCGATAACATAGCCAAACAACAGTTTGCCAGGATGGTGTCAAAGGTTAGGGGGGTGTTTCATGGCAACAATGAGAGGCTGATGAACAAATAGATAGGCAGCACGACATATAGCGATAGCATCGAGACAACTAGCATAGCAATGATAGTAATGAGATCCAAGGTGACGGTCATCTTGCCTGAGATCCCGCAAGGAAGAAGAACGAGTCCATGAAAAAGATGAAGCCACGTAGACGAACCAAGCGTAGCCGAACGAATCCTCACGATCACAACGAAACATGAACTAACGAGAAGAAGCAAACAACACGGTAAACACACAACACATACCAAGACATGATGCCCAACCAAGTATGATGCATGACTAGGCTACATGATGCAAATCATGGCAAGAGATGATGCATACAAGAACAATACAACCAATCAAGTTTAAATGAGGTCGGAAACAACATATAACAATTCCCGTAAGTCCTCATATGCAAATTTCGAAATTGGTCAAGATCTGAAAAAACCTTATGTTAATGTTGTTAAACAAAAATTTAACATGCACCATGATGATCTACACAAAAATCTAGTCAAGTTACATATAAGGTTCATTAAATCGGAGCTACGGCCTAGAAGATATGAGCAAAACAAGTCAAGCATGGCATTGATGCAAAATGCATTCAAACATCAAGTACAACACTTAAAACATGGATACAACATTACATGATGCATCTACACACGAAATGCATTCAAAATCTAGTCAAGTTTCATATAGGACATGATCAAATCGGAGCAACAGTTCAACACATACACACGAAACAAGTTTGAAACACAATCTGTCCAAAACAACAACTAGGCATCTTACAAGCATCAAAACAACATGCTACAAGTACAATATAGGCTCAAGCATGGCATGAACTCAAAGTACATATTACAAGCTTCAAATATCAACAAGCATCAGGTTCATAGGCATCAAGAATAAACTAACATGATCAAGGTAACAAGCAAACTTTACATTACAGATTATGACTTAGTGGGAAACAGAGCATATACCTGAGCTGACTTAATATGTTGACATGTTGGAGGCAAGAATTAAATAAGCTACATCACAAGAACATGGCAAGCAAAAGCATGGCATGCTATATCACAACATGGAGCTCAAGGAACACAAGATGCCATATACATGGGAGAAACAGGTTCATGGCATTCATCAAAACAAGAAGCAAACATGATATATCAGATTCTTAGACTTAGTGAAAATCTAGGAATGCAAAACCAATATTGTGATGCTGACTTTGGAGGCATATAACAACAGGCATGGCAAGGATAATAAGAAAGCAAAGGTCATGAACATGTAGTAGGCATGGCATACTCCAAATAACTCCATTGGC
>LR738715.1:533508782-533546277 GCA_902687465.1 Secale cereale
TAACATGATCAAGGTAACAAGCAAACTTTACATTACAGATTATGACTTAGTGGGAAACAGAGCATATACCTGAGCTGACTTAATATGTTGACATGTTGGAGGCAAGAATTAAATAAGCTACATCACAAGAACATGGCAAGCAAAAGCATGGCATGCTATATCACAACATGGAGCTCAAGGAACACAAGATGGCATATACATGGGAGCAACAGGTTGATGGCATTCATCAAAACAAGAAGCAAACATGATATATCAGATTCTTAGACTTAGTGAAAATCTAGGAATGCAAAACCAATATTGTGATGCTGACTTTGGAGGCATATAACAACAGGCATGGCAAGGATAATAAGAAAGCAAAGGTCATGAACATGTAGTAGGCATGGCATACTCCAAATAACTCCATTGGCACAACTCCATAAAATGCATAGATTGATTACAACAAGCTTTGCCAATTTGAACATGATGTTGACAGGCTGACAGATATATCATAATGACAACTTGAGAGCAAAAAAGAGACAAGCTACAACAACCTATAATTACAAACAAGGGCCTGGATGGATAGATCATAACATGGATTTCAAGACATGATCATTGGACATCCCCAAATGTGCATGGATATGACTATAGCATCAAGCAGACATGGCATCACAATATAACAGTTTCAGACTTAGCAATTTTTAACAACTCTCAGGAAACAACAAACAGCGAGTAGGTCACTTTGCAAGCTTGTTGCACTCACCACAAGGTATATCATGAAAAGTGGATTGCACCACAGCAAAGATGACATGACATAGCTTCTAAGACATGTTGACATGATGCTCAAACAAAAAATCACACGAAAAGATATGAAAAAGACAAATCAGCAAGTTATATTAGTTTACAGTAGTTAACAACACTTAGTACTTTTGCAACAGGGTTTAACATGTCATAATGCACTCTAACATGCATGAAAAGCACACCATCATCTAGAGCATTCAGAGACGAACATTTTGACATATCATAAGCTCCATTTGGATGAACGTGCACAAAGTTACATCACTCTCAAGAATGCATCATAATGCTAAAAAACAGGGACTTAGCAGAAAAACAACCTCGCGGACTGTGTGGACTTTGTCCGAGTCTGGGCGGATGTGTCCATCGGTGCAGGCTCGCGGGCCCACCGGTCAGCGCCTCGGGGACGAGGAGATCGGGGCACCGGCGAGGCAGACGGCGAGGCTCGCCGGAAAGGACGGGGCACGAAGGATCCGCCGTCGGCGGGCCGGATCTGGCCGGTGGCGAGGCTGGGGCTAGAGGAGCTTCGGCTCCGGCGATAGGGAGCGGCTGCTCACCGGCGGTGGGGCGCGGGGCACGGGGAGGCGCAGCGGTTCAGTCGGCGGCGGTGGTGGACTCCGGCGAGGGGAGGTCGGGCAGCGGAGACGGAGAGGCGGCGGGGCACTCCGTCGTGATCCTAGCAGCGATGGGCCACGCTGGAGACGGCGGGGCCAACCGAAGGTCGAGGCGGCGGGGTTGTCGCGGGTGGAGGAGCTCTATCCCGCGGCTAGGTAGCGAGGCGGGCTCATCCGAGCCAGGTTGCGGCCCGGGGCGGGCTAGATTTGGGCCCTGTCGGTCCGCGTAATGGTGGAGGGGCTGTAGGGTGCGTGGCGGCCTGTGAGTGGCCGTGGCGAGGGCTGGAGGGCGCGTGGCCAGTGGCTGAGTGCCATGTGTCGCGCGGGAGGTGGCCGGCGGTGGATCAGGTGGGTGGCTGTGGCGGCTGGTAATTGGGGTGGCGCGAAAACCGAGGAGAAGGAGGCTGGGGCTGCGGGGCAGAGGTAGGAGAAGGGTAGGGCTAGGTTTAGGGGCTAGGGATGCCCAATATTGGCAATAGGGGATGTTTATATAGGGAAAGGGCTAGGGTTAGGAGAATTTAGAGCATTTCGGAGGCACGGATCGCGATCATGCGGCTACAGACAGAGGGGGGACTAGGTGGGCTCTGTGGGCTAATTGTGATTGTGTAGAGAGGCCTCGAGCTGAGAGGAGAGAAGAGAAGAGAGGGGCCCGGCACAGTGTTTGGGAGACTGAAACGTCCGACATTTAAACCGGCAACGGTGCCGCTAAGTTTAACAGTTGGGCTATCAAACTGACTCTGAATGCGGTGAAATTTGACAGGCGATCTGTCTACATTATAATAAGACCGCACACCAAGTTTCAACCCATTCGAGAACATTTTCCGGCCACTTATAAAATAAATATTCGGAGGTGCCGCGGGCGCGTGTGAGTGTGACTGGGCTCAGAACGAACAACAGAGAGAATTGGGAGGCGGCCAACTACGAACGGATGCAAATTTTGAAAACTATGCAGATGCAATGCACATGATGACATGGCAAAGTGCAACACGCAAGAAGATGACATGGCAACGGAGACGAATAACTGGAAGACACCTGGCGCATCGGTCGCGGGAAGTCACAACACTCCCCTACTAACAAGGGATCTCATCCCGAGATCTTAGGAACAAGATGATAGAGGAATAGGAAGAACAAAGTTGTTCTTGGAGAAATGAGTGAAACAACGAATCTTGAGAGGTTGAAAAACATGAAAGAACAAATACAACGGATATGAACGAGATTGAGAAGCTCCATTATAAAGGAGGAACAAGGAAGAATATGAGAGCCTTGACGATTGAAAGACAAGAAACAAGAGTTGAACGAAACAAGAGAAAATGAAACTGCACCGATATAACGTGATAGCCAAGGGACACAAATGAAAGAATTTCGAAAAAACTCCGGTTGAACATGGAAGTAATGGAGCATGAACTTGAGAAGGTGGAACGATGCATGACGAGATGAACAAGACAATTGCCTCCGGAAGAAATTGAAAGAACGGAATGAAAAGAACGCAGACGAAGATGACAACTTCCAGCACAAATGAATTGGAAAATCATCCTTATAAAGAGGGATCGAACGAATTTGTTGAGAAAATCAACAACAATAGAATAAGCTTGTTGTGGACTTATGGAAATCATCCCAAAACTTGAGGTGAATCTCCGCCACTACCAAAGATTGATTAGCTGAGAAGAACGAAGAAATGCAAAACTCCACTTCAAAAGAATACGGAGAACTATTTGCAACTCGAGGTGCAAGAAGAATACTTGAGCATCTCCACAAGAATTATGATGAACATTTGAAGAATGAATTAAATCATGAAGAACCACCATGAATAACTCCGGTAACAAAACGATGATGAAGGATGAAAATAATAAGAATAAGGCCTTGCAATGATTTAGACGGGGTTTCCGATGAGATGGCCGAGGAAATTTTGAACTCCAAGAAAGAAAAACACTTGGGCTTAGGATTTATTCATCAAGAATAAACTCTTAAGGATGGAATTAATCAACTTGATGAAAGAATAAGAATTATTTTATTCTTATCCTTCCTCAATTAAATTGAGGAAAGGAATGGATTTGCATACTACTTATTCGCGTTGAAATGATTAAAGGGAGATATGACGCAAAACTTGAGAAAGCCTTCATGAGCCACCGATAGTATTGGAAAGAACGGATGAGTTGGCATGATAACAAATGCAGAATGTTTAACGAACCACCGTAAAAATTGAAATGGAGTAATGAAAGAGAACAAGCCACCATAAGGAATTGAAATTGAGTGAATGCAAGATAATGAATCGTCGGGAAGAATTAGAAAACAAATAAAGAACTTGAAGAAATTAGATAGAAGAGAACGAAGAGATCGCGAACTGATTAATGAATAGCTGAACGAAGCACCAGAAGAATATGAAGATGAACGAAGAGGCATCAATGAAGAATAGTTGGAGGACGAAGTTGAAAACTGAGAATGAAGAAATCTTCTGAAATGATGGCCTTCAGAGTAATAGATGGAAATAATTGATGAAATACTCCGGATGGATAAGAAAATAATTCTTGATGATCAGAACAATTAAGGAGATAGCAACAATCTTGAATGAAGAATCTTTAAGAGAATGGACAAGAATTAGAGTAAAACACTTCTTCGGTCACACCACCAAAGTTGTTGAGATACTCTAGACGAATGAAAAGAGGGAAGATTGAACCGAACATGAATAAATTGAAAGCGATGTTGGATAAGGCATATGACTGATGGAATCCATACTTACGTCACACTTTGAAAAGAATTTGGGAATAACTCCGAAAATATTAGAAGAGTCAGGTAAGATCCTAGGAAAGACCTGTGGGTTATGAGCCCACTGAAGAGAAACACCATTGAAAAGGATTGTAAGGAGATGATGCACCGGAATGATTAAAAGACTCGAAGGAGGTGACAACCTCGAATTAATTGAATGCGAACACGAATCTCCTAAGTTGTCTTCGGAACTTCGGAACAATTGAATGGCGAGAGCCGAACGAGTAAGGGGTAAACATTTGAGCTGAGGGAAAAAATATGAAGAAAACCAAAAACTTGAATTGAATCCACGGGAGAAGAAAAAGGAGATGAATAATGTTGAACGAGACTATAATTCACCAGTTGAAACAATTGAGGAAAGAATGCAAAGGCTTCTCACAAGTAGGATGGATACTCGATTAATGACTTCGGCTCCGAGAAGAAAAAGGGTGGGCGGGTGGGAAGAGAAAGACCACATTAGACGGGGAAAACGATGCCGATTGAAAAGAACTAAGGACTGACTAAAAAAGATGAAGATGGTCGAATCAACTCGAAGAGAAGTGCGCCAGATGAAAAGAGCTGACATCGCAACGATCGGAAAACTAACTGCGTGATCCTAAAAATTTTTGAAGGGGAAGAGGAGTAATTCAAAAATCTACATCGAGATTCCTCACCAGAGCGACGAAGGGGCTAAGGAGTAAAAAGAAATCCAACTCTCCGATATAACTAGACTCCAAAATAGTTTTCTTCTAGACTCGACAACGGCCAACTATAATCAATCAAGGGGGCTCCTATGGTCGGTCGAGGATCTAATACGAACTTGTCACGCCCAAGATGCGATTCTATCCCGATCACGTGATGAGCTCGTGATTGGGGCACAACCGCATTTCAGATGCTTAGCAAGATGGATATCATTACATCATACCATTACATACATAGATGGGGATACATACAAGTCATACGATAGTCAGATGAATACAGCACATCATACACATGACATCTGACTACGGATGAAAACATGAAAATCACAACGACATCCATCCTGCTATCCCAGGTTGCCGACCAGGAACCTATCCCAAGACCAATGAAGAAGAAGAAGAAGAAAGAACTCCAACACAAATAAGCATCGCTCTCACGTCAAGTCATCGGAAACCTGCACCTGCACCTATTGTTGTAGTATCTGTGAGCCACAAGGACTCAACAATCCCATAACCATGGGTATCAAGACTAGCAAAGCTTAATGAGTATGGAGAGGTTTAGTGGTGAGGTTGCAGCAGCGACTAAGCATTATATGGTGGCTAAGTTACGAGTACAAGAATAAGATGAGCATCTATGCAAACGATTGCAAACTAGTAATGATCGCTAAGAGATCCTGAACTACATACGAGTCAAACATAACCCACCGTGTTTTCTTCTCAAAATGAAAAGAGACGGTCACGGTTACTCACGCAGTTGGTGTATTTTATTTCGGATCCTCTGTCAAGTTCTGTACAACCGGACATTAACAAATTCCAATATGCCACATAACTACGGGCATGGCTTTCGAAAGATCATAACCCTGCAGGTGTGTCCTAACTTAGCCCATTACAAGCTCTCACGATCAGCAGAGGTAAAACCTTTTATCTTAGGGACAACCCGATCAAACTCTGAATCCCGGTGCACAAGACATTTCTACAATGGTAAAACAAATCCAGCAAGACCGCCCGATGTGTCGACAATCCCGATAGGAGTCACATGTATCTCGTTCTCAGGACACACCGGATGCGTAAGACGTCGGGTTGGCTGAGACCCTGGTTGCCCAGGGGGCACCGAACATCGCCCCTTTTGGACCAGCACCAACAACACTGGCCCCCCTGTATTATGTTGAAAAGATCCTCGAGGACGCGACCCCCTATGCAAAATTAATTAATTAATTAATAGTTGTATTATGTTGGCAAATTGAAACAAATGTTGGGCCTTGCTGGAGGAGTTTTATTGAAAGTGAACTGTCAAGGGGTCCCCATATATCCAACCGCGTTAGGAACACAAAATCAAGGAACATAACACCGGTTTATCGGTTCTTAAGGCGGCATGAGTGGAACAAAACACTGAGCAAAAGGCGAATGCTTCCACCCATTGCCAAGTATATAGGTGTGTTAATTATAGTAATAGATATTATGATATTCCAACAATCCAAGATCCGACATGGAGCAATCTTCATCTTCACCTGCAACTAAGAACACTATAAGAGGGGCTGAGCAAGCGGTAACATAGCCAAACAACAGTTTGCTGGGATGGTGTCAAAGGTTAGGGGATGTTTCATGGCAACAATGAGAGGCTCACGAACAAATAGATAGGCATCACGACATATAGCGATAGCATCGAGACAACTAGCATCAAGTATCAACAAGTATCAAGTTCATAGGCATCAAGAATAAACTAAAATGATCAAGGCAACAAGCAAACTTTACATTACATATTATGACTTAGTGGAAAACAGAGCATATACATGAGTAGACTTAATATGTTAACAAGTTGGATGCAAGAATTAAATAAGCTACATCACAAGAACATGGCAAGCAAAAGCATGGCATGCTATAACACAACATGGAGCTCAAGTAGAACAAGATGGCATATACATAGGAGCAACAGGTTCATGGCATTCATCAAAACAAGAAGCAAACATGATATGGCAGATTCTCAGACTTAGTGAAAATCCGGGAATGCAAAACCAACATTGTGATGTTGACTTTGGAGGCATATAACAACAAGCATAGCAAGTATAATAAGCAAGCAAAGGTCATGAACATGTAGTAGGCATGACATACTCCAAATAACTCCATTGGCACAACTCCATAAAATGCATAGATTGATTACAACAAGCTTTGCCAAATTGAACATGCTGTTGACAGGCTGACAGATATATCATAATGACAACTTGGGAGCAAGAAAGAGACTAGCTACAACAACCTATAATTGCAAACAAGGGTATGGATAGATAGAGCATAACATGGAATTCAAAACATGATCACTGGACATCCCCAAATGTGCATGGATATGGCTGTATCATCAAGCAAACATGGCATCACAATATAACAGTTTTAGACTTAGCAGTTTTTAACAAGTCTCAGGAAACATCAAACAGCGAGTAGGTCACTTTGCAAGCTTGTTGCACTCACCACAAGGCATTTCATGAAAAGTGGATTGCACCACAGCAAAGATGACATGACATATCTCCTAAAACATGTTGACATGATGCTCAAACAAAAAATCACACAAAAAAATATGAAAAAGAAATATTAGCAAGTTATATTAGTTTTCAGCAGTTAACGACACTTAGCACTTTTGCAACATGGATTAACATGTCATAATGCACTCTAACATGCATGCAAAGCACACCATCACCTAGAGCATCCAGAGACGAACATTTTGACATATCATAAGCTCCGTTTGGATGAACGTGCAGAAAGTTACATCACTCTCAAGAATGCATCATAATGCTGAAAAACAGGGACTTAGCAGAAAAACAACTTCGTGGACTGGGTGGACTTTCTCCGGGTCTGGGCGGATGTGTCCGTCGGTGTGGGCTCACGGGCCCACCGGTCAGCGGCTCGGGGACGAGGAGATCGGGGCGCCGGCGAGGCAGTCGGCGAGGCTCGCCGGAGAGGACGGGGCACTGCGGATCCGGCGGCGGGCCGGATCCGCCCGGTGGCAAGGCAAGGGCTCGAGGAGCTTCGGCTCCGGCTATTGGGCATGGATGCTCACCGGCGGCGGGGTGCGGGGCACGGGGAGGCGCAGCGGCGCAGTCGGCGGCGGTGGTGGACTCCTGCGAGGGGAGGTCGGGCGGCAGAGATGGAGAGGCGGCGGAGCGCTCCGGCGTGATCCTGGTAGCGATGGGCGGCGCTGGAGACGGTGGGGCCGGCCGAAGCTCGAGGCGGCGTGCTTGTCGCGGGTGGAGGAGCTCTATCCCGCGGCTAGCCGGCGAGGCGGGCTCGTCCGAGCCAGGTTGCGTCCCGGGGCGGGCCAGATTCGGGCCATGTCGGGCCGCGCAGTGGCGGCCTATGAGTGGCCGCGGCGAGGGCTGGAGGGCGCGTGGCCAGTGGCTGAGTGCCATGTGGCGCGCGGGGGGTGGCCTGCGACAGATGAGGTGGGTGGCTGTGGCAGCTGGTGGTTGGGGTGGCGCGAAAACCGAGCAGAAGGAGGCTGGGGCTGCGGGGGCAGAGGTAGGAGAAGGGTAGGGCTAGGTTTAGGGGCTAGGGATGCCCAATATTGGCAATAGGGATGTTTATATAGGGAAAGGGCTAGGGTTAGGGGAATTTAGAGCGTTTCGGAGCCACGGATCGCGATCGTGCGGCTCCGGACAGAGGGGGGGACTAGGTGGGCTCTGTGGGCTAATTGTGGCTGTGTAGAGAGGCCTCAGCTGAGAGGAGAGGAGAGAAGAGAGGGGCCTAGCACAGCATTTCGGAGACCGAAACGTCCGACGTTTAAACCCTCAATGGTGCCGCCAAGTTTAACGGTTGGGCTATCAAACGGACTCCGAACGCGACGAAATTTGACAGGCGGTCTGTCTACACTATAATAAAACCGCACACCAAGTCTCAACCCATTTTGAGAACGTTTTTTTGCCACTTATAAAATAAATATTCGGAGGTGCCACGGGCGCGTGCGAGTGTGACTGGGCTCAGAACGGATAACAGAGAGAACTGGGAGGCGGCCAACTACGAACGGATGTAAGTTTTGAAAACTATGCAGATGCAATGCACATGATGACATGGCAAAGTGCAACACGCAAGCAGATGACATGGCAATGACGATGAATAACTGGAAGACACCTGGCGCATCGGTCTCGTGGTGTCACATTAAGGCTTCATATAATCAAGATGGCTCCAATACCAACTCTGTGGGGACCCCGACTCATAAGTCGTGATCACTGAATGCACGTGTATAGTGATCCCAGAGATAAATGCTCACTGAACATACAAAAGCTGAATAACAAGAGTCTTACATCCATACATACCGTGTTACACAAACTATGACCATTATGGTCAAGTCTTGAGTAAATATCATCGCATCGGAAATCTTCATTGACAACTTGGACCCATGCCATCTGTCTTAACCCTACAGGCATTCTGACTGGGAAGTGTCCTAGCTCGCACGATCGTCACCAAAGAGCTCTTCTTTGTATACATGCTCTTTCAAGCCTGGCCAAGTAAATAGCCAGGGACAAGCCAGTGAGTATGTTTGAATGTACTTGCAAGCAACCCATGTTTTGGAACAAGTATGACAAGGCATGATATAGCAATAAATAGGAATTTTTGCAGAAAGCAAATTTTGAGAGCAATGCCATGTACTACCTATTTGTAAAACATGCATCATAAGAATCCAGTTATCCATGTGAACAGGTTACCGATATCAACATAAACCAAGTTTAGAGCATCTCCAACTTAGTCATCACGTCGAGTCATTTGACTTGACTCAAACAACTCTCTTTACACACACACTCCATGTTTCGCAAACATTGGACTTAGCCTAAGAGCAGTTACCCAACTGTCCTTGACCATGGACACGGCTATTCGAATAGTTTTACACTCTGCAGAGGTTGCACACTTTACCCTCAAGATTCGGGAAGCCTTCGTGTCACCCACGATCTCGCAGTACCTCAAGTACTCGGGGAAAGCACCCGATCATTATCTTTCCCTAGGGGACACTAACATAGGGTCCACTCATTGGTACACGACCTTTGTGTATAATTATCAAGACTTGGGACTCTTCCCTTTTCACTATCACACATACACGAAGGGATCAACGGTGTGTTCGGTGCCCTGTAAAAATAGTCATGGCCGCCTATCCGAGCACGACCCCGTCCCGAGAGTGAACTACGTCACCCCCGTCACTAGTAGTGCGGGCACCATGCTAGTATCGTACTAGGTAATTAATAATTCCCTTTCCCATATAAGGGAAGAGTGGTTGCACATGTAAGGTTGGAGTAATGGTCGCAGCTTAAACCAATCCATTTTCAAAAACAACACACTCACACTTGCCTCGGTACACCACTTCGTCATCAAGTGGTCAATTAACTCAACATCTCCCTCGGGCATAAGTGGCACCCGACGGGGTTTTCAAAAAGTCTTTTGAAAATACTTTGTCTCCATCACCATGCATATACCCGACCCATTTACGTAGCCACTACTTTAGCATCCTATCTAATCCCACCCACATAACCCTCATAGGAAGATAGGGTCATGCTCGATGCAAGTTTCAATAGGAAAGTAACAAAGGCAACCAACCAAAGTGGTCACCACCTCAACATGATTCCGGTGCATCGATAATAAGGTGCTATATGACATGCATAAAAAGGGTTTCTTAAACATGGTCAAAGGGCTGCTTGCCTGGTTCATCAGAGTCTTCAAATCTTCTGGTCCTTCTCCAAGTACTCCGTCTACTTCGTCAACTAGGGTCGGAAACAATCACAATAAGCAACACAACAAGGAAAAATAAAAGTGCTCTCAAAATGTGAGCTGAACTTTTCTACGATACCTCTGGTCATATGAAGAATGACCAAAGTGGTTTCATTGGGATTGGATCAATGGATACTCTGGAACATTTCAATATGAAGGATCCAAGGGATTAGTGGATTTGCAAGAAGTGTACAGAAGAGTTATTTTTAAGAAATGAGCAAAGGCACCCATTTAACAAGGAATGATTTTAGAAGCATCTAGGAGTTGGTTTCACTGGATTTGGAGTTCAAATGAATTTCCTAGGGATTTGCAAAGTTGGCTATACATGGATAAATAGACCAATATTTGATGCGGTATAGAAAGCATTGGGAAAAATGTTCAAAAACTAAGTTATGAACATATAAGTATCTAGGAACTTGAATCATTGCATTTGGATCAACAATGGGCTCTTTGTGATTTTCCAAAGTTTACCACAAAAATGGAAAAGTGGGATTTCATAAATATTTGTGAAGAAAATATTTCTGAAAAAATGTGCAACTAGCGCCATGTGATAGAGCATGAATTTATGAACTCATAGAAATTGGAATCATCAAATTTGGATTCCATTTTATTTAATTATGAATTTTTGAAGTTTTATTGGAAAAGAAAAGAAAAAGAAATTACCAAAATGGGCTGGATCTGGTAGGCAACAGCGCGCACTGGGCGGAACTTAGTGCCGAAGCGCATTGGGCCGGCCCAGCAGCCCGTCCGCGCTGGCGAGGGAGGCGACGTCGAAGGCGCATTTCCAAGGTACGCTTCCACCACAGAGAGACGGACACCGCCTGGCCTGTTTCCACTTAAACGACGTGGCTGGCCATCGGGGTCGCTGACCCCCGGAGCCCACCCATAGGGTCGTCCCCTTCCTACCGCACCCGCTACAGAGGTGAGCGAGGCCTCGGCTGCGCGCCAGCCGGCGCTTGCCCCGGCGGCACAGGCCACCTTCGGCCAAGCTCTGGCCCCGGTTCACCGGAGCCAAGCGGAGATTGACGGCGACCGAGGTGGCGATGGAGAGGCTAGGAGAGCCAGAGGGAGAGGGAGATCATGTCCAGGAGGCAGCAGGGAGGGAGAGGGAGAGCATATCCAGGAGGCAGCTGGGAGGGAGAGGGAACCAGAGGAGGCGAGAGAGAGAGCTCGGGGTGGCTTATATGGGGGAGGCGTCGGTGCACCGTGAGCAACATCCACGGACGCGCTCGGGCGAGCTTGCACAGGGAGGAGGACAATAAGGCAGGAAAGGCTCGACAGTCCTGCGTGTTGTGGACGTCAAGGCGACTCGGGAGACACGACCCCGGCGCCCAAGGTCATCTAGTGCCTCGGAATGGGCAAGCTACAGTGCGGCTAGGCACTGTAGCGTGCTCCAGAGCACATCTTTAGCATGCCATGGCGTGACATGCATGCTTTGGATGCATCCCAGCTTGTCCACTAGCTGCTGGATGGTCTGAGGGGGCCTTAGATGCCTAGGGGGAAAGGTAGAAGGGAGGGGTAAGTAGTAGGAGGATAGAAAATGTGCTGCCATTGTGAAAACAGAGCGGGGAAATGGGGTTTTACCCCATCAATCATTGAGCTGATGGCTTGGGTGAGTTGTAGAAGGTAGAGGGTGACTAGGAGTAGTTGTGGTAAAAATTTGAGACAAAGGAGAATAGTGGGAGGGGTCAAAACATGGGTATTTGGTAAAATAACACAAGGTGCTTGATGGAGTTTTGGACAAGAAAATGGATTCGCTTTGCCGTGAGATTTAACAGGATCAAATGGTTGATAAAAATAAGGTGCTCCACCAAGTTTGAGCTCATTTGGGTAAAGTTGCCAATGCAACTTTTGTAAACCCTAGAAATAAATAGAAATGAGTTTCCGAAGATTTATACATGAAAATCTTTTCCCCTTGATGCACTACTTGTTGTAGTTTCATCATTTGAATATTAGAGCACATCCACAAATTTGAGATCAAAAGGAGAAAGTTTGCAATGTAGAGTTGTTCAAACTTGGATCTAGTCAGAGAGGGTTTTGGGGCACTTTGATCAAGTTACCCTTCTCTCCAACTTGTGCAATTTGGTCTAGATGCATAGTTACACCATTTGGGCATGTGCACCAAGTTTGAGAGCATTTGGACATGTTTGGCAATGTAAAGTTGCTCAAACTTCAAAATGGACATAAATGGTTTTGAGGTGTTTTGATGATGTTATCTTGATCTTCAAGACATGAGGCTTAGCAAGATCTTCACATATGTCATTTGTGTCATTCTAGACTTTTTTGGAATTTTCAGAGAAAATTTCCTTTGTAAATATTTCAAAACCTTGAAATATCCATAAAGGATTTTTGATGGATTTGACCAATATTTTGAACATGACCATGTGCTGAAACTCTTATATATCGACAATATATGTTCAGTGAGCTTCCCTACATTTTCTCAAATATTTTTGAAACATTAAAATAATTTTAACCTATTAAAGACCATTGCCGGCCTTAAGAAAAATCCTTTGAATAAAATAGTAAAATAACTTTACAAATAATATTTTTGTTGTTTTTGGGAGTCCTATATCTAATAGGAGTCAAATATAATTGTTGAAAGATTTTTCATACCCTTAATTAAGGACTTGTGGTTCAAGTCTCAATTCAGGTGGTTTTGGAAAGGGACAATTGCATTTTTGCCACTAGTTGGAACCTACCCAGGGGTTTGCCCTTACTTTTTGACTCTGCTCAGTTTTGCCCTTATATTTGCCCCCGAGGTCGTTCGAATGCCCTTTGACCGTTTGACCAACACTTTGAAAATTCACAACAAATTCATATGAACTCAAAAAAATGCAAATAAGATATCAAAATGTTCAGATAAACATTACCTTTATGTGCATGTAATTTGCATACATGACACATGCTCAGTTTAAACTACCTAAGGTTATTAATGTTATTAACATAATTAAAAATAAAAAGGTATAAACAATTTTCTTATTCATGAATAAAATTAAGTGCAAATGCAGGTGATGTTTCCTGAACGTCCTGATATCTTATTTGCATTTTTTTGGAGTTCATATCAACTTGTTATGAATGTTCAAACAACTTTGACCATTATTTTGAAACTTCATAACAACATGATATGAACTCAGAAAAATGAAAATAAGATATCCGGATGTTCAGAAAACATCACCTACATTTGCATGTAATTTTTACTCATGAAAAAGTTTATTTTATATATTTTTATATTTAATAATTCTAATTACATTAATAACCTTGGGTAGATTAAAAGTTACTTTTTCGTGAGTGCAAATGACATGCACGTAAAGGTAATGTTTATCTGAACATTTTGATATCTTATTTGCATTTTTCCAAGTTCATATGAATTTGTTATGAATTTTCAAAGTATTGGTCAGATGGTCAAAGGGCATTTGGGCGACCTCGGAGGCAAATCTAGCAAAACTGAGCAGAGTCGAAAAGTAAGGGTAAACCCCGTGGGTAGGTTCCAACTAGGGGCAAAAATGCCTTTGTCCCTTTTGGAAAACCTAATTTAGAAAATGCTTTTTGGCAAAATATTATTGTAAGACAATACTATTATGTCCTATGCACATGGCATGATCACTGGGAAAAGGTTTGGATCAAGGAGGAGTATCAGAGTAGGAGGATTTCTTTGATTTTTAGAGCACTTGCAAACAGCAAACAAAAACCAAATCAAGCAAAGTTCAAAACACTCAAAAGTTTTTGTCAAAACACATTATGTCGTGATTTATTAGCTTAAGTGTTGTGGCATGAAAAACAGAGCGTGACATAGGCCGGGCGAGCCACGAGTCAAGTGGACATCGAAAGAAGATGAGTGCCTCGCCAAAGCATGAAAGACCGCCAGCATCGACCCTCTCACTGGTGCAAACCAGAACACTGACACATATTGGAGACGGATACAGATGGCGTTCGATGAGCGCAAGCTGGTCAACCCCTACTTCACCGGGATCCACATGCAGCGCGGCGAAAAGGAAATGGCAAACCATTGGGCGATTATCCAGGCTGCTTGCAACAAATGGCATGGGATCGTCGAGGAGATCGCGGCTCACCCGGAAAGTGGCACCAACGTCGAGGGTCAGGTATGTCCAGCCACCTCCTTGCTTATTTCACCGTGCACACGTCACCGACACTTGTTCTTCTGCTGCGCAGATGGTTCGGATGTTCAACATGTACCGCCAGGATAGCATCGACCAAGCGTTCAAGTTCCTTCACGTGTTCTCTCGGATCAAGAAGTGCGAGAGGTGGAAGGATATCCGGCTCACCCTCGCCGAGGCCAAGGAGACCTACAAGCCGGACACGCCGGCCCCGGGGACGCTGGATGGGCGCCCTGATGGCAACAAAAGGGCCAAGACGGCGAGGGACGGGCCATCGGCTGCCGAGCGGCTACAATCATCGATCGAACAGTGCATCGCCGACGCCAATAACAACATTGCAAAGAGATATGAGAAATCTGACGTGTGGTGGTCGGCGTTGGTGATGAAGCAAGATGTGAAGCTCAACCTATTCGGACAAACATCGTCACAAAGAAGATGAACACCAACCTGGCGCTCTTGATGGGGGCGAACATGTCAACGATGGTCGAGCAGGTCAAGGTGTGGTACCAGATGGAGTTCGACCTCATCTTGTACCAGATTCCTTCGATCACCGCGCCTACGCGGACGACGACGCCGACCCCAACGACGCCGCCCAGCCCGAGCGATGAAGCCACACCAACGCCGGGAACAAGAGCCACACTGACGCCAACCAGCCCGAGCACCGAAGCCGCACCGACACCGACGCTAACCAGCCCAAGCACTGAAGACACACCGACGGATGCCGGTTCTACGCTGGAGGAGCCCACCGCTTGATGCATTCCTTTGTCTGCGTGTCCTTCCTTTTTGTATGCCGAACTTTCGTGCATGTTTGATCGTGAACTGAGGCATGGTGATCGCCGAAATTGTGGCATTTTTTTGGCAGCGGGAAACACAAACTGAGAACTGGACCGCCCCCAGGGCGAAAAACCCGCCGACGCATAGGCCAAATCGCAATCATCGGGTGCGTTGCGGGGCCGAACGACTGGAGATGGTCTTATAATCTCATCCTAGAGTCACCGAGTTTGAGAAGGAAGCAAGTGTCATAGTACAAAATGCCACCGACACATTTGCGAGTGAGTTGGTTAACCCATGCAAGGCAACATGAAGCTAAGGGCGTGTTTGGTAGCCCGCATAGAGGCCAACTAGGCCCGTGCGGGAAGAAATTCGGCTGTTTGGTAGCCCGCGTTCACTATTAAGCCCACATTGCACAGACCTCAAAGCACCCCGAGCCAGGTCTGCTGGAACGCTCAAATCGACAGTTTCCAGTGAGGTAGGCTGAGGTGAGGCACATCAAGCGTGATGATGGGCTTGTTGAACAAGATCCTAATCTCCTTATTTTCCTGTCCCTTCTAATCTACACAATGGTGCTTCGATTCAAGATAAACTCTATACGAAAAGATGTACGTCAATGTTATTGTTCCATTCAGGCGATCGGTTTGTAGTTTCATCGAGCCTAGTACTCGGTGGGATTTCTGGTAAATCAAGCTCTCTCAGGGGTGGAAGCCAGACCCCACTAATCGATGTTATCACTCTGCAGGTAAATGCTCAATTTCGTGTTCATGTTTGGAGCTATTTTGAATGAATTTGACACGCACACAATTGACCATTTGAAATTTCCTTCGACCAGTAGTTTCATCTCCCAGTTCCACATGACTTTCGTGTTGCAAGTTTTCTGCTTCGATGATCGTAGACGTGAAGATCTACATCTTTCTTGTGATTGTACATATACATATGTGTGTTCTGATCTTAGAGACTGCTTAATCGTTCATCTAGGCCGACTTGGTTCCTCTCAATCTCCTCTCCCGCGTCTTGCTGAAGTGGCGTCAACATCGCCGTCGTTCATCTCGGCTTCCTCTCCTGGATTCTATCACACTATTTCCGCCATGGAGCGCACACTGTATTCTTATCGTCTGACCTCTGCTTCAGAACCCTTGCCCATTCCCCTTGACCTCCGTGCCCATGTCCTACTACACTAGAGTCGTCTCTGGAGTCATTCATCTCAGTCTCCCCTCCCTCGTCCTACTGCACTTACGCTTCCATAACACGCGCACTACATTTCTCCCCCTCTATGCTCTGCCTCCGCGCAAACTTTCTTTGCGATGACAAGGCTAGCAACTAGTTCACCACACCACCGACGGGGTAGCTCGCCCATGACTCCATGCTCGTCGTGTATTACACGACGCCATGATCACCGTCCACCGCAGTCGCCATGTTCCGACACACGCTACATTTCTCCTCTCTTGTCATTTGCCTCAGCACTCCTTCGCACATACTTTATCTGTGGAGACAACGCTAGCAACTAGTTCGCTGCGGCGCCAGCTGGAATGCTCGCCCCACGACTCCGTGCTCGTCATGTAAGATGCGGCGCTGTGGTCATCGTCCACCGCAGTCACGACACACTCTAGTGCAACTCTTTGTGTTAAGTGAAAGTGCTAGCTCTGAATCATACCCCTCTTGTGGAACCAAACAATGAGTAGTTGTGTGAGTTGAAACTTAAGAAAATGTAGGTCAGTAAACAACATGCAAAAATCAATCCCCTAATGCAGGAAGTCTAGATGCGAGCGACCAAATGAGGTGCATACGTTTTTTACCTGTTTTCCCTCAGACAGGCCCAACTGGAATATGTATGCAATCCAGGCAAAAGTTGCTATGGAAACCAAACACGCCTTAAGTTCAACTTCAAGCATGACAGGACGCTCAATAGGTGGAAATCTCTCTATTGCGAGGGAGACCAACATCCGCCCATAGTTAAGCAACATGTGATGTAGCCAATTTCCTTCAGAACAACTGTTCTGAGATCGATGTGCATGTAGCAGCTGAAGCCAACAGAGGCTGTTTTTTTAGAAATAACGCGAGGTATTCCACCACCTGAATATAAACTCAAAGTTGTCACCATTGTATAAACGATTATAGTAGCACAAGAGATCGTGCATCTAGGTATGACCGCCATAAGAAGGCAACCCTCTTTTGAGCTGGCTTCTATAGCCGGGGCGACCACATGATCAAATCCTCAATAATAAGTCAAGTAGTGGGTGGAGCTATGGTTATCGATATTGCTGAAGGCCAAAGCATTTTGATACACCCATACTTTTCACAAGTTGACTAGGAGTACAGGGGACCAAATGGAGAGGTCCACTCTGAAGGGAATCCGGCATGCCCATAGGTCGTCGATGCAACAAGGGGGGGTGATGCCAATCCGTTGCCAAATCATATTTGTATGCGTGCATAGTATGAAGATATGGAGACCATCCTCGGGAGTATGACCGCATCTTGGGCATAGGGCATCACCCACGATGTGCTTGTGGTGAAGGTTAGCCTTGGAGTTGAGCTTGTCTCTGAATAGAAGCTATGCAAAAATATTGTCTCGACTGGGGATCTAGGTGGACCAAATAGCTCAAGCATGCATGTTGATATCCTCCTCTCCCATAATGAGAGCTATGCCAAGCGGGCGGAGAAGGCTTGGCCGCCTTGGAGGAAGTACACATCATGATCCGAGGATAGTTGGAAATCCTGCAACAAAGATGGTAGAGAAGCCAGTTCAGTGGATACAACATTAGATATAGAGGTCTTCATGAAGGATATATGCCCTATAATAAAGTTGTTATTTATATTTCCTTATATCATGATAAATGTCTATTATTCATGCTAGAATTGTATTAACCAGAAACTTGATACATGTGTGGATACATAGACAAAACACAGTGTCCCTAGTAAGCCTCTACTAGACTAGCTCGTTAATCTAAGATGGTTGAGTTTCCTAACCATACACATGTGTTGTCATTTGATTAACGGGATCACATCATTAGGAGAATGATGTGATGGACATGACCCATCCGTTAGCTTAGCATATTGATCGTTTAGTTTGATTGCTACTGCTTTCTTCATGTCAAATACATATTCCTACGACTATGAGATTATGCAACTCCCGGATACCGGAGGAATGCCTTGTGTGCTATCAAACGTCACAACACAACTGGGTTATTATAAAGATGCTCTACAGGTATCTCCAAAGGTGTTTATTGGGTTGGCATAGATCGAGATTAGGATTTGTCACTCCGAGTATCGGAGAGGTATCTCTGGGCCCTCTCGGTAATGCACATCATAATAAGCCTTGCAAGCAATGTGACTAATGAGTTAGTTGACGGATGATGCATTATGGAACGAGTAAAGAGACTTTTCGATAACCAGATTGAACTGGGTATGAAGATACCGACGATCGAATCTCGGGCAAGTAACATACCAATGACAAAGGGAATAACGTATGTTGTCATTATGGTTTGACCGATAAAGATCTTCGTAGAATATGTAGGAACCAATATGAGCATCCAGGTTCCACTATTGGTTATTGACCAGAGAGGTGTCTCGGTCATGTCTACATAGTTCTCGAAACCGTAGGGTCCGCATGCTTAACGTTTGATGATGATTTGTATTATGAGTTATGTGTATTTGGTGACCGAAGATTGTCTGGAGTCCCGGATGAGATCACAGACATGACGAGGAGTCTCTAAATGGCCGAGAGTAAAATATTGATATATTGGATGATGATATTCGGACACCGAAAGAGTTCCGAGGGGTACCGAGTACATATCGGAGTACCGGGGAGTTACCGGAACCCCCCGGGGGAAAGTTATGGGCCACATGGGCCATAAAAGGGAGGCATGAAGGAAATATGCCCTAGAGGCAATAATAAAGTTGTTATTTATATTTCCTTATATCATGATAAATGTCTTTTATTCATGCTAGAATTGTATTAACCGGAAACTTAGTACATGTGTGAATACATAGACAAAACAGAGTGTCCCTAGTATGCCTCTACTAGACTAGCTCATTGATCAAAGATGGTTATGTTTCCTAACCATAGACATGAGTTGTCATTTGATCAATGGGATCACATCATTAGGAGAATGATGTGATGGACTAGACCCATCCGTTACCATAGCACTATGATCGTTTAGTTTTACTGCTATTGCTTTCTTCATGACTTATACATGTTCCTATGACTATGAGATTATGCAACTCCCGAATACCGTAGGAACACCTTGTGTGCTATCGAACGTCACAACGTAACTGGGTGATCATAAAGATGCTCTACAGGTGTCTCTGAAAGTATTCGTGGTGTTGGCATAGATCAAGATTAGGATTTGTCACTCCAAATGTCGGAGAGGTATCTCTGGGCCCTCTCGGTAACACACATCACAATAAGCCTTGCAAGCAAAAAGACTAATGAGTTAGTCACGAGATGATGTGTTACAGAACGAGTAAAGAGACTTGCCGGTAACGAGATTGAACTAGGTATAGAGATACCGACGATCGAATCTCGGGCAAGTAACATACCGATGACAAAAGGAACAACGTATGTTGTTATGCGGTTTTGACCGATAAAAGATCTTCGTAGAATATGTAGGAGCCAATATGAACATCCAGGTTCCGCTATTGGTTATTGACCGGAGATGAGTCTCAGTCATGTCTACATAGTTCTCGAACCCGTAGGGTCCGCACGCTTAACGTTTGATGACGATCGGTATAATGAGTTTATGAGTTTTGATGTACCGAAGGTAGTTCGGAGTCCCGGATCAGATCACGGACATGACGAGGAGTCTCGGAATGTCCGAGACATAAAGATTGATATATTGGACGACTATATTCGGACACCGGAAGTGTTCCGGAAAAGTTTCGGATTTAACTGGATTGCCGGAGGGGGTTACCGGAACCCCCTACGAGGGGGGATGGTCCATAGTGGGCCTTGAGGAAAGGAGAGAGGCAGCCCATAGAGGCTGGCCGGCGCCCCACCTAGGGATCCTAGTTGGACTAGGATTGGGGTGGGGGGGGGGGGCGCCACCTCTTCCTCTTTTCCTTTCCCTCTCTTCCTTCTTGGTGGACTCCTACTAGGAATAGGATTGCAATCCTATTCCTAGTAGGATTGCCCTAGCCGCACCATAGGAGGCCAGCCAGCCCTCCTCCCTTGCTCCTTTATATACGGGGGCAGGGGGGCACCCAAAGACACACAAGTTGAATTGTTCCAGCCGTGTGCGGTGCCCCCCTCCACAGAAACACACCTCGGTCATACCGTCGCGGTGCTTAGGCGAAGCCCTGCGCCGGTGAATACATCATATCCGTCACCACGCCGTCGTGCTGACGAAACTCTCCCGTGAAGCTCAACTGGATCAAGAGCTCGTGGGACGTCATCAAGCTGAACATGTGCTGAACGCGGAGGTGCCGTACGTTCGGTGCTTGATCGGTTGAATCGCGAAGAAGTTCGACTACATCAACCGCGTCACTTGACGCTTCCGCTTCCGGTCTACGAGGGTACGTAGACACACTCTTCCCTCTCGTTGCTATGCATCTGGTAGATAGATCTTGCGTGATCGTAGGAAAATTTTAAAATACTACGTTCCCCAACAGTGGCATCATGAGCCAGGTCTATGCGTAGATGATATGCACGAGTAGAACACAATGAGTTGTGGGCGAAACTAGTCATACTGCTTACCAGCATGTCATACTTTGCTTCGGCGGTATTGTGAGATGAAGCGGCCCGGACCGACATTACGCGTACGCTTACGTGAGACTGGTTTCACCGTTACGAGCACTTGTTGCTTAAAGGTGACTGGCGGGTGTCTGTCTCTCTCACTTTAGCTGAATCAAGTGTGGCTACGCCCGGTCCTTGTGAAGGTTAAAACAGCACATACTTGACGAAACATCGTTGTGGTTTTGTATGCGTAGGTAAGAACGGTTCTTGCTAAGCCCGTAGCAGCCACGTAAAACTTGCAACAACAAAGTAGAGGATGTCTAACTTGTTTTTGCAGGGCATGTTGTGATGTGATATGGTCAAGACATGATGAGTTATACGGTTTTTGTATGAGATGATCATGTTTTGTAATGTTATCGGCAACTGGCAGGAGCCATATGGTTGTCGCTTTATTGTATGAAATGCAATCGCCATGTAATTGCTTTACTTTATCACTAAGCGGTAGCGATAGTCGTAGAAGCAATAGTTGGCGAGATGACAACGATGCTACGATGGAGATCAAGGTGTTGCGCCGGTGACGAAGGTGATCATGACAGTGCTTTGGAGATGGAGATCAAAAGCACAAGATGATGATGGCCATATCATGTCACATATTTTGATTGCATGTGATGTTTATCTTATTATGCTTCTTATTTTGCTTAGAACGACGGTAGCATTATAAGATGATCCCTTACTAAATTTCAAGGTATAAGTGTTCTCCCTGAGTATGCACCGTTGCGAAAGTTTGTCGTGCCGAGACACCACGTGATGATCGGGTGTGATAAGCTCTACGTTCAAATACAACGGGTGTAAGCCAGTTTTGCACACGCAGAATACTCGGGTTAAACTTGACGAGCCTAGCATATGCAGATATGGCCTCGGAACACTGGAGACCGAAAGGTCGAGCGTGAATCATATAGTAGATATGATCAACATAAGATGTTCACCATTGAAACTACTCCATCTCACGTGATGATCGGACATGGTTTAGTTGATTTGGATCACGTGATCATTTAGATGACCGGAGGGATGTCTATCTAAGTGGGAGTTCTTAGATAATATGATTAAATTGAACTTTAATTTATCATGAACTTAGTCCTGGTAGTATTAGCATATCTATGTTGTAGATCAATAGCTCGCGATGTTGCTCCCCGTTTATTTTATATGTTCCTAGAGAAAACTAAGTTGAAAGATGTTAGTAGCAATGATGCGGAATTGTTTCGTGATCTGAGGATTATCCTCATTGCTGCACAGAAGAATTGTGTCCTTGATGCACCGCTAGGTGACAGACCTATTGCAGGAGCAGATGCAGACGTTATGAACATTTTGACAAAAGCTCGGTATGATGACTACTTGATAGTTTAAGTGCACCATGCTTTACGGCTTAGAAACGGGACTTCAAAAACATTTTGAACGCCACGGAGCATATAAGATGTTCCAAGAGTTGAAATTAGTATTTCATACTCATGCCCGTGTCGAGAGGTATGAGACCTCTGACAGTACTTTGCCTACAAGATGGAGGAGAATAGCTCAACCAGTGAGCATGTGCTCAGATTGTCTGGGTACTGCAATTGCTTGAATCAAGTGGGAGTTAATCTTCCAGATAATATAGTGATTGACAAAGTTCTCTAGTCACTATCACCAAGTTAGTAGAACTTCGTGATGAACTATAATATGCAAGGGATGACGAAAGTAATTCCCGAGCTCTTCGCGATGCTGAAATCGGCAAAGGTAGAAATCAAGAAAGAGCATCAAGTGTTGATGGTTAACAAGACCACTTGTTTCAAGTAAAGGGCAAAGAGATAGAAGGGGAACTTCGAGAAGAATGACAAGCAAGTTGTCACTCCCATGAAGAAACCCAAAGCTAAAACTCAAGCCTGAAACTAAGTGCTTCTACTGCAAAGGAAATGGTCACTGGAAGTGGAACTGCCCTAGATACTTGGCGGATAAGAAGGATGGCAAAGTGAACAAAGGTATATTTGATATACAGATTATTGATGTGTATTTTACTAGTGTTCATAGCAACCCCTCGGTATTTGATATTGGTTCAGTTGCTAAAGAGTAGTAACTCGAAATGGGAGTTGCATAATGAACATAAACTAGTTAAAGGATGAAGTGACGATGTGTATTGGAAGTAGTTCCAAGATTGATATGATCATCATCGCACACTCCCTATACTTTAGGGATTAGTATTGAAACTAAATAAGTGTTATTTGGTGTTTGTGTTGAGCATGAATATGATTTGATCATGTTTATTGCAATATGGTTATTCATGTAAGTTAGAGAATAATTGTTGTTCTGTTTACATGAATAAAACCTTCTATGGTCATACACCCAATGAAAATGGTTTGTTGGATCTCGATCGTGTGATACACATATTCATAATATTGAAGCCAAAAGATGCAAGGTTAATAATGATAGTGCAACTTATCTGTGGCACTGCCGTTTAGGTCATATTGGTGTAAAGCGCATGAAGAAACTCCATAGTGATGGACTTTTTGAATCACTTGATTATGAATCACTTGGTGCTTGCGAACCATGCCTCATGGGCAAGATGACTAAAACTCCATTCTCCGGAACCGTGGAGCGAGCAACAGAGTTGTTGGAAATCATACATACTGATGTATGCGGACAAATGAGTGTTGAAGCTCGCGAGAGGTATCGTTATTTTCTGACCTTCACTGATGATTTGAGCAGATATGGGTATATCTACTTAATGAAGCACAAGTCTGAAACATTTGAAAAGTTCAAAGAATTTCAGAGTGAAGTGGAGAATCATCGTAACAAGAAAATAAGAGTTTCTACGATATGATCGTAGAGGTAAAATATTTGAGTTAGCGAGTTTGGCCTTCAATAAAAACAATGTGAAATAGTTTCACTACTCACGCCACCTGGTACACCACAGTGTAATGGTGTGTCCGAACGTCATAACCGTACTTTATTAGATATGGTGCGATCGATGATGTCTCTTACCGATCTACCACTATCGCTTTTGGGGTTATGCATTAGAGACAGCTACATTCACGTTAAAAAGGGCACCATCTAAATCCGTGGAGATGACACCGTATTAACTGTGGTTTGACGAGAAACCTAAGCTGTCATTTCTTTAAGTTTGGGACTGCGATGCTTATGTGGAAAAGTTTCAACCTGATAAGCTCAAACCCAATTCGGAGAAGTAAATCTTCATAGGATACCTAAAAAGAAACTGTTGGGTACACCTTCTATCACAGATCCTAAGGCAAGGTCTTTGTTGCTAAGAGTGGATCCTTTTTAGAGAAGGAGTTTCTTTTGAAAGAAGTGAGTGGGAGGAAAGTAGAACTTGATGAGGTAATTGTACCTTCTCCCAAATTGGAAGGTAGTACATCACAGAAACTCGTTCCAGTGATTCCTACACCAATTAGTGAGGAAGCTAATGATGTTGATCATGAAACTTCAGATCAAGTTTCTGCTGAACTTTGTAGATCAACCAGAGTTCGTTCCGCACCAGAGTGGTACGGCAACCCAGTTCTGGAAGTCATGTTACTAGACCATGATGAGCCTACGAACTATGAGGAAGCGATGATGAGCCCAGATTCCGCAAAATGAGTTGAGACCATGAAATCTGAGATGGGATCCATGTATTAGAACAAAGTATGGACTTTGGTTGACTTGCCCGATGATCGGCAAGCCATCGAAAATAAATGGATCTTCAAGAGGAAGACCGACGCAAACGGTAATGTTACTGTTTACAAAGCTCGACTTGTTGCGAAAGGGTTTCGACAAGTTCAAGGAGTTGACTACGATGAGACTTTCTCACCCGTAGCGATGCTTAAGTCTGTCCGAATCATGTTAGTAATTGCCGCATTTTTAGAAATCTGGCAAATGGATAACAAAACTGCATTCTTTAATGGATTTATTAAAGAAGACTTGTATATGATGCAACCAGAAGGTTTTGTCAATCCTAAAGGTGCTAACAAAATGTGCAAGCTCCAACGATCCATCTATGGACTGGTGCAAGCATCTCGGAGTTGGAATATACGCTTTGATAAGTTGATCAAAGCATATAGATTTATACAGACTTGCGGTGAAGCCTGTATTTACAAGAAGTGAGTGGGAGCACTACAACCTTTCTGATAAGTATATGTGAATGACATATTGTCGATCGGAAATGATGTAGAATTTTCTGGAAAGCATAAAGGAGTGTTTGAAAGGAGTTTTTTCAAAGAAAGACCTTGGTGAAGCTGCTTACATATTGGGCATCAAGATCTATAGAGATAGATCAAGACGCTTGATAAGACTTTCGATGAGTACATACCTTGATAAGATTTTGAAGTAGTTCAAAATGGATCAGTCAAAGAAGGAGTTCTTGCCTGACTTGTAAGGTGTGAAGTTGAGTAAGACTCAAAGCCAGACCACGGCAGAAAAATATAGAGAGAATGAAAGTCATTCCCTATGCCTCAGCCATAGGTTCTATAAAGTATGCCCTGCTGTGTACAAAACACGTTGTGTACCTTGCCATGAGTTTGACAGGGAGGTACAATAGTGATCCAGGAGTAGATCACTGTACAGCGGTCAAAATTATCCTTAGTAATTGGATGACTAAGGAAATATTTCTCGATTATGGAGGTGATAAAGAGTTCGTCGTAAAGGGTTACGCCGATGCAAGCTTTGACACTAAATCCAGATGACTCTAAGTATCAATCTGGATGCGTATTGAAAGTGGGAGAAATTAGCTAGAGTAGCTCCATGCAGAGCATTGTAGACATAGAAATTTGCGAAATACATACGGATATGAATGTGACAGACCCGTTGACTAAACTTCTCTCACAAGCAAAACATGATCACACCTTATTACTCTTGGGTATTAATCACATAACGATGTGAACTAGATTATTGACTCTAGTAAACCCTTTGGGTGTTGGTCACATGGTGATGTGAACTATGGGTGTTATTCACATAACGATGTGAACTATCGGTATTAAATCACATGGCGATGTGAGCTAGATTATTGACTCTAGTGCAAGTGGGAGACTGAAGGAAATATGCCCTAGAGGCAATAATAAAGTTGTTATTTATATTTCCTTATATCATGATAAATGTCTTTTATTCATGCTAGAATTGTATTAACCGGAAACTTAGTACATGTGTGAATACATAGAAAAAACAGAGTGTCCCTAGTATGCCTCTACTAGACTAGCTCATTGATCAAAGATGGTTATGTTTCCTAACCATAGACATGAGTTGTCATTTGATCAATGGGATCACATCATTAGGAGAATGATGTGATGGACTAGACCCATCCGTTAGCATAGCACTATGATCGTTTAGTTTTACTTCTATTGCTTTCTTCATGACTTATACATGTTCCTATGACTATGAGATTATGCAACTCCCGAATACCGTAGGAACACCTTGTGTGCTATCAAACGTCACAACGTAACTGGGTGATCATAAAGATGCTCTACAAGTGTCTCTGAAAGTATTCGTGGTGTTGGCATAGATCAAGATTAGGATTTGTCACTCCAAATGTCGGAGAGGTATCTCTGGGCCCTCTCGGTAACACACATCACAATAAGCCTTGCAAGCAAAAAGACTAATGAGTTAGTCACGAGATGATGTGTTACAGAACGAGTAAAGAGACTTGCCGGTAACGAGATTGAACTAGGTATAGAGATACCGACGATCGAATCTCGGGCAAGTAACATACCGATGACAAAAGGAACAACGTATGTTGTTATGCGGTTTTGACCGATAAAAGATCTTCGTAGAATATGTAGGAGCCAATATGAACATCCAGGTTCCGCTATTGGTTATTGACCGGAGATGAGTCTCAGTCATGTCTACATAGTTCTCGAACCCGTAGGGTCCGCACGCTTAACGTTTGATGACGATCGGTATTATGAGTTTATGAGTTTTGATGTACCGAAGGTAGTTCGGAGTCCCGGATGAGATCACGGACATGACGAGGAGTCTCGGAATGTCTGAGACATAAAGATTGATATATTGGACGACTATATTCGGACACCGGAAGTGTTCCGGAAAAGTTTCGGATTTAACTGGATTGCCGGAGGGGGTTACCGGAATCCCCTACGAGGGGGGATGGTCCATAGTGGGCCTTGAGGAAAGGAGAGAGGTAGCCCATAGAGGCTGGCCGGCGCCCCACCTAGGGATCCTAGTTGGACTAGGATTGGGGGGGGGGGGGCGCCACCTCTCCCTCTTTTCCTTTCCCTCTCTTCCTTCTTGGTGGACTCCTACTAGGAATAGGATTGCAATCCTATTCCTAGTAGGATTGCCCTAGCCGCACCATAGGAGGCCAGCCAGCCCTCCTCCCTTGCTCCTTTATATACGGGGGCAGGGGGGCACCCAAAGACACACAAGTTGAATTGTTCCAGCCGTGTGCGGTGCCCCCCTCCACAGAAACACACCTCGGTCATACCGTCGCGGTGCTTAGGCGAAGCCCTACGCCGGTGAATACATCATATCCGTCACCACGCCGTTGTGCTGACGAAACTCTCCCGTGAAGCTCAACTGGATCAAGAGCTCGTGGGACGTCATCAAGCTGAACGTGTGCTGAACGCGGAGGTGCCGTACGTTCGGTGCTTGATCGGTTGAATCGCGAAGAAGTTCGACTACATCAACCGCGTCACTTGACGCTTCCGCTTCCGGTCTACGAGGGTATGTAGGCACACTCTTCCCTCTCGTTGCTATGCATCTGGTAGATAGATCTTGCGTGATCGTAGGAAAATTTTAAAATACTACGTTCTCCAACAAGGCAATGCAGCCCACAAGGGGTGGCGCGCACCCCCCCATGGGGAGTCCGAATTGGACTAGGGGAAGGGGGCGGTGCCCCCTTTCCTTCTCCTACTCCCTCTCCTTCCCTCTCTCTCCCTCTAATAGAAGGAATAAGGGGGGGTCCTACTAGGACTAGGATCCCTAGTAGGACTCCCCAACTTGGGGCGCGCCTAGGGCTGGATCCCTCCCCCTCCCTCCTTTATATACGTGGGGAGGGGCGCCTAGAACACACATCAATTGTTCCTAGCCGTGTGCGGTGCCCTCCTCCATAGTTTGCTCCTCCGGTCATACTGCCGTAGTGCTTAGGCGAAGCCCTGCACGGATCACTTCACCATCACCGTCACCACACCGTCGTGCTAAAGAAACTCTCCCTTGACACTTTGCTGGATCAACAGTTCGAGGGACGTCATTGAGCTGAACGTGTGCTGAACTCAGAGGTGCCGTACGTTCGGTACTTGATCGGTTGACTCAAGAAGACGTTCGACTACATCAACCATGTTAAACTAATGCTTCCGCTTTCAGTCTACGAGGGTATGTGGACACACTCTCCCCCTCTCGTTGCTATGCATCTCATAGATAGTTCTTACGTGAGTGTAGGATTTTTTTTGAAATTGCATGTTACGTTTCCCAACAGTGGCATCATGAGCTAGTTCTATGCGTAGATGATATGCACGAGTAGAACACAAAGGAGTTGTGGGCGGTGATGTTCATACTGCTTACGACCAACGTCTTATTTTGATTCGGTGGTATTGTAGATGAAGCGGCTCGGACCAACATTACATGACCGCGTTCATGAGACCGGTTCCACCGTTACATGCAACTTGTTTGCATAAATGTGGCTGGCGGGTGTCTGTTTCTCCTACTTTAGTTGAATCGAATTTGACTGCGGCGGGTCCTTGTTGAAGGTTAAAACAACAAACTTGATAAATCATCGTTGTGGTTTTGTACTGTAGGTAAGAACGGTTCTTGCTAGAAGCCCGTAGCAGCCACGTAAAACTTGCAAACAACAAAATAGAGGACGTCTAACTTGTTTTTGCAGGGGATGTTGTGATGTGATATGGTCAAGACGTGATGAGTTATACGTTTTTGTATGAGATGATCATGTTTTGTAAATTATCGGCAACCGGCAGGAGCCTTATGGTTGTCTCTTTATTGTATGAAATACGAACGCCATGTAATTGCTTTACTTTATCACTATGAGTTAGCGATAGTAGTAGAATCAATAGTTGGCGAGACGACCACGACGCTACGATGAAGATCAAGGTGTCAAGCCAGTGATGATGGAGATGATGACGGTGCTTTGGAGATGGTGATCAAAGGAACAAGATGATGATGGCCATATCATGTCACAAATTTTGATTGCATGTGATGTTTATCTTTTTATGCACCTTATTTTTCTTGAACGGTGGTAGCATTATAAGATGACCCCTCACTAAAATTTCAACGTACAAGTGTTCTCCCTGAGTATGCACCACTGCGACAGTTCGTCGTGCCGAGACACCACGCGATGATCAGGTGTGATAAGCTCTACGTTCACATACAACGGGTGCAAGACAGTTTTGCACGTGCGGAATACTCGGGTTAAACTTGACGAGCCTAGCATGTACAGACATAGCCTCGAAACACTGGAGACCGAAAGGTCGAACATGAATCATATAGTAGATATGATCAACATAGAGATGTTCACCATTGAAGACTACTCCATCTCACATGATGATCGGACATGGTTTAGTTGATATGGATCACGTGATCATTTAGATGACTTGAGGGATGTCTATCTAAGTGAGAGTTCTTAAGTAATATGATTAATTGAACTTAATTTATCATGAACTTAGTCCTGATAGTTTTTGCATATCTATGTTGTAGATCAATGGCCTGTGCTACTATTCCCTTGAATTTTAATGCGTTCCTAGAGAAAGCTAAGTTGAAAGATGATTGTAGCAACTACACGGACTGGGTCCATTACTTGAGGATTATCCTCATTGCTGCACAGAAGAATTATGTCCTTGATGCACCACTAGGTGAAAGGCCTGCTGCAGGAGCAACTGCTGATGTTATGAACGTCTGGCAAGCTCGATCTGATGACTACTCGATAGTTCAATGTGCCATGATTTACGGCTTAGAATCGGGACTTAAAAGACGTTTTGAACGTCATGGAGCATATGAGATGTTCCAAGAGTTGAAATTAATATTTCAAGCAAATGCCCGAGTTGAGAGATATGAAGTCTCCAACAAGTTCTATAGCTGCAAGATGGAGGAGAACAGTTATGTCAGTGAACACATACTCAGAATGTCTACATACCATAACCACTTGACTCAGCTGGGAGTTAATCTTCCGGATGATAGTGTTATTGACAGAGTTCTTTAATCACTGCCACCAAGCTATAAAGGCTTCGTGATGAACTATAATATGCAAGGGATGGAGAAGACAATTCCCGAGCTCTTCGCAAAGCTCAAAGCCGCGGAGGTAAAAATCAAAAAGGAGCATCAAGTGTTGATGGTTAACAAGACCACTAGTTTCAAGAGAGAGGGCAAGGGAAAGAAGGGAAACTTTAAGAAGAATAGCAAGCAAGTTGCTATTCCTTGGAAGAAACCCAAGTCTGGAGCCAAGCCTGAAACTCAGTGCTTCTACTGCAAAGGGACTTGTCACTGGAAGCGGAACTGCCCCAAGTATTTGGCGGATAAGAAGGATGGCAAAGTGAACAAAGGTATATTTGATATACATGTTATTGATGTGTACCTTACAAATTCTCATAGTAGCACCTGGGTATTTCATATTGGTTCGGTTGCTCATATTTGTTACTCGAAACAGGGGCTACAGATTAAACGAAGATTGGCTAAGGATGAGGTGACGATGCACGTGGGAAATGGTTCCAAAGTCGATGTGATCGCCGTCGGCATGCTACCTCTACACCTACCTTCGGAATTAGTTTTAGACTTGAATAATTGTTATTTGGTGCCAGTGTTGAGCATGAACATTATATCTGGATATTATTTGATGCGAGACGATTAATCATTTAAATCAGAGAATTATGGATGTTCTAATTTTATGAGTAATATCTTTTATGGTCATGCACCCTTAAAGAGTGGTCTATTTTTGTTGAATCTCGATTGTGGTGATACACATATTCATAATATTGATGCCAAAAGATGCAAAGTTGATAATGATAGTGCAACATATTTGTGGCACTATCATTTCGGTCATATTGGTGTAAAGCGCATGAAGAAACTCCATGCAGATGGGCTTTTGGAATCACTTGATTATGAATCATTTGATACCTGCGAACCATGCCTCATGGGAAAGATGACTAAAACTCCGTTCTCCGGAACAATGGAGCGAGCAACTGACTTATTGGAAATAATACATATCGATGTATGCTGTCCAATGAGTGTTGAGGCTCGCGGCAGGTATCGTTATTTTCTAACCTTCACAGATGATTTAAGCAGATATGGGTATATCTACTTGATGAAACAGAAGTCTGAAACATTTGAGAAGTTCAAGGTACTTCAGAGTGAAGTAGTGTCAAGGCCACAAGCAGCCCAGCACCAAGACCCAGCAACGAACCGGCCTCGCCACCAGCTCGGCCCATAAGGCAGAAGCGGCCCAACCGCAGGCTCAGCGGCCCTGAGTGGGTGTGACGCAGCCTGCTACTTAACACGTCTCCACCCACTGGTGCTAGGTATCCAGTGGATCACGACACGGACCCGGCAGCGGCTCTTTTCCCCTTCCCCTGTTCTCCAATTCTTGTATCCAGAGATTGTAACCCCAAATCGCTACCTGAACTCGTGAATTGAGTGCTAGATCGAGCTATATACTAGTGGGTTGCTTACATCTGGTATTCAGAGCCATCGATCCACACCCTGGCGCATTTGATCGAGACGAGGCTGCAATAATCGATCAAGGATCGACTCAGCGCCATGGATCCTTCCTTCAAGGATTACTTTGACAAGCTCACCAACTCCCTCGACGCGATCCACTCCGACATCCGCTCCCACACCACCAAGCTGGACGATCTGGGCCAGTGGCGGCCCGATCTGGAACGGCGCGTGGATCAGCTATCGGTGGCGGTAGCTGAACTCCAAGCGCGGCCGGCGACCGCTGCTGAAGAGCGGCCGGTGGAAGCACCAGTGCCATCACCACCCGCACCACCAGCGCCGTTGCGTGACCACGTCGGCACCAGCAAGCGTGCGGAGGGCGACGCCCTCGGGTCAATTGATCGCGGCATCGACGTTCTTCCTCGGGGACTGGCGCCGATGTTCGCATCGGTGGCCACCCCGGCCAACGGTCAGTCACAACTTCCTGTTTCGTCCACTACTACATCTCCTTACGCGCATGCTAGTTAGATCCTCGCTGGAATTGGTCAGGCTCATCCATCGATCGGGTTCCCCCAATTCACGGGCGAAAATCCGCGTCTGTGGAAGACACTTTGCGAGCAATACTTTCAGATGTTTGATATCCATGAGAAATTCTCGGTCCCGATGGCATCACTAAATTTTTCTGGCTCTGCATCGGTGTGGTTGCAATCGGTGCAGAGGAGATTGACCGAGTTCGATTGGGAATCCTTTTCGACTCTGTTGTGTACGAGATTCGGTCGTGACCGTCATCAGCTCCTAATACGCCAATTTTATTCTGTGTCGCAGAAAACTACAGTAGCTGATTACATTGAGCAATTTGAGCTAATCATTAGCCACTTATCGGCATATTCTGAATCCATTCATCCTTACTACTATCTTACCCGTTTTGTTGAGGGACTGCGGCCCGACATCCGTGCGGTGGTACTGGTGCAGCGACCACCAGACCTCGACACCGCGTGCGCTCTGGCACTACTTCAGGAGGAGGTAGCAGATGGCGCCTCGCGGGAGCGTGCGCGCCCCAGTACGGTGCGTACGGCCGCTCCGGATTGGAGTCACCGCCACGGCGCGGGCGTGGCCATGGCACTTCCCCCTCCACCACCCCAAGGACGACCACCAACAATGCCGGTGGCCACGGATCGGCGTGCAGTTGAAGCCAGCCGCGCGGACGGCACCAAGCTCAAGGCGCTGCGAGAGTACCGTCGTGCGAAAGGCCTCTGTTTCAAGTGCAGAGAGCGCTGGGGGCAGGACCACAGCTGCCCCACCAGCGTTCAACTCCACGTCCTCGAAGAACTACTTGAACTGTTTGGCCTCGACTCCGACAGCGATTCCCCGAGCCCATCGCTCGGCGACGCACTGGCCGAAACAACAATGGTGATCTCGCGCCATGCTCTCACTGGTGGCACGTCACCAAAAGCGATCCGCCTCCACGCGTGGATGCAAGGCCACGAGGTGTTACTGCTGGTGGATTCTGGAAGTTCCACGTCCTTCATCGACGCACGCCTCGCATCAGTTCTGACCGGCGTCATTCCTCTTCGCCGACCCTGCCGAGTCAAGGTTGCAGATGGAGGCGAGCTTTGCTGTTTCTCTCACATACCGCACTGCAGTTGGGTGTCTCAAACTCATGAATTCAGCACAGACATGAAGGTGTTGCCATTGGGCGCGTATGATGCCATTCTCGGCATGGACTGGCTTGAAGAACATAGCCCAATGAGTGTGAACTGGCGCGGCAAAAATTTGTTGATTACCACTCCACGTGGACCGGCACAATTGCGAGGCCATCAAGAGCGCATCGATTCGTGCCCTAAGATCAATGCGTTGCAGCTGCAGTCCTTGCACAAACAGGGCTCGTTAGCGCAAGTTGTGCAGCTTTATCAGATTACTGAAGAAGATGAAGTATATACACCCACACTAGACAACATACAGAAGGTCATCGATTAGTTTGAAGATGTTTTCGGCGAACCAACTGGATTGCCCCCACGTCGAGATTGTGATCACAGGATACCACTTATGGCAGGAGCTCAACCAGTGAATTTGAGGCCGTATAGGCACAAACCTGAGCATAAGGATGAAATTGAAAAACAAGTGCAGGAAATGTTACGATCTAGGGTCATTCAACGCAGCCACAGCCCTTTTTCTTCACCTGTGATCCTAGTCAAGAAAAAGGACGGCACGTGGCGACTCTGCATAGATTACCGACAGCTCAATGCTATGACCATAGTGGCAAAGTACCCGGTGCCTGTGATCGAAGAACTGTTAGACGAACTGCACGTGGCTAAGTGGTTCTCCAAGCTTGATTTAAGGGCAGGTTACCATCAAATCAGATTGGCGGAAGGAGAGGAATTCAAGATGGCTTTACAAACCCATTCCGGGCACTTTGAGTTTAAGGTCCTGTCTTACGGCCTTGCGGGCGGACCTGCCACCTTCAACGGTGCTGTCACCGGCACACTTCACCCGCTGATGCATGAGTGTGTTCTGTCCTTCTTTGATGACATACTAGTGTTCAGCAAAACACTCCTAGATCATGAAGAGCACCTGCGACAAGTGTTTGAGCTCCTTCGCCGTGACTAATGGAAAGTGAAAAGAAGCAAGTGCAGTTTTGGGAAACAGCTAATAACCTACCTGGGGCATGTCATCAGTGCTGACGGTGTGGCAACCGACCCCACTAAGATCGAAGCAGTGACAGCCTGGCCCACACCTACAAATGTGAAGGAGGTCAGGCAGTTTTTGGGGCTGGCAGGATATTACCGATGCTTTGTCCGTCAATTTGGAATCATAGCCAGGCCCCTTTTCAATCTCCTCAAGAAAGGAACACCGTTCGTTTGGACAGAGAACACTGACCAAAGCTTCCAAATTCTCAAACAGAGCCTGGTCACAGCACCGGTGCTTGCCCTACTAGACTTTCAGAAACAATTCACAGTGGAAACGGACGCATGTGATACAGGCATTGGAGCAATCTTGCAGCAAGAAGGACATCCCATCGCTTTTATGAGCAAGGCACTTTGCCCCAAGTACCAGGGCCTCTCCACGTACGAAAAAGAGTACTTGGCAGTGATTGCTGCAGTGGACCAATGGCGGCCATACTTACAGTCTGCAGAATTCATCATCAAGATAGACCAATGCAGTTTGGTCTATTTGCAGGAACAAAGGCTCACGACCCCGTGGCAGCAACGAGCTTTCACCAAGCTGTTGGGCTTGCAATACAAGATTGTGTATAAGAAAGGTGTGGAAAATGGAGCAGCCGATGCACTATCTCGCTTACATCATTCAGAGCATGCCATGGCAATCTCAAAATGTCAACCAGCATGGCTCGATGATATCGTGGCCAGCTACAACTCCAACCCTCAAGCACAACGCGTCTTGGAACAGTTGGCAATCCGACCGGACCCAAAGGGTAGTTTCAGCTTGTCAGAAGGGCTTCTGTGCTTCAGGGACCGTATCTGGCTTGGAGGCAGCACCGCGCTGCAACAACAAATCATCTCTGCGTTCCACGACAACCCAGTGGGAGGACACTCAGGATTTCCAGCCACCTACAAGCGAATCAGACGCTTATTCGCTTGGCCAAAAATGAAAGCTCACATTCTCCAATATGTGCAGTGCTGCCAAATCTGTCAACAAGATAAAGCAGAACGAGTGGCTTCGCCAGGACTGCTCCACCCACTTCCTATTCCCACCACATCTTGGGATATGATCACAATGGACTTCATTGATGGTCTGCCACAATCAGGTCAGTACAATTGCATATGGGTTTTGGTCGATAAGATGACCAAGTTCGCTCATTTCTTGCCTCTTGCCCATCCTTACACCGCTTCCCGCGTTGCCCTCCTTTACATGCAACGCATTTATCCCATTCATGGTTTTCCTCAATGTATTGTCTCCGATCGTGACCCTGTTTTCACTAGCCACTTTTGGCAAGAACTCTTCCTCCATGCTGGTACTGATCTCCGCATGAGCACAGCCAACCACCCACAAACCGATGGGCAATCCGAGCGCGTGAACCAATGCCTTGAAACCTTCCTTCGCTGTTTCACTCATTCTTGTCCGAAGCGATGGAGTCAGTGGATCCCTCTTGCACAATTCTGGTACAATGCAGCGCCGCACTCAGCCATTGGCATGACACCATTCATGGCTATGTTCGGCCACGAACCTCGCCATTGGGGCATCACGGCAGCCTCTTCTTGCTCTGTTCCTGCCCTGCAGTCCTGGCTTGAGGAATGCGCCACCATTCAAGACCTGCTGCAACAGCATCTTCAGCGAGCTCGTTTGCGCATGAAACAACAAGCAGACAAGAAACGCTCCGAGCGTGAATTTGAGATCGGCGACAAGGTCTACCTGAAGCTACAACCGTACGTTCAAACATCAGTGGCCAAACGGGCTAACCACAAGCTCTCCTTTCGGTACTATGGACCATACTCCATCATCGCCAAGATCAATCCCGTGGCCTACAGACTGGAGCTGCCAACTAATGCAATAGTCCACCCCGTTTTTCATGTGTCGCTGTTGAGAAAAGCTCTACTGCCAGGTACGCCAGTTCAACAGTAGCTTCCCACTGCTACTAATATACCTAGAGTTCCCGTCAAAGTTTTGGCTTCGCGATGGCGTCGCAAGCATGGCCGCATGGTTGAACAGGTCCTCGTTCGGTGGTCCGATCCTGCGTCAATTGGCGACACTTGGTGTAATGCCCAGGATGGGACCATACCTCCTACGTGTCGAGGCACGACTTAAAGGTATAAGCCCATCCTAGAATGATCTCAAGTTTGGTATCTTTGCACGACTCATGTAAAAGAGGGATTAAAATGCAAAAGGAGATAGTTGGCTTACACTCGCCACTTCACACAATACATTACATAAACAATCATCATACAAAACATCACAGCCCGACTACGGGTAAGATCCAAAAGAAAGATACCAAAACAACAAAAGCCACAGGTCAGGATCGAATCCTAGTAGAAACCACTACTGAACATCGAAACGTCACAAGCAAACGGCCACAAGCTTCATCGGACTCCCGGGTGAAGAATTGAACCAGCTCCTGCTCCATACTGGGCTGAACCTGCATCTGGTGTGGTGAAGTAACTGTGAGCCACAGAGGACTCAGCAATCCCGTTCCCGGGTAACAAGACTATTTAAGCCTTGGGTGAGGACAAGGCTGAAGAAGAACGAGAGGTGAAGGAACAAACAAGAGTCTGCAGCAGCAACTAGCACTAACTTACGTAATAGAGAGCGAGAAGAGAAGAGCATCGGTCGAAAGATGATCATGAAGTGATCCTAGCTAAAGCCGGTCAAACATAACCCCACCGTGTTCAACTCCCGAATCCCTATTCGGAAATTAACAGTCACGGAACACACGCTGGTAGTGTATTGAATCATTGTGTCGAGTTATCTACAACCGGAATTAACAAGCTCCCATCTGCCACATAACCGCGGGCACGGCTTTCGAAAGTTCAAACCCTGCAGGGGTGTTCCAACTTGACCCATTACAAGCCCACGATCCGCGAAGTCGCAACTCCATAGGTGGGAAGACCCGAGTATTCTCGGAATCCCGTGCTCAAGTTAAACCGAACTAAGGTAAGGCTAATCCAGCAAATCCTCCCGGCGTGTCGACACCCTGATAGGTAGCCGCGCGTATCTAGTCTCAGGACACGACCGGATGGGCGATGCTACAGGTTTTTACCAGACCTTGAGTTTCCTCGAGGTGGCCCTGCAGGA
>LR738715.1:533546842-533561962 GCA_902687465.1 Secale cereale
ATGATGCATGTCCGGTTTAAATATGCAAGGCATGGCAAAGTGCACAAACAAATACTACAAGTTAAGTGGAGATCAATATGCAACGAGTTGCATATTGACGAAACACCACATTTAATTATTTAATTGACTCTCGTTATTTACAAGACAAGATTAAATGTTTGTTAACATGGCAAGAGGTGAAGCATAATAAAACTACACTATTAAAGCATTTTAAATGAGGCCGGAAAATAACAACAACATATCCGGAAAATCCCCATGAGCATGTTTAATAATTATAAAGCAACAACAATTAACATTCTCATGTTGTTATTATGATGCGGATGACATGAACAAGTTTATGCAATTATTAATTAAAGGTTGACTTAAAAGAGATATGAGGCATTTGTCACCGTGGTGGAAGGAAAGGGTGCCACGGCAACGATTCCGAAAATGATGCAAAGGCAACAACTCGGTTCCGGTAACTCGTTGAGAGTCCGGTGCAAAAGATAGAATCGACGTGAGCGAGTCAAACGAGATGAAGGTGGGGCGATCCCGTTGCCGGGTTCCCACGAGTCGGTGACGAGGCAACCGAGGAACATGACAAGAGGCACAACGGCCACGAAGCACACACGGGAGACGTTTCATACAACACAAGCAAGCATCACACCGGTCATCCACGGGGTCGTCTCGGTATACCTTCGAAGCGTGCGTTTCGGGACGGTTCGAGAGCGTCGAGGAAGTAGCCGTAGTAGTGGAAGTAGAGGAAGTAGATGTTCCGTTCGGAGAGGAAGTAGACGTTCTCATTTCTTCACCGAAGGTAGTCGTTCTCGTAGCGGTAGTTGTACTCGGGCGACGGTAGTGGTACTCATGTTGTCGGGGTACTTGGCGCGTAGTCGTACACGGATGTAGTGGTACTTGTTCCGTAGCCGTTCACGAGCTCGTTTTCCGTAGAGGTACACGCGGTCTCCGGCGACGGTAGATGTACTAGTCGTTTCGCCGTGTAGAGGTACTTAACATATCGCCGTGTAGTCGAAATAGACGGACGTCGTCGTCGTGGTACATGAGGGTCGTCGAGCGTAGGGGTACTCAGGTCGTAGAGGTACTTGAATCTTCGGTCTCGAAGAGGTACTTGGTCGGGTCGCCGGTAGTCGTACACGGGTCATCTGTCAAAAATTACAGCACAAAGCAACACCAAAACAAAACAAAACTATAGCACGTTCTTGCGGGAAGGGACCCTGGCAGCGGCACGATGAGGTAGTGACGAGGCCGGGGCGGCTCCTGGCCGGAGGGAAGGACGCAGAGGCGCGGACGGAGGAACGCTGGAGTCGCGGAGGAGGGAGCCTCGGAGCTGCTGGCCCGTCGGAGATGAGGGCCTGGCCGGCGCTCGCCGGGCTCGGGGCGGCTTGCTGGAGGACGGCCGCACGGGGTCGGTCGAGGCTGGAGGCGCCTCGGGGTCGCGTCGGGCCCCTGGCCTTGGCGCTGGAGACGGGGCTTGGGCGGCCGGAGGAAGGCCGGGCGCGGTCGCGGACGGAGGCACCCATGGCGAGGCGCTGAGGGCCGGCCTGGTCGAGGCCTTGCGGCGGAGCTCGGCCGGCTCGGCACGGAACGGAGGGAGCCGCAGGAGGGTCGCGCTCGGGGCGTCCTGGCGGGGAGTCAGCAGGGGCGCGGGGCGCATCGGGAGGCAGGCCTGCGCGGCGCAGCCGGCGCTCCTGGCCGGCCCCGTCGATGCGGGCGAGGAGGCGAGGAGGACTGGAGGGAGCCGAGGGGAGGATGGAGAGGTTCGGACGAGCGAGGGGGAAAGAAGAGGAGGATCGAGGCAGAGCAAGCGGGTCGAGGGATCGGGCAGAGAGAGCCAGAGGGAAGCGGTCGAGAGGGAGAGGGAAGATCGAGCGGGGCAGAAGGAGATCGGGCGATGCAGACGAGTGGCGGCGCTCTACGGGAGGACTGGGAGGAGCGAGGGAGATGCTCTAGGGTTAGGGGGTATGCGGGCTGGCCTGGGCCGGAGGTAGTTGGGCCGAGGCGCCCTGGGCCAAGGAGGGAGGAGAGATGCGGGATGAGGCCTGAGGAGTTTTCTTTCTTTTTATTTCCCTTTTAGCAGAGGATAAAAGAGAAGAAAGAAAAAAAAGAGAAGGAGTTAGGGCAAGAATTAGCACACGAGGTCAAAATCCCCGGGCTCACAAAAAAATGTCAGGGAATTTATAAAAATTATCGGAGGGGTTTTTGGAGGAACCTCGATGAACGAGAAAAGAAATAAAGGGAGGTTTGAGGCCAGGAATTGAGATAGAAATGCATGGAGAAATATTGCAAGTGTGTTACGGTGATCCCAAACAATGGAATAATTAATAAATATAGCTCCCTAAGTATTGAGAGACTTTTATATGTTATAAAGAGAAGTCACCTTCCCTCGATTTAAATGGACCGAAGGTCCACACGGTTTATTTAGGTTGAGATGCAAAAATAAAAATGACATGATGGCATGATGACATGATGCAATGCAGAAAAATAAATAACACAAACAGAACTGAAACACACGGGCAACCCGAAACATCTGGAATCTTCTGGGATCTTCTGGAATCTTCTGGAACGTCGGTCTCGGGCGTCACAACTCTCCCACACTAACAGAGGATCTCGACCCGAGATCCTAGAGATATCACCGGGTAAAAACGAAAAAGGAAGAGGTAAAACAAAGTTGCTTCTTTGACGAACGAGTGAAACCAAAGAACCTTGAGAGGTTGAACAAGTTGAAAGAAAGAAAGCAACGGAGATAAACGAATATGAAAAATACTCCGTTAGAAAAGAGTAACACGGAGCATTATGAGAACCTTGAAGGTTGAAAGACAAGAAACAAGAGCTTACGAACCAAAGAATATGAAACCGCAATGGTATAGCCAAGGAATAAGAATGACAGAATTTGGACAGCACTCCGTCTGAAAATGGAAGGAATTGAACAAGAACTTGCCAAGTTGGGAAGATACTTGATGAAATGGACAACATATTGCCTCCAAAACAATTAAAAGAATGGCACAAGGGTAAGAAAGATTCAGACAGCACTCCGGTTAAAAGAGTTAAAACTTGATAAGATGAGGGAACTTGAATGAAGAAACAACACTCCGGTTAAATGATAAGCAAGGGAGAATATGATCTCGATAAAACGATATGATGGTTTGGAGAGAGCAACATTACAAAGCCTCCGGAATGACAGAATAGCATATAACTCAATGAAGAATGAATGGAGAAGAAAAAGACAACTTCTCCCAAAATGAATTGAAGAGTATCCTTACGAAGAAGTGTTGAACGTGGTTGATGGAAAATCAACAACGAAACGAATGAGGTTCATGTGGGCTTATGGAAAACATCTCAAAATTATGAGGTGACAACCCGCCACTAATGGAAAACAATTTGATTGGATTGATATCAACAAGGAGACGATAAACTTATTCACCGGAATGAAAAATGAAGAACTTGGGTCATTTATAAGCACCATAATTGCAACAATCCTTAGGGAAAGCTTTTAGGTGAAATACAACCCAAGATAACTCCAAGAGATAAAAATGAGGGGTTGAAAGAATCTCCTGAACAAAGAAAATGATGGGTTTAAATATCCCATTCTTGATAACTCGTGAATCATGAACATGAAGGAATTGACAAGAATGACATAACACCATCTGAAAAGATAAGGTGGAAAGAATTGCAATTAGAAAGTATGATGAAGAAAGCTTGAACTCCAACAAGAATGTTGATGAAAACTTCGAGGATGAATTAAAACATGAAGAACCACCATGAAAAACTCCGGTAATGAAAGCATGAGAAGTGGAAGATGAAAAGAATAAGATTCAAGGCCTGGATGAATTAGTTGGAGCTTTGGAATGATATAAATGAAACAACATGGATCTTCGGAAAACAAGATGAACAACTTGGAACTGAGAATATGATATGATGAACAAGCTCCAGACAAAGAATTAAATCCCCTGAAGGAACAAGAATAAGAGTTATGTTATGCATCTCCTTCACCAATTAAATTGATTACAACCAAAGGATTTGGCAAACTACTTATTCTCGTTGCAAAGAATTAAAGAGAGATCTAGCACAAGCTTGGGTAATTCTTCAACGAACCACCGGTAGGATTATGAAAAGAACAAATGAATTAAAATGATAACAACGGAAGGGTAAACTTGAAAGAACCACCGTAAGAATAGGAGACGAACGAAGAGACATCAATGAAGAATATTTGGAGGACGAAGTTGAAAACTGAGAACGAAGAAATCTTCTGAAATGATGGCCTTCGGAGGATCACAAAGAAAAGAATTCATGAAATGCTCCGGACGGTTATAAACAGAATTCCTCACAATCGAAACAACTATGAGGATGGCATGAAGCTAGAAACACGAATCTTCAAGAGAACGGCCAAGATTTAAGAGAAGCACTTCTCCGGTCTCCAAATGTTGAGAATGAAGACGAGAAATGCCATGAAGAATTGTTGAGCACTTCGGAATGAAGAATTAGAAGGTTGAACCAATGATGAAAAGAATTGAAAGCGATCTTGGAGGAGGCATGTGACTGATGGGAATCATTCTTACGTCGCACTTTGAAAGGAATTCTCCGGAAAATAGAAGAGTCAGGTAAGATCCTGGAAAAAAGACCTGTGGGTTAAGGCCCACTCAAAGAAATCACCGTTAGAAAAGATTGCTTGAGAGATATTGCACCGGTTGAATTAAATGGCTTGAATAAGAAGACAATGCTCAAAATAGCTTGAAATGATTAAGAATGGAATTATGAATCTTCAGCACTCCGGATATGAATAGCAAGAGGAGAATGATTAATTGGTGCACCGGAATAAGAAAGCATTGTGAAATGAGGAAAAAGGATAAGATTAAACCGAAATCTTGAATTACATCCACCGGAAGAATTGAGAACAAAAGAATGATGAACTTGAAGCTCTTGAGCATCTTCGCGATAAATCACCGGATAAGAACATTGACGGAGAGGAATGAAGAAACATCACATGAATAAAATGGATATTTCATTTAAGAATTCTTGCTCCGAGAAGAAAAAAAAGGGGTGGGAGGGTGGGGAAAACAAGGACAACTTGGGATGAATGAAACAGACAAATCGTCGGACTTCTCAACGACGTCCGTATGGAATAACTTCAAGAGAAGGCACACCGGTTGAAAAGAATTAACATGAAGATCTTGATGGTCAAGAAGAATTAGCACTCCCATAGAAATATGAGAACACCGATTAGGAAAGGTATGGAATCAACATTTGACATCGAAGCAACTCGAATACCAGAATCAACAAGAACAAAGGATAGATATGCAACATGATCTTCACAATATCATTCGAACAGAGGATTGAACGAATGAATTCCGCAGGTACATCAACTCGACGAGAAGCCACTAGGAGAACAGAAGGTAAATAAAAAGGAACAAGGAACAGATAGAACAAACACAAGATAGAAGCTTCGTTCGACATCTTCGTGCTGAAAGCTCATGGAACGTGTTACAAAAGGGTTTTGCAATCCCCGGATCAGCATAGCCAAGGACCCTTTAAGATGCAACTCCCGATCAGAACAAGTCCATAAAACCACTTCACTCAATGTAGAACCCCGAACTTCATATCGAGCATCCGTTGGAAGAATGCCTAGAACTACTAGATGAACCCACCTATAGATTTCCAAAAGTTTCCAGTTATGCAATCAGGTGTTGGGGATACACGGGAAGCACCGCGCAATCAACTCTAAACCTACATCCAGGTGTATCCATCCTTCAACACATAACCAGTCTTTCTCGGAAACTGTTTACCTCGGACCTTCGAAAAGCATCCACTATAACAAGCTATGGCAATACTCTCGAACTACCTCCCCAGTACTGGGTGATGTCGGGGTTATCTTGCCACTGGCCGTATAGGAGAGATTTTCGATGTCGGCCGTCTTAAGTATTTAGTACTGCCGCGATATGCTTGTTACAATGATACCCCGAAGCTCAACTCCTCGGTAACAGGAGGCATCGAGAACAATATCCTTGTCACAAGAACATCGAAACAATCCCAGAATACTCGCGGGATCCTAAAAAAAAATTTGGTGCAATTTTTGAAGATAGGAGAGACAAGAGTAATCGTCAGGAGTCCTCACCAGAGAGAAAGGGGATGAGAAGCAAAGAAATCCTACTCTCCGATATAATATAGGACTCAAAACATTTTCAGTGTGTGCCTAGACTCAACCGTCAACGATTCGATCAATCAGTGGGGGCTTCTAGGTCGGAGAAGGCTCTGAATACCAACTTGTAATGCCCAGGATGGGACTATACCTCCTACGTGTCGAGGCACGACTTAAAGGTATAAGCCCATCCTAGAATGATCTCAAGTTTGGTATCTTTGCACGACTCATGTAAAAGAGGGATTAAAATGCAAAAGGAGATAGTTGGCTTACACTCGCCACTTCACACAATACATTACATAAACAATCATCATACAAAACATCACAGCCCGACTACGGGTAAGATCCAAAAGAAAGATACCAAAACAACAAAAGCCACAGGTCAGGATCGAATCCTAGTAGAAACCACTACTGAACATCGAAACGTCACAAGCAAACGGCCACAAGCTTCATCGGACTCCCGGGTGAAGAACTGAACCAGCTCCTGCTCCATACTGGGCTGAACCTGCATCTGGTGTGGTGAAGTAACTGTGAGCCACAGAGGACTCAGCAATCCCGTTCCCGGGTAACAAGACTATTTAAGCCTTTGGTGAGGACAAGGCTGAAGAAGAACGAGAGGTGAAGGAACAAACAAGAGTCTGCAGCAGCAACTAGCACTAACTTACGTAATAGAGAGCGAGAAGAGAAGAGCATCGGTCGAAAGATGATCACGAAGTGATCCTAGCTAAAGCCGGTCAAACATAACCCCACCGTGTTCAACTCCCGAATCCCTATTCGGAAATTAACAGTCACGGAACACACGCTGGTAGTGTATTGAATCATTGTGTCGAGTTATCTACAACCGGAATTAACAAGCTCCCATCTGCCACATAACCGCGGGCACGGCTTTCGAAAGTTCAAACCCTGCAGGGGTGTTCCAACTTGACCCATTACAAGCCCACGATCCGCGAAGTCGCAACTCCATAGGTGGGAAGACCCGAGTATTCTCGGAATCCCGTGCTCAAGTTAAACCGAACTAAGGTAAGGCTAATCCAGCAAATCCTCCCGGCGTGTCGACACCCTGATAGGTAGCCGCGCGTATCTAGTCTCAGGACACGACCGGATGGGCGATGCTACAGGTTTTTACCAGACCTTGAGTTTCCTCGAGGTGGCCCTGCAGGACCCCCATTTCGGACCAACACTCATGTGGAGCACTGGCCCGGGGTTGTTGAATTAAGAATAAAAGGGATAGCTAGTCCACATGCAAGTTTTTATTAGTTTGTTATTAGGCAAATAGTACCAAAGGTTGGGACTTGCTGGAAAAGACTTAGCACTTAGCGGTTTATCAAGGGGGTCCCATACACCCCAACCGTGTTAGGAACGCATAATCAAGGAACATAACACCGGTTTATACGGTTCCTAACGGCATGAGTGGAACAAATCACCAAGCAAAAGGCTTAGCCTTCCACCCTTGCCAGTATATAAATGATTTCATTTTTAAGCATTTATATAGTGTGATATAACCCAACCAAACTTCAACATGAAGCAAGCATCTTCAATCTTCACCTACAACTAGCAATGCTATAAGAAGGGCTGAGCGAAGCGTACTTAGCCAAGCAACGGTTTGCATAGGTAGGTTGGTTAAACATGGCAATTGGCTACAAGTAGGAGGCTGACAGGAAAGACATGGGCATCGAGGCAAAGCTATAGATCGAGACTACTAGCAATAGGCAAAAATAGTAATGGTATCCGGGTTCGGTCATCTTGCCTGGGATTCCACAAGGGAGAAGAACGGATCCAAGAAGAAGACGGAGCAACAGTCGAGAGAATCCTCACAACTCCGGAACGAAACCGAAGCTATCAAGAGAAGCAACCGGAAAGAAGCAAACAACACGGTAAACACACAATCATCAACATGGCATACGATGCACATCCAAATATGATGCATGTCCGGTTTAAATATGCAAGGCATGGCAAAGTGCACAAACAAAAACTACAAGTTAAGTGGAGATCAATATGCAACGAGTTGCATATTGACGAAACACCACATTTAATTATTTAATTGACTCTCGTTATTTACAAGACAAGATTAAATGTTTGTTAACATGGCAAGAGGTGAAGCATAATAAAACTACACTATTAAAGCATTTTAAATGAGGCCGGAAAATAACAACAACATATCCGGAAAATCCCCATGAGCATGTTTAATAATTATAAAGCAACAACAATTAACATTCTCATGTTGTTATTATGATGCGGATGACATCAACAAGTTTATGCAATTATTAATTAAAGGTTGACTTAAAAGAGATATGAGGCATTTGTCACCGTGGTGGAAGGAAAGGGTGCCACGGCAACGATTCCGAAAATGATGCAAAGGCAACAACTCGGTTCCGGTAACTCGTTGAGAGTCCGGTGCAAAAGATAGAATCGACGTGAGCGAGTCAAACGAGATGAAGGTGAGGCGATCCCGTTGCCGGGTTCCCACGAGTCGGTGACGAGGCAACCGAGGAACATGACAAGAGGCACAACGGCCACGAAGCACACACGGGAGACGTTTCATACAACACAAGCAAGCATCACACCGGTCATCCACGGGGTCGTCTCGGTATACCTTCGAAGCGTGCGTTTCGGGACGGTTCGAGAGCATCGAGGAAGTAGCCGTAGTAGTGGAAGTAGAGGAAGTAGATGTTCCGTTCGGAGAGGAAGTAGACATTCTCATTTCTTCACCGAAGGTAGTCGTTCTCGTAGCGGTAGTTGTACTCGGGCGACGGTAGTGGTACTCATGTTGTCGGGGTACTTGGCGCGTAGTCGTACACGGATGTAGTGGTACTTGTTCCGTAGCCGTTCACGAGCTCGTTTTCCGTAGAGGTACACGCGGTCTCCGGCGACGGTAGATGTACTAGTCGTTTCGCCGTGTAGAGGTACTTAACATATCACCGTGTAGTCGAAATAGACGGACGTCGTCATCGTGGTACATGAGGGTCGTCGAGCGTAGGGGTACTCAGGTTGTAGAGGTACTTGAATCTTCGGTCTCGAAGAGGTACTTGGTCGGGTCGCCGGTAGTCGTACACGGGTCATCTGTCAAAAATTACAGCACAAAGCAACACCAAAACAAAACAAAACTACAGCACGTTCTTGCGGGAAGGGACCCTGGCAGCGGCACGACGAGGTAGTGACGAGGCCGGGGCGGCTCCTGGCCGGAGGGAAGGACGCAGAGGCGCGGACGGAGGAACGCTGGAGTCGCGGAGGAGGGAGCCTCGGAGCTGCTGGCCCGTCGGAGATGAGGGCCTGGCCGGCGCTCGCCGGGCTCGGGGCGGCTTGCTGGAGGACGGCCGCACGGGGTCGGTCGAGGCTGGAGGCGCCTCGGGGTCGCGTCGGGCCCCTGGCCTTGGCGCTGGAGACGGGGCTTGGGCGGCCGGAGGAAGGCCGGGCGCGGTCGCGGACGGAGGCACCCATGGCGAGGCGCTGAGGGCCGGCCTGGTCGAGGCCTTGCGGCGGAGCTCAGCCGGCTCGGCACGGAACGGAGGGAGCCGCAGGAGGGTCGCGCTCGGGGCGTCCTGGCGGGGAGTCAGCAGGGGCGCGGGGCGCATCGGGAGGTAGGCCTGCGCGGCGCAGCCGGCGCTCCTGGCCGGCCCCGTCGATGCAGGCGAGGAGGCGAGGAGGACTGGAGGGAGCCGAGGGGAGGATGGAGAGGTTCGGACGAGCGAGGGGGAAAGAAGAGGAGGATCGAGGCAGAGCAAGCGGGTCGAGGGATCGAGCAGAGAGAGCCAGAGGGAAGCGGTCGAGAGGGAGAGGGAAGATCGAGCGGGGCAGAAGGAGATCGGGCGATGCAGACGAGTGGCGGCGCTCTGCGGGAGGACTGGGAGGAGCGAGGGAGATGCGCTAGGGTTAGGGGGTATGCGGGCTGGCCTGGGCCGGAGGGAGTTGGGCCGAGGCGCCCTGGGCCAAGGAGGGAGGAGAGATGCGGGATGAGGCCTGAGGAGTTTTCTTTCTTTTTATTTCCCTTTTAGCAGAGGATAAAAGAGAAGAAAGAAAAAAAAGAGAAGGAGTTAGGGCAAGAATTAGCACACGAGGTCAAAATCCCCGGGCTCACAAAAAAATGTCAGGGAATTTATAAAAATTATCGGAGGGGTTTTTGGAGGAACCTCGATGAACGAGAAAAGAAATAAAGGGAGGTTTGAGGCCAGGAATTGAGATAGAAATGCATGGAGAAATATTGCAAGTGTGTTACGGTGATCCCAAACAATGGAATAATTAATAAATATAGCTCCCTAAGTATTGAGAGACTTTTATATGTTATAAAGAGAAGTCACCTTCCCTCGATTTAAATGGACCGAAGGTCCACACGGTTTATTTAGGTTGAGATGCAAAAATAAAAATGACATGATGGCATGATGACATGATGCAATGCAGAAAAATAAATAACACAAACAGAACTGAAACACACGGGCAACCCGGAACATCTGGAATCTTCTGGGATCTTCTGGAATCTTCTGGAACGTCGGTCTCGGGCGTCACACTTGGGAAGACAAAGAAGAACTTCAAGCTCTATTCCCTGCTGCAGAGGCTTGGGGACAAGCCTCATCGCAAGAAGGAGGGGGTGTCAAGGCCACAAGCAGCCCAGCACCAAGACCCAACAACGAACCGGCCTCGCCACCAGCTCGGCCCATAAGGCAGAAGCGGCCCAACCGCAAGCTCAGCGGCCCTGAGTGGGTGTGACGCTGCCTGCTACTTAACACATCTCCACCCACTGGTGCTAGGTATCCAGTGGATCACGGCACGGACCCGGCGGCGGCTCTCTTCCCCTTCCCCTGTTCTCCAATTCTTGTATCCAGAGATTGTAACCCCAAATCGCTACCTGAACTCGTGAATTGAGTGCTAGATCGAGCTATATACTAGTGGGTTGCTTACAAGTAGAGAATCATCGTAACAAGAAAATAAAGTTTCTACGATATGATCGCGGAGGCAAATATTCGAGTTACGAGTTTGGTCTTCATTTAAAACAATGTGGAATAGTTTTACAACTCACGCCACCTGGAACACCATAACGTAATGGTATGTCCGAACGTCGTAACCGTACTTTATTAGATATGGTGCAATCTATGATGTCTCTTACCGATTTACCGCTATCATTTTGGGGTTATGCATTAGAGATAGTTGCACTACATACGGAGCAAAATGAGTGAATCTACACTCTACAATATGTCTACATACATCCGTATGTTGTAGTCCATTTGAAATGTCTAGAAAGATAAATATTTGGGAACGGAGGGAGTATCATTGAAGCCCATGGCCTGTAATATGTCAATCATCGCAGAGTGTTCTATTGTATCGAAGGCCTTGGAAAAATCAAGTTTCAGGATAAATGATTTCACCCTTGACGATTGGCATTGATAGATGTACTCGAAAGACCACGCTAGGCAGTCTTGGATGGTCCTTCCCCTCAGGAATCCATACTGGCTTTTGTGAATAATCTTGACTATTAATTTTTGTAGCTGGTTTGCCAAGATTTTTATGATGATTTTAAGACAGCAATTGAGCAAAGTAATGGGTCGGTAATCATTTGGGGACTCTAGATAAGTTATTTTTGGAATCAATGTGATGCAGCCATAGTTGATGCTCTCAATATCCAGTTCACCCGTATAGAAATCATTACACAATTGGTAGATATCATCTTTTATGATATGCTAGCATGACTTAATAAAGTGGCCGGAGAATCCATCAGGCACCGGTGCTCTATCGGCCGGCATTTGTTTTATAACATTGTTGATCTCATTTGTGAAGGACAGTGTCAAATCATCAAGCTCACCAGATTTGTCGATAATCAATGGAAGGTCGAACTTCTGGTTCAGAGGCGAGGAGTGCCCAAGTTTTTCTTTGAAAGTGTAAAAAACATATTATTAGTCCTACCCTTGGTTTAATGGTTATTGCATTTTAAATTTACAAAAATGGAATTCAAATGCACGAGTTGCTTCACTACAAAGATTTGCTTACCGTGCCCAGATTGAAAGTTGTTTGCATGGGACAAGTGTGGGAACCATTCCATGCATGAATGTATAGAATGTTACTTCCTCCGTCCATAATATAAGAGTGTCAAAAATGCTCTTATATTATGGGACGAATGGAGTAGGTTGATGGCATTTTCCTACATAAATGTATAAAATGTTACTAAAACAGTTTTATATTATGGGACAGAGGGAGTAGATTGGTGGCATTTTCCTAAAAAGTGTGGTGCTAGTTTATTTAGTAAATTTATTAAATGACAACCTTTTGCATGCTGTAAGCAGGTCCGTAGACAAATTAGACAAGAAATATTTTAGGCCACGTGTAGTTTCCATGGCAAAACCACCCAATGCGCTCGACCCATCAAACAAGTTGGTTATGACGGCCAACATGTATAAGAAAAAAAGTTGTCGCCAAAAATTGGTAGCAGGAGCTAACATACAATGGATACGAGGCAGAGCGTCGCGGCGGTGGTGAAGCCGTCGTTGCCCACCGATGGCGGTGCCCCGGCCACGGCGTCGTTCCGTCTCCGTAACGGCAGCCTCAACTCGGTTCGCCTCCGGCGGGTGTTCGACCTGTTCGACAAGAACGGCGACGGTGAGATCACGGTGGACGAGCTGGCGCAGGCGCTGGATTCACTGGGGCTCGTGGCCGACCGCGAGGGCCTGGCCTCCACCGTGGGCGCGTACGTCCCCGAGGGCGCGGCGGGGCTTCGGTTCCAAGACTTCGAGTGCCTCCACCGTGAGCTGGGTGACGCGCTCTTCGGCGCGCTGGACGACGTGCCCGAGGATGGCGAGGCCGGCGCGGGCGGGGACGAGGAGGAGATGAAGGAGGCGTTTAAGGTGTTCGACGTGGACGGCGACGGCTTCATCTCGGCAACCGAGCTGCAAGAGGTGCTCAAGAAGCTGGGCCTCCCCGAGGGCGGCAGCCTCGCCACCGTTCGCCAGATGATTTGCAACGTCGACCGTAACAGCGACGGCCGCGTCGACTTTGGGGAGTTCAAGTGCATGATGAAGGGGATCACGGTGTGGGGCGCGTGACCATCGAAACCAATCGTGTCCGATCGCACGCTGCGCATCGTCTCGTTCATAGGTGGCGATCAGAATCGGTTTCCGTCGATCAAGTACACCATCTTAAATTGGTTGCTAATGTACATGTGCATATATCTTTTATTCATGCGACCTTGATACGATCCTTAACCCCTCTGTTCGATCTACATATCAGTTCCTCACATAATCTGGGTACAATTAACGAATTAGTAGCAGCAAGAAGGGGGATCGGGAAGTGAGAGCCGGGGGATGGGAGAAGGGGATAACGCCACAGGCGGCCGGTTCGGGTTTCAGTTCTTCCGTGCCTCTTTCAGAAATGAAGTGCAGTATATATATGCAGGTCACTCTCCCCTTGGGCCTTGTGGGCTGGTCTTGGGCTCCTCATGGCAAGTTATTCCCGTGACATTCCTTCCTCCTTTAAAAATCGGCTTGACCCCAAGCCGACGCCGGAGAGTTTTTCCCCGGGGTGGCACTGCTAGAGTGATGGTAACCTTCACGGTAGTAGCCAAGGTCGAGGTAGACTTGATCAAGGTCGAAGAGACTAGCGTCGTTGAGGTTTTGCAGTCATTGTGTGCATGGGCTTGGTGGAAGTTGAAGTAGTTCTTGTGGCTGGATGCCTCCTTATACTGCCGCGGTCACAATGGTAGCCTTCTTGGTAGTAGTAGTAGTAGTAGCTGGGGTGGGCTTGAATGAAATCGACGTGGTAATATTGGCCAATGCAGACTTGATCTTGGTACAAGGTGTGAATGATGTGAATCTTGTCCACAAAGGCATTGAGGTAGTAGTGGTGGTTGGCGGAGGTGGGTACCATGATACTCCTCCCTGCTTGGAAAGGAGCTGGATCCCAAGGTAGCCAGTTATCCTCAATGCAAGGTATTGCTGCCGCCCTATGTAAGGCATAGTAATTTGCACATCTAGTCAATAGTGAGTATAGATCCTCTGCCATTACCAAGTAATAGGCCACCCAACAGTTGCCCAGGTGAAAGGTATGTTGTGTTAAGTTCCATGGCAACTCATCCTCTGTTGGGTAACGTAGTATTTTAAAATTTTCCTACGATCACGCAAGATCTATCTACCAGATGCATAGCAACGAGAGGGGAGAGTGTGTCTACGTACCCTCGTAGACCGGGAGCGGAAGCGTCAAGTGACGCGGTTGATGTTGTCGAACTTCTTCGCGATCCAACCGATCAAGCACCGAACGTACGGCACCTCCGCGTTCAGCACACGTTCAGCTTGATGACGTCCCACGAGCTCTTGATCCAGTTGAGCTTCACGGGAGAGTTTCGTCAGCACGACGGCGTGGTGACGGATATGATGTGTTCACTGGCGCAGGGCTTCGCCTAAGCTCCGCGACGGTACGACCGAGGTGTGATTCTGTGGAGGGGGGCACCGCACACGGCTAAAACAATTCAACTTGTGTGTCTTTGGGTGCCCCCTGCCCCCGTATATAAAGGAGCAAGGGAGGGAGGCCGGCCAGCCTCTCCTGGTGCGGCTAGGGAGGGAGTCCTACTAGGAATAGGATTGCAATCCTATTCCTAGTAGGATTCACCGAAAGGAAGAAGGGGGAAAGGAATAGGAGAGGTGGCGCCCCCCAATCCTAGTCCAACTAGGATTCCTAGGTGGGGGCGCCGGCCAGCCCTATGGGCTGCCTCTCTCTCACCCTTTAGGCCCACTATGGACCATCCCCTCTCGTAGGGGGTTCCGGTAACCCCCTCCGGCATTCCCGATAAATCCGAAACTTTTCCGGTATACTTCCGGTGTCCGAATATAGCCGTCCAATATATCAATCTTTATGTCTCGGACATTCCGAGACTCCTCGTCATGTCCGTGATCTCATCCGGGACTCCGAACTACCTTCGGTACATCAATACTCAAAAACTCATAATACCGATCGTCATCAAACGTTAAGCGTGCGGACCCTACGGGTTCGAGAACTATGTAGACATGACCGAG
>LR738715.1:533568696-533595185 GCA_902687465.1 Secale cereale
AATGCAATGTAGGCATGTATTCCAAATATAGTCATACGTGCTTATGGAAAAGAACTTGCATGCCATCTTTTGTCCTACCCTCCCGTGGCAGCGGGGTCCTATTGGAAACTAAGGGATATTAAGGCCTCCTTTTAATAGAGTACCGGACCAAAGCATTAACACATAGTGAATACATGAACTCCTCAAACTATGGTCATCACCGGGAGTGGTCCCGATTATTGTCACTTCGGGGTTGCCGGATCATAACACATAGTAGGTGACTATAGACTTGCAAGATAGGATCAAGAACACACATATATTCATGGAAACATAATAGGTTCAGATCTGAAATCATGGCACTCGGGCCCCAGTGACAAGCATTACGCATAGCAAAGTCATAGCAACATCAATCTCAGAACATAGTGGATACTAGGGATCAAGCCCTAACAAAACTAACTCGATTACATGATAGATACCATCCAACCCATCACCGTCCAGCAAGCCTACGATAGAATTACCACACACAGCGGTGAGCATCATGGAATTGGTGATGGAGGAAGGTTGATGATGACGATGGCGATGATCTCCACTCTCCGGAGCCCCGAACGGACTCCAGATCAGCCCTTCCGAGAGAGATTAGGGCTTGGTGACGGCTCCGTCTCGTGAAACGCGATAATTCCTTCTCCCTGATTTTTTTCTCCCCGAAAGTGAAGATATAGGATCTGGGGGTACGTCGGTAAGTCATCAGGGGGCCCACGAGGCAGGGGGCGCCCCCCACCCTCGTGGACTGGCCCAAGGCCCCCTGGTGTGGATCTTCTTGCAGGTATTTTTTATATTTTCCAAAATAATTCTTCGTTGATTTTCAGGCGATTTCGAGAACTTTTTATTCCGCACAAAAACAACAACATGGCAGTTCTGCTGAAAACAACATCAGTCCGGGTTAGTTCCATTCAAATCACGCAAGTTAGAGTCCAAAACAAGGGCAAAAGGGTTTGAAAAAGTAGATACGTTGGAGACGTATCAACTCCCCCAAGCTTAAACTTTTGCTTGTCCTCAAGCAATTCAGTTGATAAACTGAAAGTGATAAAGAAAAACTTTGACAAACTCTGATTGCTCTTCTTGTTGTAAATATGTAAGCTAGCATTCAGGTTTTCAACAAGTTCATGAACTAACCACATTCACAATAACTTTCACGTCTCAAGACTACTCACATCAATGTCATAATCAACTAGCGAGAAATAATAATAAACCTCGGATGACAATACTTTCTCAAAACAATCATGATATGATATAACAAGATGGTATCTATCTAGCCCTTTCTGAGACTGCAAAACATAAATGCAGAGCACCTTTAAAGATCAAGGACTGACTAGACATTGTAATTCATGGTAAAAGAGATCCAGTCATGATCATACTCAATGCAAATTAATAGTAATACATGCAATGACAAAGTTGCTGTCCTACTAGTGCTCTTTGATAAGAGGATGATGACTCTGCATAAAAGTAAATAGATAGGCCCTTCGCAGAGGGAAGCAGGGATTTGTAGAGGTGCCAGAGCTTGATTTTTAAATACAGATGAATAACATTTTGAGCGGTATACTTTCATTGTCAACATAACAACCAAGAATCTCGATATCACCCATGCTACGCACATTATAGGTGGTTCCCAAACAGAATGGTAAAGTTTATACTCCCCAACCACCAACAAGCACACTCCACGACTAGCCCGAAACAACGGGTACTGTCCAAACCAGCAACAGCCCTGGGGGAGTTTTGTTTAATTATTATGATTTTGAGCATGGGACTGGGCATCCAGGTTACCAGCCATTTTTCTCATGAATGATGAGCGGAGTCCACTTATCGTGAGAATAACCCACCTAGCATGGAAGATATAGACAACCCTAGTTGATACATGAGATGTTCGAGCATACAAAATAGAATTTCATTTGAAGGTTTAGATTTTGGCACATACAAATTTACTTGGAACGACAAGTAAATACCGCATATAGGAAGGTATGGTGGACTCATAAGGAATAACTTTGGGGTTTATGGAAGTGGATGCACAAGTAGTACTCCCGCTTAGTACAGGTGAAGGCTAGAAAGAGACTGTGAAGCGACCAGCTAGAGAGCAACAACGGTCTTGAACATGCATTAAAATTAATCAACAATGAATGCAAGCATGAGTAGGATATAAATCACCATGAACATAAATATCGTGAAGGCTATGTTGATTTGTTTCAACTACATGCGTGAACATGCACCAAGTCAATTCACTTAAATCGTTCAAAGGAGGATACCACCCATCATACCACATCACAACCATTTTAATATCATGTTGGCATGCAAGATAGACCATTATAAAAACTCAGCTAATTAAGCACGGCATAAGCAGCTATGATCTCTAATTGTCATTGCAAGCATGTTTCATTCATAACAAGCTGAATCAGGAACGATGAGCAATCATATTTACAAAAACAAAAGAGGTCGAGTTCATACCAGCTTTTCTCATCTCAATTAGTGAAGGAAATATGCCCTAGAGGCAATAATAAAGATGTTATTTGTATTTCCTTATATCATGATAAATGTCTTTTATTCATGCTAGAATTGTATTAACCGGAAACTTAGTACATGTGTGAATACATAGACAAAACAGAGTGTCCCTAGTATGCCTCTACTAGACTAGCTCATTGATCAAAGATGGTTATGTTTCCTAACCATAGACATGAGTTGTCATTTGATCAACGGGATCACATCATTAGGAGAATGATGTGATGGACAAGACCCATCCGTTAGCATAGCACTATGATCGTTTAGTTTTACTGCTAGTGCTTTCTTCATGACTTATACATGTTCCTATGACTATGAGATTATGCAACTCCCGAATACCGTAGGAACACCTTGTGTGCTATCAAACGTCACAACGTAACTGGGTGATCATAAAGATGCTCTACAGGTGTCTCCGAAAGTATTCGTGGTGTTGGCATAGATCAAGATTAGGATTTATCACTCCGAGTGTCGGAGAGGTATCTCTGGGCCCTCTCGGTAACACACATCACAATAAGCCTTGCAAGCAAAAGACTAATGAGTTAGTCACGAGATGATGTGTTACGGAACGAGTAAAGAGACTTGCTGGTAACGAGATTGAACTAGGTATAGAAATACCGATGATCGAATCTCGGGCAAGTAACATACCGTTTGACAAAAGGAACAACGTATGTTGTTATGCGGTTCTGACCGATAAAAGATCTTCGTAGAATATGTAGGAGCCAATATGAACATCCAGGTTCCGCTATTGGTTATTGACCAGAGATGAGTCTCGGTCATGTCTACATAGTTCTCGAACCCGTAGGGTCCGCACGCTTAACGTTTGATGACGATCGGTATTATGAGTTTTTGAGTATTGATGTACCAAAGGTAGTTCGGAGTCCCGGATGAGATCACGGACATGACGAGGAGTCTCGGAATGTCTGAGACATAAAGATTGATATATTGGACGGCTATATTCGGACACCGGAAGTATACCGGAAAAGTTTCGGATTTATCGGGAATGCCGGAGGGGGTTACCGGAACCCCCTACGAGAGGGGATGGTCCATAGTGGGCCTAAAGGGTGAGAGAGAGGCAGCCCATAGGGCTGGCCGGCGCCCCCACCTAGGAATCCTAGTTGGACTAGGATTGGGGGGGCGCCACCTCTCCTATTCCTTTCCCCCTTCTTCCTTTCGGTGAATCCTACTAGGAATAGGATTGCAATCCTATTCCTAGTAGGAGTCTCTTCCCTAGCCGCACCATAGAGAGTTGGCCGGCCCTCCTCCCTTGCTCCTTTATATACGGGGGCAGGGGGGCACCCAAAGACACACAAGTTGAATTGTTTTAGCCGTGTGCGGTGCCCCCCTCCACAGAATCACACCTCGGTCGTACCGTCGCGAAGCTTAGGAGAAGCCCTGCGCCGGTGAACACATTATATCCGTCACCACGCCGTCGTGCTGACGAAACTCTCCCGTGAAGCTCAACTGGATCAAGAGCTCGTGGGACGTCATCAAGCTGAACGTGTGCAGAACGCGGAGGTGCCGTACGTTTGGTGCTTGATCGGTTGGATCGCGAAGAAGTTCGACAACATCAACCGCGTCACTTGACGCTTCCGCTCCCGGTGTATGAGGGTACGTAGACACACTCTCCCCTCTCGTTGCTATGCATCTGGTAGATAGATCTTGCGTGATCGTAGGAAAATTTTAAAAAACTACGTTCCCCATCAGTGGCATCATGAGCCAGGTCTATGCGTAGATGATATGCACGAGTAGAACACAATGAGATTGTGGACGATACTTGTCATACTGCTTACCAGCATGTCATACTTTGCTTCGGCGGTATTGTGAGATGAAGCGGCCCGGACCGACATTACGCGTACGCTTACGCGAGACTGGTTTCACCGTTACGAGCACTCGTTGCTTAAAGGTGACTGGCAGGTGTCTGTCTCTCTCACTTTAGCTGAATCAAGTGTGGCTACGCCCGGTCCTTGTGAAGGTTAAAACAGCACATACTTGACGAAACATCGTTGTGGTTTTGTATGCGTAGGTAAGAACGGTTCTTGCTAAAGCCCGTAGCAGCCACGTAAAACTTGCAACAACAAAGTAGAGGACGTCTAACTTGTTTTTGCAGGGCATGTTGTGATGTGATATGGTCAAGACATGATGAGTTATACGGTTTTTGTATGAGATGATCATGTTTTGCGAGGGTGATCATGACGGTGCTTTGGAGATGGAGATCAAAAGCACAAGATGATGATGGCCATATCATGTCACATATTTTGATTGCATGTGATGTTTATCTTATTATGCTTCTTATTTTGCTTAGATCGACGGTAGCATTATAAGATGATCCCTTACTAAATTTCAAGGTATAAGTGTTCTCCCTGAGTATGCACCGTTGCGAAAGTTCGTCGTGCCGAGACACCACGTGATGATCGGGTGTGATAAGCTCTACGTTCAAATACAACGGGTGTAAGCCAGTTTTGCACACGCAGAATACTCGGGTTAAACTTGACGAGCCTAGCATATACAGATATGGCCTCGGAACACTGGAGACCGAAAGGTCGAGCGTGAATCATATAGTAGATATGATCAACATAAGATGTTCACCATTGAAACTACTCCATCTCACGTGATGATCGGACATGGTTTAGTTGATTTGGATCACGTGATCATTTAGATGACCGGAGGGATGTCTATCTAAGTGGGAGTTCTTAAGTAATATGATTAATTGAACTTTAATTTATCATGAACTTAGTCCTGGTAGTATTAGCATATCTATGTTGTAGATCAATAGCTCGCGATATTGCTCCCCGTTTATTTTTCATATGTTCCTAGAGAAAACCAAGTTGAAAGATGTTAGTAGCAATGATGCGGAATTGTTCCGTGATCTGAGGATTATCCTCATTGCTGCACAGAGAAATATGTCCTTGATGCACCGCTAGGTGACAGACCTATTGCAGGAGCAGATGTAGACGTTATGAACGTTTTGACAAAAGCTCGGTATGATGACTACTTGATAGTTTAGTGCACCATGCTTTACGGCTTATAACCGGGACTTCAAAAACGTTTTGAACGCCACGGAGCATATAAGATGTTCCAAGAGTTGAAATTAGTATTTCATACTCATGCCCGTGTCGAGAGGTATAAGACTTCTGACAGTACTTTTCCTACAAGATGGAGGAGAATAGCTCAACCAGTGAGCATGTGCTCAGATTGTCTGGGTACTACAATTACTTTAATCAAGTGGGAGTTAATCTTCCAGATAAGATAGTAATTGACAAAGTTCTCTAGTCACTATCACCAAGTTAGTAGAACTTTGTGATGAACTATAATATGCAAGGGATAACGAAAGGAATTCCCAGCTCTTCGCGATACTGAAGTAGGCGAAGGTAGAAATCATGAAAAAGCATCAAGTGTTGATGGTTAACAAGACCACTTGTTTCAAGTAAAGGGCAAAGGGATAGAAGGGGAACTTCAAGAAGAATGACAAGCAAGTTGTCACTCCCGTGAAGAAACCCAAAGCTAAACTCAAGCCTGAAACAAGTGCTTATACTGCAAAGGAAATGGTCACTAAAAGTGGAACTGCCCTAGATACTTGGCGGATAAGAAGGATGGCAAAGTGAACAAAGGTATATTTGATATACAGATTATTGATGTGTATTTTACTAGTGTTCATAGCAACCCCTCGGTATTTGATACTGATTTAGTTGCTAAAAAGTAGTAACTCGAAATGGGAGTTGCATAATGAACAGAAACTAGTTAAAGGATGAAGTGACGATGTGTATTGGAAATAGTTCCAAGATTGATATGATCATCATCGCACACTCCCTATAATTTCGGGATTAGTGTTGAACCTAAATAAGTGTTATTTGGTGTTTGTGTTGAGCATGAATATGATTTGATCATGTTTATTGCAATACGGTTATTCATGTAAGTTAGCGAATAATTGTTGTTCTGTTTACATGAATAAAACCTTCTATGGTCATACACCCAATGAAAATAGTTTGTTGGATCTCGATCGTGTGATACACATATTCATAATATTGAAGCCAAAAGATGCAAGGTTAATAATGATAGTGCAACTTATTTGTGGCACTGCCGTTTAAGTCATATTGGTGTAAAACGCATGAAGAAACTCCATAATGATGGAATTTTGGAATCACTTGATTATGAATCACTTGGTGCTTGCGAACCATGCCTCATGGGCAAGATGACTAAAAACTCCGTTCTCCGGAACTATGGAGCGAGCAACATATTTGTTGGAAATCATACATACTGATGTATGCGGACCAATGAGTGTTGAAGCTCGCGGCGGGTATCGCTATTTTCTGACCTTCACTGATGATTTGAGCAGATATGGGTATATCTACTTAATAAAGCACAAGTCTGAAACATTTGAAAAGTTCAAAGAATTTCAGAGTGAAGTAGAGAATCATCGTAACAAGAAAATAAAGTTTCTACGATCTGATCGTGGAGGAGAATATTTGAGTTACGAGTTTGGTCTTCATTTGAAACAATGTGGAATAGTTTCACAGCTCACGCCACCCGGAACACCACAGCATAATGGCGTGTCCGAACGTCGTAACCGTACTTTATTAGATATGGTGTGATCTATGATGTCTCTTACCGATTTACCACTATCGTTTTGGGTCATGCATTAGAGACAACTGCATTCACGTTAAATAAGGGCCTCATCTGAATCCGTTGAGACAACGCCTTAAGAACTGTGGTTTGGCAAGAAACCAAAGTTGTTGTTTCTTAAAATTTGGGACTGCGATGATTATGTGAAAAAGTTTCAACATGATAAGCTCGAACCCAAACCGGAGAAGTAAATCTTCATAGGATACCCAAAAGAGACTGTTGGGTACACCTTCTATCACAGATCCGAAGGCAAGATATTCATTGCTAAGAATGGATCCTTTCTAGAGAAGGAGTTTTTCTCGAAAGAAGTGAGTGGGAGGAAAGTAGAACTTGATGAGGTAATTGTACCTTCTCCCGGATTGGAGAGTAGTACATCACAGGAAAATGTTCCAGTGATTCCTACACCAATTAGTGAGGAAGTTAATGATAATGATCATGAAACTTCGGATCAAGTTTCTGCTGAACGTCGTAGATCAACCAGAGTACGTTCCGCACCAGAGTGGTACGGCAACCCAGTTCTGGAAATCATGTTACTAGACCATGATGAACCTACGAACTATGAGGAAGCGATGATGAGCCCAGATTCCGCAAAATGGCTTGAAGCCATGAAATCTGAGATGGGATCCATGTATGAGAACAAAGTATGGACTTTGGTTGACTTGCCCGATGATCGGCAAGCCATCGAAAATAAATGGATCTTCAAGAGGAAGACCGACGCAGACGGTAATATTACTGTTTACAAAGCTCGACTTGTTGCGAAAGGTTTTCGACAAGTTCAAGGAGTTGACTACGATGAGACTTTCTCACCTGTAGCGATGCTTAAGTCTGTCCGAATCATGTTAGCAATTGCCGCATTTTATGATTATGAAATCTGGCAAATGGATGTCAAAACTGCATTCCTAAATGGATATCTCAAAGAAGAGTTGTATATGATGCAACCAGAAGGTTTTGTCGATCCAAAAGGTGCTAACAAAGTATGCAAACTCCAGCGATCCATCTATGGACTGGTGCAAGCATCTCGGAATTGGAATATACGCTTTGATGAGGTGATCAAAGCATATAGTTTTATACAGACTTTTCGAGAAGCCTGTATTTACAAGAAAGTGAGTGGGAGCTCTATAGCATTTCTAATATTATATGTAGATGACATATTGTTGATTGGAAATAATATAGAATTTCTGGATAGCATAAAAGGATACTTGAATAAGAGTTTTTCAATGAAAGACCTCGGTGAAGCTGCTTATATATTAGGCATCAAAATCTATAGAGATAGATCAAGACGCTTAATTGGACTTTCACAAAGCACATACCTTGATAAGATTTTGAAGAAATTCAAAATGGATCAGTCAAAGAAGAAGTTCTTGCCTGACTTGTAAGGTGTGAAGTTGAGTAAGACTCAAAGCCAGACCACGGCAGAAAAATATAGTGAGAATGAAAGTCATTCCCTATGCCTCAGCCATAGGTTCTATAAAGTATGCCATGCTGTGTACAAAACACGTTGTGTACCTTGCCAAGAGTTTGACAGGGAAGTACAATAGTGATCCAGGAGTAGATCACTATACAGCGGTCAAAATTATCCTTAGTAATTGGATGACTAAGGAAATGTTTCTCGATTATGGAGGTGATAAAGAGTTCGTCGTAAAGGGTTACGCTGATGCAAACTTTGACACTAAATTCAGATGACTCTAAGTATCAATCTGGATGCATATTGAAAGTGGGAGCAATTAGCTAGAGTAGCTTTATGCAGAGCATTGTAGACATAGAAATTTGCGAAATACATACGGATCTGAATGTGACAGACCCGTTGACTAAACTTCTCTCACAAGCAAAACATGATCACACCTTATTACTCTTGGGTATTAATCACATAGCAATGTGAACTAGATTATTGACTCTAGTAAACCCTTTGGGTGTTAGTCACATGGCGATGTGAACTATGGGTGTTATTCACATAACGATGTGAACTATCAGTATTAAATCACATGGCGATGTGAGCTAGATTATTGACTCTAGTTCAAGTGGGAGACTGAAGGAAATATGCCCTAGAGGCAATAATAAAGATGTTATTTGTATTTCCTTATATCATGATAAATGTCTTTTATTCATGCTAGAATTGTATTAACCGGAAACTTAGTACATGTGTGGATACATAGACAAAACAGTATGTCCCTAGTATGCCTCCACTAGACTAGCTCATTGATCAAAGATGGTTATGTTTCCTAGCCATAGACATGAGTTGTCATTTGATCAACGGGATCACATCATTAGGAGAATGATGTGATGGACAAGACCCATCCGTTAGCATAGCACTATGATCGTTTAGTTTAACTGCTATTGCTTTCTTCATGACTTATACATGTTCCTATGACTATGAGATTATGCAACTCCCGAATACCGTAGGAACACCTTGTGTGCTATCAAACGTCACAACGTAACTGGGTGATCATAAAGATGCTCTACAGGTGTCTCCCAAAGTATTCGTGGTGTTGGCATAGATCAAGATTAGGATTTGTCACTCCGAGTGTCGGAGAGGTATCTCTGGGCCCTCTCGGTAACACACATCACAATAAGCCTTGCAAGCAAAAGACTAATGAGTTAGTCACGAGATGATGTGTTACGGAACGAGTAAAGAGACTTGCCGGTAACGAGATTGAACTAGGTATAGAAATACCGACGATCGAATCTCGGGCAAGTAACATACCGTTTGACAAAAGGAACAACGTATGTTGTTATGCGGTTCTGACCGATAAAAGATCTTCGTAGAATATGTAGGAGCCAATATGAACATCCAGGTTCCGCTATTGGTTATTGACCAGAGATGAGTCTCGGTCATGTCTACATAGTTCTCGAACCCGTAGGGTCCGCACGCTTAACGTTTGATGACGATCGGTATTATGAGTTTTTGAGTATTGATGTACCGAAGGTAGTTCGGAGTCCCGGATGAGATCACGAACATGACGAGGAGTCTCGGAATGTCCGAGACATAAAGATTGATATATTGGACGGCTATATTCGGACACCGGAAGTATACCGGAAAAGTTTCGGATTTATCAGGAATGCCGGAGGGGGTTACCGGAACCCCCTACGAGAGGGGATGGTCCATAGTGGGCCTAAAGGGTGAGAGAGAGGCAGCCCATAGGGCTGGCCGGCGCCCCCACCTAGGAATCCTAGTTGGACTAGGATTGGGGGGGCGCCACCTCTCCTATTCCTTTCCTCCTTCTTCCTTTCGGTGAATCCTACTAGGAATAGGATTGCAATCCTATTCCTAGTAGGAGTCTCTTCCCTAGCCGCACCATAGAGAGTTGGCCGGCCCTCCTCCCTTGCTCCTTTATATACGGGGGCAGGGGGGCACCCAAAGACACACAAGTTGAATTGTTTTAGCCGTGTGCGGTGCCCCCCTCCACAGAATCACACCTCGGTCGTACCGTCGCGGAGCTTAGGAGAAGCCCTGCGCCGGTGAACACATTATATCCATCACCACGCCGTCGTGCTGACGAAACTCTCCCGTGAAGCTCAACTGGATCAAGAGCTCGTGGGACATCATCAAGCTGAATGTGTGCTGAACGCGGAGGTGCCGTACGTTCGGTGCTTGATCGGTTGGATCGCGAAGAAGTTTGACAACATCAACCGCATCACTTGACGCTTCCGCTCCCGGTCTACGAGGGTACGTAGACACACTCTCCCCTCTCGTTGCTATGCATCTGGTAGATAGATCTTGCGTGATCGTAGGAAAATTTTAAAAAACTACGTTCCCCATCAATTAGTTCATCATATATCATCCTTATTGCCTTTCACGCGCACGACCGAACGATGTGGAAAATAATAATAGTGCACGTGCATTGGACTAAGCTGGAATCTGCAGACATTTAATACAAGAGAGAAGACAAGGTAATATGGCTCAAGGTTAAATCAACAATAGAGCATATGAGAGCCACTAAGCATTTTCAATCATGGTCTTCTACTCTCAACCCCCAAAGAAAAGAAAAGAAACTATTTACACGGGAAATCTCCCAACAAGCAAAAGAAGAACGGGAAATCTTTTTGGGTTTTCAATTTAACTACTACTAGCAAAGAAAGCAAACTGGCTAGAAGCTACTACTAATTTTTTTTGTTTTTCTGGGTTTTTCTAGCATGCAAGAAAAAGACTAAGAAAAAGAAATTGAAACTAAGCATGGATGGTACAGTGAAAGATTGTGAGCACCGACAACTAGAATAAGTGCGTGAACATGAAAGTAAGTCAGTGAGAAACACGTACTCCCCCAAGCTTAGACTTTTGGCCTAAGTTGGTCTATGGCTACGAATCGAAGCCACTCCCTCCAGTGTACTGAGATGCATCCTCTGGGTGCCACTGGTTGGCGAGCTCATCCAGCTCCGACCCATAAACAGATTGACGAGATCGCCCGCATCCGCTCCTCTTTTGCCGCAGGCGGCGAGAGATGAGCCGAGGTACACCACCGATAGCACGATGTGGGATCCGTACTTCTGGCGTCGCCAGGCCGAGTAGCTCGAGGCCACCAACGACGTCGTGCCCACCGGGAACTACAACTCCGAAGGGTTCCACCGATGGTGGGACATGCCCGGCCGCACGCTGGAGGCCGTCCTCGAGTACATCGAGGGCGGCAACACACCGAGGCTAGAGTACCTAGCGTCACCCACCTTCTCCCGCCGGCGTGGTAGCTCGTGGACGTCAAGACGCATGGACCCGACGTCCTCCTCCTCGTCTAGCTCTCCCTCCCTCCTCCCCATCAAGACGGAGCCCCAGGACACGCCGATCAGTCGGCGCATGATATCCCACAAGTGTAGGGGATCACAACAGTTTTCGAGGGTAAAGTATTCAACCCAAATTTATTGATTCGGCACAAGGGGAGCCAAAGAATACTCTTAAGTATTAGCAGCTGAGTTGTCAATTCAACCACACCTGGAAACTTAGTATCTGCAACAAGATAGTTTAGTACCAAAATAATATGATAGTAGCGGCAGCGGCAATAAAAGTAACAATAGTGTTTTTGTGGTTTTTGTGATAGTAGCAACGGAAAGTAAATAAGCGACTAGCAATATAGGTAAAGCTTGTAGGCATTGGATCGGTGATGGGAAATTATGTCGGATGCAATTCATCATGTAGAAGTTATAACCTAGGGTGACACAGAACTAGCTCCAGTTCATCAATGCAATGTAGGCATGTATTCCAAATATAGTCATACGTGCTTATGGAAAAGAACTTGCATGCCATTTTTTGTCCTACCCTCCCGTGTCAGCGGGGTCCTATTGGAAACTAAGGGATATTAAGGCCTCCTTTTAATAGAGTATCGGACCAAAGCATTAACACATAGTGAATACATGAACTCCTCAAACTATGGTCATCACTGGGAGTGGTCCCGATTATTGTCACTTCGGGGTTGCCGGATCATAACACATAGTAGGTGACTATAGACTTGCAAGATAGGATCAAGAACACACATATATTCATGGAAACATAATAGGTTCAGATCTGAAATCATGGCACTCGGGCCCTAGTGACAAGCATTACGCATAGCAAAGTCATAGCAACATCAATCTCAGAACATAGTGGATACTAGGGATCAAGCCCTAACAAAACTAACTCGATTACATGATAGATCCCATCCAACCCATCACCGTACAACAAGCCTACGATAGAATTACCCACACACGGCGGTGAGCATCATGGAATTGGTGATGGAGGAAGGTTGATGATGACGATGGCGATGATCTCCACTCTCCGGAGCCCCGAACGGACTCCAGATCAGCCCTTCCGACAGAGATTAGGGCTTGGCGACGGCTCCGTCTCGTGAAACGCGATAATTCCTTCTCCCTGATTTTTTTCTCCCCGAAAGTGAAGATATAGGATCTGGGGGTACGTCCGTAAGTCACCAGGGGGCCCATGAGGCAGGGGGCGCGCCCTGGGCAGGGGGCGCCCCCCCACCCTCGTGGACTGACCCAAGGCCCACTGGTGTGGATCTTCTTGCAGGTATTTTTTATATTTTCCAAAATAATTCTCCGTTGATTTTCAGGCGATTTCGAGAACTTTTTATTCTGCACAAAAACAACAACATGGCAGTTCTGCTGAAAACAACGTCAGTCCGGGTTAGTTCCATTCAAATCACGCAAGTTAGAGTCCAAAACAAGGGCAAAAGGGTTTGAAAAAGTAGATACATTGGAGACGTATCAACTCCCCCAAGCTTAAACTTTTGCTTGTCCTCAAGCAGTTCAGTTGATAAACTGAAAGTGATAAAGAAAAACTTTGACAAACTCTGATTGCTCTTCTTGTTGTAAATATGTAAGCTAGCATTTAGGTTTTCAACAAGTTCATGAACTAACCACATTCACAATAACTTTCACGTCTCAAGACTACTCACATCAATGTCATAATCAACTAGCGAGCAATAATAATAAACCTCGGATGACAATACTTTCTCAAAACAATCATGATATGATATAACAAGATGGTATCTCGCTAGCCCTTTCTGAGACCGCAAAACATAAATGCAGAGCACCTTTAAAGATCAAGGACTGACTAGACATTGTAATTCATGGTAAAAGAGATCCAGTCATGATCATACTCAATGCAAATTAATAGTAATACATGCAACGACAAAGGTGCTGTCCTACTAGTGCTCTTTGATAAGAGGATGATGACTCTGCATAAAAGTAAATAGATAGGCCCTTCGCAGAGGGAAGCAGGGATTTGTAGAGGTGCCAGAGCTCGATTTTTAAATACAGATGAATAACATTTTGAGCGGTATACTTTCATTGTCAACATAACAACCAAGAATCTCGATATCACCCATGCTACGCACATTATAGGCGGTTCTCAAACAGAATGGTAAAGTTTATACTCCCCAACCACCAACAAGCACACTCCACGACTAGCCCGAAACAACGGGTACTGTCCAAACCAGCAACAACCCTGGGGGAGTTTTGTTTAATTATTATGATTTTGAGCATGGGACTGGGCATCCCGGTTACCAGCCATTTTTCTCATGAATGATGAGCGGAGTCCACTTATCGTGAGAATAACCCACCTAGCATGGAATATATAGACAACCCTAGTTGATACATGAGCTGTTCGAGCATACAAAATAGAATTTCATTTGAACGTTTAGATTTTGGCACATACAAATTTACTTGGAACGGCAAGTAAATACCGCATATAGGAAGGTATGGTGGACTCATAAGGAATAACTTTGGGGTTTATGGAAGTGGATGCACAAGTAGTACTCCCGCTTAGTACAGGTGAAGGCTAGAAAGAGACTGTGAAGCGACCAGCTAGAGAGCAACAACGGTCATGAACATGCATTAAAATTAATCAACAATGAATGCAAGCATGAGTAGGATATAAATCACCATGAACATAAATATCGTGAAGGCTATGTTGATTTGTTTCAACTACATGCGTGAACATGCACCAAGTCAATTCACTTAAATCGTTCAAAGGAGGATACCACCCATCATACCACATCACAACCATTTTAATATCATGTTGGAATGCAAGATAGACCATTATAAAAACTCAGCTAATTAAGCACGGCATAAGCAGCTATGATCTCTAATTGTCATTGCAAGCATGTTTCATTCATAACAAGCTGAATCAGGAACGATGAGCAATCATATTTACAAAAACAAAAGAGGTCGAGTTCATACCAGCTTTTCTCATCTCAATTAGTTCATCATATATCATCCTTATTACCTTTCACGCGCACGACCGAACGGTGTGGAAAATAATAATAGTGCACGTGCATTGGACTAAGCTGGAATCCGCAGACATTTAATACAAGAGAGAAGACAAGGTAATATGGCTCAAGGTTAAATCAACAATAGAGCATATGAGAGCCACTAAGCATTTTCAATCATGGTCTTCTACTCTCAACCCCCAAAGAAAAGAAAAGAAACTATTTACACGGGAAATCTCCCAACAAGCAAAAGAAGAACGGGAAATCTTTTTGGGTTTTCAATTTAACTACTACTAGCAAAGAAAGCAAACTGGCTAGAAGCTACTACTTTTTTTTTGTTTTTCTGGGTTTTTCTAGCACGCAAGAAAAAGACTAAGAAAAAGAAATTGAAACTAAGCATGGATGGTACATTGAAAGAGTGTGAGCACCGACAACTAGAATAAGTGTATGAACATGAAAGTAAGTCAGTGAGAAACACGTACTCCCCCAAGCTTATACTTTTGGCCTAAGTTGGTCTATGGCTACGAATCGAAGCCACTCCCTCCAGTGTACTGAGATGCATCCTCTGGGTGCCACTGGTTGGCGAGCTCATCCAGCTCCCACCCATAAACAGATTGATGAGAAGGATCAAGTGCTGGTTCTGGCTCAGGCTCTGAAGCTTGTGTCTGGCCTTGGTACTTGTAGAAGGCATCTGATGGGATGAGGAATACGCCTGTAGACAAATCAAACAAAGATGGTGCAGGCAAGGTAATTTCACAGTATATTCCATCAAACCTTAATTTATAATTAAGCTGCCTATTCTTGTCTTTAACAATAGAATCATGAGCTACCATGCTCTTGTAGTCTAAATAAACAAGGGCAAGCAATTTTTATTCCTTCTCATGATGCCTAATAGGTATATTAAAATATTCAGAAAGGCGAGAAGCAAAGATGCCTCCAAAGACGGGCCCCTTTGAGCGGTTCAGAATCAATCGTTTGGCAATGACGGCGCCCAAGCTAAAAGTTGTGTCTTGAAACAAAGCATGGCGTAAAATGATAATATCAGGGGCACTGAGATTTCCATTGTTCCCGCGCCAATTGAACATCTACTAGCAAATAAAGCAAAGTAGCGCCGAACATGGAAGTGTATACTAGTGATTCTTGCCCCTGAAACTTGTCTAGTTTCCCCTACAGCTATCATATCAATAAACCCTTCAACGTCTTCACGACGTGGTTCAATAAGTCTACCTTCGAAGGGTACTTTGCATATTTCACAAAAATCTAAAAGTGATATCTCCTTAACCACATCATATAAGCGAAACTCCACTGTAGGTGGTGTTTTCCTAGAGTGAAAATGAAATCTTTGCGTGAAAATATTGGTGAGTAAGAGATACTGTTCTTTCTGGTCATTGAGGAAGTCAGTGAGGCCTGCATTATTCCCCAACCAATAAAAGTCTTCGTAAATACCGGCGGACATCATGAAATTATTACAAGGCCATTCGCACGGTCGGACTTCCGCCATGCGAGGAAGATGATACTTGGGCCTCTTATTTTCTTCTTTCTTCTTCTCCTCTGAGCTCTTGCTGGAGGAGCCCCTCAATAATCTTTTTAACATTTTCCTTTTCTGATTTTTTTTGAAATTTTTAGTAACTTCAAAATAAAAGTTAACCAAACTCAACAAGATTGATAGCAACAACTCCTATAAGTGCCTAGAAGCTATATCATGCATTAGAACTACTTGGGACCAAGAAAATTTGACATGCAAGCTCAAGAACAAGGTCACCACAGTAGCATAAATTTGCAACAAATAAAGCACTAGAACAAAAACTAATTGGACCAATGGAGGAGTCACATACCAAGGAACAATCTTCCCAAACAGTTTGGTGAATGGTGCTTTGAGCAAGGACATTGAAAATGGCAGCAAGATGAGCTAGAACTCGCGTTTGAGCTGGTTGGGTATTTTTTTGGGAGGAAGAAGAAGAGCATGGGTGCAAGGATAAGTGGAGGGGGGCCACGTGGGGCCCATGAGGCAGGGGCGCGCCCTGTACCCTCGTGGCCACGTGCTGGATCCCCTCGATGTGTGTTAAGTGCCATATTTTCTTAAATAATCTAGAAAAATTCATATTTCATTTTCATGGCATTTGGAGAACTTTTATTTTCGGGATATTTTTTATTGCACGGATAAGTCTGGAAATAGACAGACAATGCTAATTTTCTTTCATTTAACCTAATTAACAAAAAGTAAAAGGAGGGTACAGAAGATTGTGCTATCTAGATTCACCTATCCCATGCTCAGCAAAAGGAATCCATTAACAAGGTTGATCAGGTCTTGTTAATAAACTCTTTCCGAGTAACATGAAACCGGAGAATTTTTGAATAACACTAGGTTACCTCAAGGGGGATATGTATGTCCCCAACAATAAGGATGTCATATGCCTTCTTGATAGTAGGAATAGGAAACTCAAAACCTCCAATAGTAATAGTTGAAGTTTTTCCAATATAATTGATACTATGGACCTGAGGTTGTTTCCTCGAAAAGTGTACCGTATGCTCATTACCATTGACATGAAAAGTGACATTGCCTTTGTTGCAATCAATAACAACCCCTGCAGTATTCAAAAAAGGCCTTCCAAGAATAATAGACATACTATCGTCCTCGGGAATATCAAGGATAACAAAGTCCGTTAGAATAGTAACATTTGCAACTATAACAGGCACATCCTCACAAATACCGACAGGTGTAGCAATTGATTTATCAGCCATTTGCAAAGATATTTCAGTAGGTGTCAACTTACTCAAGTCAAGTCTACGATATAAAGAGAGATGCATAACACTAACACCGGCTCCAATATCAGCAAAGCAGTTTTAACATAGTTTCTCTTAATGGAGCAAGGTATAGTAGGTACTCCTGGATCTCCTAATTTCTTAGGCATTCCACCCTCAAAAGTGTAATTGGCAAGCATGGTGGAGATTTCTACTTCAGGTATCTTCCTTTTGTTGGTAATAATATCTTTCGTATACTTGGCATAAGGATTTATTTTAAGCACATCAGTCAAACACATATGCAAAAAGATAGGTCTAATCATTTTAGCAAAGTGCTCAAAACCTCACCATCCTTTTTCTTGGATGGTTTAGGAGGAAAAGGCATGTGTTTCTGAACCCATGGTTCTCTTTCCCTACCGTGCTTCCTAGCAACAAAGTCTCTCTTATCATAACGTTGATTCTTTGATTGTGGGTTATCAAGATCAACATCAGGTTCAATCTCTACATCATTATCATAGCTAGGTTGAGCATCATCATGAACATCATCATCAATATTATCACTAGGTTCATGTTCATTACCAGATTGTGTATCAGCGTCAGAAATAGATATATCATTAGGATTCTCAGTTGTGTCAGCTACAGGTTCACTAGTGATGTAGGGTGGAACCCTAATCGGCAGATCTTTCACGAGATGGAGGGGATCCCACGATGAACACGGAGAACACAAGGAAAACACGGAGGAATACACGAGAGGAAACGTTCAAATCAACACGAATACGGTCACACAGGTGCTAGATCCACGCTACACATCAAGATAAACGATCCATAGTCAATAACGGTGGTACAAGGATAGTCTTCTCCCGGAGGAGGTCTTGGGGTATCCCTTGGGATCTTCTCCGTAGCGAAGGTCTTGAATCCGAGGTGGATCTTCTCCGAAGAGGCCGCGGTCTCGTAGGAGAGGAACCACAAAGGTCTATGATGAGCTATCCAAAAGCTGACCCTAAAAGACGGAGGGGAAGGAGTACTTGTAGTCTAGGGGGCGAAAAGGGGATACACAGGTCGAAACCCAAGTGGCTGCGCGCAGGTAGGGCCGGACGTCCGGGCGCCGGGCTGGATGTCCGGGCTTTGGCGAGGCGCCGAATGTCCGGGCATTATGCCGGATGTCCGGGCTGGCGGGGTCGAGTCTCGGGTGGCTTCTGTAGAGTGGCGCCGGATTTCCGGGCCCGAGGCCGGATGTCCGGGGCCTGGCCGGATGTCCGGGCCCTGTAGCTTCGGCCGCTAGTGCCCTTCTGTAGTTGGTTGCCCAGGGGCCGGATGTCCGGGCCAGCGGGCCGCTTGTCCGGGGCCTGGAGCCTTCTTCAGCCCTTCTCGATGCAAAGTCTCGTCCGTGAGCTTGGGGACTTGTCCATCTTCCCGCACCTCTCCAATGGGGTCTTCCTCACACCTGAGCACACAAAACACATCCGTCTGAGGTAGTAACCATGTCTCGCGAGATTCTTATGGAAGTTGGACTAGGAGGGATGTCACCTCAGTCTCGAGAGCTCTAGCACGAGCACGTGTCATTGGTCCTTGAGGCACTTGGTGAGGCGATGGAGGGTCCATGGGGATGACCTTGGGATGCTCCGCATCATCTCCCCTCCCTTGAGAAAGATCCGACCTCGGATCGAAATCTTCATCACCATGGTAAGGGGATAGATCCTTGACGTTGAAGGCATCGCTCACGTTGTACTTGTCTCGTGGGATGTCGATCTTGTAGGCGTTGTTGTTGTAGCGTGCTAGCACCTTGAAGGGTCCGTCGGTGCAAGGTAGTAGTTTGGACTTGCGCTCGTGTGGGAAACGGTCCTTGCAAAGATGAAGCCAAACAAGATCTCCCGGTTGGAACACTATTGGTGCCTTGTTGATGTTGAGCTTGGTGGTGAGACGATGGACTTGTCGCTCGATCGTTGCCCTTGTATCTTCATGCACCTTCTTGAGATAGCTCGCTCGTGCACTTGCGTCCATGTTCGTGCACTCTTGTAGAGGTAGAGGTAGGATGTCCAATGGGGACAAGCGGTTGAAGCCGTAGACGACCTCGAAAGGGGACTTGCCGGTAGTGGAATGTCTTGCCCGGTTGTAGGCGTACTCGGCGATGGACAAGCATTGCTCCCATTCCTTCATATTCTTCTTGATCAACACGCGAAGAAGCGTCGAAAGTGTGCGGTTCGTCACCTCCGTTTGGCCGTCGATTTGTGGATGATATGCCGAAGAGAAGAGGAGCTTGATGCCGAGTTTAGCGCATAGAGTCTTCCAAAAGTAGCCCAAGAACTTGACGTCCCGATCCGACACAATAGTCTTGGGCACTCCATGTAGACGAATGATTTCCCTACGAAATAGAGTTGCCACATGTGAAGCATCGTCAATCTTGTTACAAGGAATGAAGTGAGCCATTTTAGAAAATCTATCCACGACAACAAACACGGAATCTTTGCCATTTTGAGTCCTAGGCAATCCAAGTACAAAGTCCATGCTTATGTCTTCCCATGGATGGTATGGAATAGGAAGTGGCATGTAAACACCATGAGATTGAGCTTTTGACTTAGCTTTGCGGCATGTAGAACATCGATTTGTGAGGCGTGAGACGTCACGGAGCATCTTGGGCCAAAATTAGTTCTTTGAGAGCGTAGAAAATGTCTTGTCGCGTCCAAAGTGTCCTATGAGTCCACCTCCATGAGATTCATGCAAAAGGAGCAAATGAAGCGAAGACTCGGGAATGCAAAGTTTGTTAGCTCTCATAAGATATCCATCCTTGATGTAGTAATGTTCCCAAGAAGTGTGACTCAAACACTTAACATAAGGATGTGCAAAGAAAGGACCAGGCGCATATAAATCTTTGATGTGCTCAAAGACAATAACATTCAACTCAAGTTGTGTAACAAGCATGCATTTGCGGGAAAGCGCATCCGTCACAACATTCTCTTTGCCTTTTATGTGCTTGATGACATAGGGAAAAGACTCAATGAACTCACTCCACTTAGCATGACGCTTGTTCAACTTAGTTTGACCCTTGAGATACTTGAGAGTCTCATGGTCCGTATGAAGAATGAATTCATGAGGTCTAAGATAATGTTCCCAAACACGTAAAACTCTCACCAAGGCATAGAGCTCTTTATCATAGATGGGGTAGTTAAGTTGCGCTCCGGATAGCTTCTCACTAAAGTATGCAATTGGGCGCTTTTCTTGCATGAGCACGCCACCTATGCCGGTACCACTAGCGTCACAATGAATCTCAAACACGTTTATCAAAGTTTGGTAGGGCTAGAAGTGGTGCGTGTGTAAGCAAGCTTTTTATCTCATTGAACACGGTGTCTTGCGAAGGAACCCAAATGAAGGGTGCGTTCTTCTTGCTCAAAGCGTGTAGAGGCATAGCAATTGTGCTAAAGTCCTTCACAAAACATCGGTAGAAACCGGCAAGACCAAGGAAACTACGCACTTGCATGAGATTCGTTGGTTGAGGCCAAGTTTTAATTGCTTCAATTTTAGTTTCATCAACGTGAACACCTTGTGCAGAAACGACAAATCCTAGGAAGACGACCTTGTCAACGCCAAAAGTGCATTTCTCCATGTTAGCATATAAGCTCTCTTTCCGAAGGGTTTGTAAAACCATACGGATGTGTGTCACATGGTCCTCAAGCGACTTGCTAAAAACGAGGATGTCATCAAAGTAAACCACTACAAAGACGCCTATGTAGGGTCGTAGACAAAAATGCATAAGACGCATAAATGAACCGGGGGCTTCCGATAAACCCATAGGCATGACAAGCCACTCGTATAACCCAAACATGGTTTTGAAAGCCGTTTTCCACTCATCACCCTCTTGAATTCAAATTTGGTAGTAACCACTTTTAAGATCAATTTTCGAAAAGATGGTGGCACCACATAATTCATCAAGCATGTCGTCTAAGCGTGGGATAGGATAACGGTATCTAACGGTGATAACATTTATCGGGCGACAATCGGAGCACATGCGAAAAATTCCATCTTTCTTAGGCACGAGAATAACCGAAACGACACAAGGGCTTAAGCTTTCACGTACATGACCTTTGTCGATGAGTTATTACACTTTCCGTTGTATCTCCTTGGTTTCCTCGGGGTTGACGCGGTAAGGAGCCTTGTTTGGAAGTGGTGCGCCGGGTATGAGGTCGATGCGGTGTTCGATTCTGCGAAGTGGAGGTAGACCCGGAGGTAGCTCATTGGGAAAGACGTCCGAGAATTCCTGCAACAATTGAGACAACACTATAGGTGGGGGTGTTGAAGTGTTAGTTGGTTTGGATCCCCCTTTGCATAGAAGCACAAGGTGAAAAACACTCGATGGGTTCTCACACACTTCTCTCATCTCACTTTTGGTGGAAAATAGCACTAGTTGCTTCTTGTCGCTCATCGTGGAGTCGCTCGTATTTGGCTTGTGGCTCTCACTCTCCTTTTGGTGGCTCACTCTCTCACCATTCTCTCCATGATGGTTGGTAGGTAAGTGTTTGTCGGCGGCTACTTGACTTGGAGACATTGGTCGTAGCACGAATTCCTTGCCCTTCATCTTGAAGCTATAGTGATTGGTCCGTCCATTGTGTGTGACTCCACGATCATATTGCCATGGTCGTCCAAGTAGAAGGTGGCACACGGACATTGGGACCACGTCACACTCAAGTGTGTCCTCATAAGCACCTATCTTTAAGGAGACTTGCACGGTGTGCTCGACTCGAAGAATTCCGACGTCATTAAGCCATTGGACCTTGTATGGATGAGGGTGCTTCATCTTGATAAATTGGAGCTTGTCGCATAGCTCTTCGCTTGCCAAGTTATGACAACTTCCTCCATCGATGATAACCTTGACGGAGCGTCCATTGATGCCGGCCTTGGTATGGAAGATATGACATCGTTGGTCGTCATCTTGTTGATGTTGGAGTGTCAAGACCTTGGAGACAACAAGATTGGGACTTGAATCATTGTTGCAAAACACTTGATGGTCTTCTTCTTCATTCACTTGTAGATGCATAGCTACATGTTCAAGGGCTTCCATCTCATCGTCGCTCATTGAGTCATAAGATCCGTCACCGTTGATAATCATGGTGCGAATGGTCTTGCACTCAAATGACTTGTGGCCTCGCCCTGGGCACTTGAAACATTTGATGGAACTCGTCTTGGAGTTGTCCTCGGTTGGAGTTGTAGATGATGAAGCTCTTGGCTTGAAGTTGTTGGTAGAAGGGGGCCGACTTGATGTAGTCGCATTCTTGTAGGTTGACTTGTCGCCGAAGTTTGTAGATGGCTTGGTAGAGGTAGGAGGAGCCGAAGTCGTTGAAGCTTGGTTGTAGGAGCCGAAGTTCTTGGAGGTGAACTTGGAGTACTTGTAATCCTCTTGAACTTGTCGCTCCACTTTGGTTGCTTGATGTACTAGCTCGAGGAGATTGGTGTATGGTTGAAAGTCCGCAATCTTATTGATAGGATAGTTGAGTCCATTCAAGAATCTCACCATTGTTTGCTCTTCATCTTCCATGATGTTGGCTCTTATCATGGCAATCTCCATCTCCTTGTAGTACTCTTCAACCGACTGGGTACCTTGCTTGACGAGTTGTAGATTCTTGTACAAGTCATGGTTGTAGTGTGTTGGCACAAAGCGTGCTCGCATGACTTCCTTCATTTGAGCCCAAGTAGTGATAGGAGGTTCGCCTTTTGCTTCTCTTCTCTCTATGATTTGCTCCCACCATATGAGAACATAGTCTTGGAACTCAAGGGAGGCCATTGCAATCTTCTTCTCTTCATCGAAGCTGGGAAGGCGAAAAATCTTGTCAACCTTCAATGCCCATGAGAGGTAGTCTTCGGGATCAATGCTTCAGGAAAACTTTGGCATGGTGAACTTGAGCTTGCCATAGGGATGCTCTTCATTGTTTCCTTGCCTATTGGGAGGGCGGTCTTGATTGGGACGATTGTCGATCTCATATTGCTCTTGGCATAGTAGATGGCCATTGTCGTGGTGTACTTGCCGAGCTTGTTGTTCTTGTTGAGGTTGATGCTCTTGTCGCGCTTGAGGAGGAACTTCTTCTTGCATTCCTGCTTGGTGGTGCCTCTCTTGTATCTCATCCCGAAGGAAATCCTCTTCTTGACGAGTGTGACGAGTGCGAGCTGCCACATTGTGATGTGAATCACGTAATGCTCGTTGCGCCTCAAGAGCTTGAGCTTCTCGGCGTTGTTGTGCTTGACGATTAGCCTCGGCATCTTGTTCTTCTTGGTATTGATGTGCTCGCTCTTGTTGTTGTTGGCGTAGTCGTTGCCGTTCTTGCGCTCGCTCAAGTGTAGCTTGGTTTTGACGATGGCGACTTTCTTGCTCTTCAAATAGCTCTTGTAAACTCTTGTCATGAAGTGGATTCCGGTTGTCATGTCGAGCTTGACGTGCGGCTTGACGAAGAGTGTTTGATGTAGGGGTACTTGAGACTTCCGTGGAGTCGGTATGTCGACTTGAGCGGCTTCGTCTTTGAGAAAATGTGGAAGAAGAACGTCGGTTGACTATCAAAGTCCGTAGCTCGTCAAATTGGGTAGACATGGTGGTGTTGATGATGTCGAATTTCTCTCTTGTTCTTGCTTCAAATTGGCGCGCGTCGGCGGCGACTTGCCCAATGTACTCGCGCATAGCTTCACTTTCTTGATGGAGAGCTCGTTGGACACCGAAGAGATATAGTTTGGTGACGTAGTTGTTTGTTTCTTGAGGATCGTTGAAGGGCGGGTTTGAAGATGTACTGGGCCTATCCATCATCACAAGCAAATATGTGAGTGGGAGAAGGGAGAAGACAATACCAATTGTACCTTAACCGAAGTTGAAAGTGGATCAATGATCACTCAATAATGTAACCCGGAAATAGCACTATTGGTACCACTTCGTGTCGATTCTCACACCTACACAAGTAAAGCTTTGAGAGTAGCTTGGTTAGGATGGTGGCGTAAATTCAATGCAATTGTCAAAGTGACTCAATGATGTTGAAAATGATTCACAATTTGCTCATGCAACAAGTAGATCACAAGCAAGAAGTAGCACACGAAACACACGCACAGATAGATAAATGTGGCTGTGCAACCAAGGGTGAGCGAAAATGTGGAAACCACGGAAAATGCTCGTGTTGCACAACACTAGAGAGACACTAACCGATTGCTTAATAGGCGAATACACACTTGTGCACGACCTATAAGAGGCAAAATGTAACGACTATCTATCACAAGTATGCTATGAGTGTATGATGTGCCGATGCTTGAGCACAAGATGATGTATTGCTATGTCATATGACTTTTGATGCAAGGCGTATGATGCTATTGACCTTTTTCTTATAAGCTTTGGTTGGCTCTTTTGCTTAAAAGCTTGTGAGCTCTTTCTTTGGGCACTTATGCATGCTTCTCGGATCAAGGTAGCTATTGTGTATGCGGGACACTTTTGTGTCACACGGAGATATGATGATGTAGTATGCAATATCTATGACTATCACTAATGTGCACAAGTGTCGTGGCCCGGCAATACTCAAATGTCTAGTCTCAATGGGAAAGCTACACAAAGATGGTCCATAGGGTGACAATGCAATTGCAAGGTAGAATGAACAAGGTGTCGTTGATGTTACCGTCCTTGCCGAAGTTGAGCGGTGGTGTGGTCGAAGTCTTGCCATTCCAAGGTAGCCTAAACATCCAAGGAAACGGTGAAACCACAACTCAAGTATCCAAGGAAAAGGGAGACAAACTTTTCAAAATCGTAGCGGTTAAGCGATGGAGGTTGCGGAAATGGTGGTGGTATGCGGAAGGTTTGGTGGGATACCGAATGAAAATGGCGGTGGAAAGTGCAAGGTGGGGTGGATGGTGGAGTTTTGGCTGCGGGAGGCCGGATATCCGGGCCAGGGGCCGGATGTCCGGGGCATGGGCCAGATGTCCGGGTGCTAGAGGCCGTGATGAACTCCTTCCACACGTTGACTTTGGGGCCAAAATTCGTCGGATTTTGCGAAGAAAATTGGGGAAAAGATGGGGAAAAGCTAGATCCACTCGTGGCACAGCAAATTCATGGAACAAATTCAACAAAATCTTGCCAAATAAACAGATCACAAAATTTTTTTGGGGCTATTTTGTGGGGAATTTTCGAAATTGGAAAGAACACAACAAAAACAAGCTAGAAAACAAGGTGTGGGGCTCCAATTTCGTGATCAACCTATGCTCATGATACCATAATGATATAGGGTGGAACCCTAATTGGCAGATCTTTCACGAGCTGGAGGGAATCCCACGATGAACACGGAGAACACAAGGAAAACACAGAGGAATACACGAGAGGAAATGCTCAAATCAACACGAATACGGTCACACATGTGCTAGATCCACGATACACATCAAGATACACGATCCATAGTCAACAACGGTGGTACAAGGATAGTCTTCTCCCGGAGGAGGTCTTGGGGTATCCCTTGGGATCTTCTCCGTAGCGGAGGTCTTGAATCCGAGGTGGATCTTCTCCAAAGAGGCCGCGGTCTCGTAGGAGAGGAACCACAAAGGTCTATGATGAGCTATCCAAAAGCTGACCCTAAAAGACGGAGGGGAAGGAGTACTTATAGTCTAGGGGGAGAAAAGGGGATACACGGGTCGAAATCCAAGTGGTTGCGTGTAGGCAGGGCCGGACGTCCGGGCGCCGGGCCGGATGTCCGGGCTTTGGCGAGGCGCCGGATGTCCAGGCATTATGACGGATGTCCGGGCTGGCGGGGTCGAGTCTCGGGTGGCTTCTGTAGAGTGGCGCCGGATTTCCGGGCCAGAGGCCGGATGTCCGGGCCTTGCCTGGCCGTATGTCCGGGGCCTGGCCGGATGTCCGGGCCCTGTAGCTTTGGCCGCTGGTGCCCTTCTGTAGTTGGTTGCCCAGGGGCCGGA
>LR738715.1:533611039-533621157 GCA_902687465.1 Secale cereale
CCCCGAGCACCGCCACCTGCGCCGAGAGTGCGACTGCCTACACCGAGGGTGCCGCCGCATCCGCATTGAGCGCGGCCGCTTCCACCGAGAGGGCGTCTGCGGTAGCCGACAGGGCAGCTGCAGCAGCCAATAGGGCAGCTGCTACTGCGACGGTGGCTGCAAATGCCGAGAGCGCTCGAGCTGCCGTCCGTGCCGCTGATGTCGCCCTAGCCCGGGTCGAGGCCATCCACGCCAAGATCGAGGATGCACATGCTAAGATATTCCAGGCCACCTCGGACTCTAGCATGCAACCCATGTCCGAAAAGGCGGCGGTGGCCATGGAGCACCTGCTTCCTCATGAGGTCGCCGAGCCAGAGCTGGAGATGCAGGAGGCGGCTGAGATCAAGGAGCGCCAGGAGGAGGAGTTGCGCGTGGCCGAGGTCGAGGTAGAGAAGAGTCTGCCCGTCGAGGAATCGACGGTGGAGTACCAACGCGAGCTCTGGCGCAGCCACTACTATGAGTACTACAACCTTGAGGGCGGCACCGAAGACGAGGACGCAGTCGACTTCAGCAGGGGGACAAGGAGTCAACCAATGGCGGCATGTCGCCAGGACAAGTCATCGACATCTCATCTCACACTAGCGATGCATAGGCCGGTGCAGCGGCGGATTTGTTAAAATTATGTGTACTTAGACTTTGTTTTTAATGCTGGTCTTTTGTTAGAGCAATGTTTAGGTCAACTGGCTCTGTTTAATTACTAAAATTGCTCGATTCCTTAAGTATGGTTTGTCTGCTGTACGCTCTCTTGTGTGCCCAAATTAGCAAGCGATGTTAAATTATGCAATGATGTACCCGGGAAAATTTCCACCAAATTTTGAATTATCAAACTCATCCCATGCGCGTAAAGCAGAAGAATCATTTGCGATGCACACAATCGTTCAAAGTGAATGGTCTGGCGGCACCGCACGCAAAGTTTCCCTCCACATTTCCAAAATTTTGGCCTACCGCCAAAATATCTAACCCCGCCCTCCTCCCCCTTTCCCACCCCCTTTTCTCCCCGACCATAAGTCACATTTCCCCTGTTTCCTGCTTCCTTCCTTCCTTCCTAAGATATAGTCGCTTCCTCGCTCTCGTCGTCTCGCATCCTACCGCCGGGGTCGCCATGGTCTTCTTCCAAGACCTCTCCAGCGGTTCCTCCTCCGTCGACAACTCCTTCACCACCGGTATGCCTCTCTTCTCTCTCTCGGGCTATGACTTGGAATGGAGGATTTTTACCCGGGGGTCAATTTGAGTCTGTTCTTCCTCTTGTAGCTCCCTAGGACCATCAGTGGCAACGAATGGAGTGGGGTGGTTGAAGATCTATCTGCCCGTTATCACCATCAATCTCCATACGTGAAGCTAGTTGAGTTTGAATCTATGGATAGTGGGAGAACGTTTTTGGCATGTGCAGGGAATGTTAGACCCTCTTTTGTTTTTACAAATCATTTGTTAGATGTGACCCAGACACTGTGACGGTCCCAACCCATTCATACCACACCTTCAACCAAACGCATCCTAAGACAGTGTCACAGTTTGTACCTAGTATCTTAAATTGTTGCCATCTCATCAACGGTGCCATTAGAAAATTATTTGGCATCGCTTCAGCAGTTTGTGCAGCCAACTTTGGTCCACACATCCGAGCAGCCAAACAGTAAAACAGAGGCGATCCCTCGATATGCTGGCATTTGTGGAATGATATCTCGCCACCAGAAAGTGTCACAAGGTCCTAATGCATGGGGGTGTCATCATTGTAGTAAGTGTTCCACATCAGCTCTACCCACGGGACATCTTGGTGGTTATAAAACTTGTCCAAGAATTTCATCAACAAGGTAGTATTAAGTGTTTTGGTGTCAATGATACCCATGCCCCCTTTTAATTTTGGTTTGCAGACCATGGTCCAAGCTGGCAGGGAATTGGACGATGCCCCTTGTTCAATTTTCTTTCTCCAGTGACACAATCTCCTCAGTTTGTCTAGACGAGCCTAAACTTTATGAGGGATCCTGATTGAGCACATGGTGTAAACTGCAATGGAGGTCAGAACCGAGTCTACCAATGTCAAGCTTGCCCCGTAGGAAGTCATACAGAGGGTGGATGACAGTTTACGTTAAGCTCTTCCCACGAGCGGCATTAAATGAGAAACTATCGGCTTGGTGGTGCCCATTGGCAGGCCAAGGTAGGTGAACGACATTGTTCACATATCTGCCATTTCTTGTGCTTCCACTTGGCTGATATTAATCGGGGCAAGAGGGGATTTCTAAAAATTAATTTTGAGGCAAACCAAATCTGCATAGTCAACGAGGATTTGTTTCATCGAGAGAGCTTGCTGTCGACACGCTTTCAGGCCAATGATTGTATCATCCGTGTATTGTATCACCGGGAACTATTGATTACCAACGGGAGGAATTGGGCAACTGATTTTCCGCTTGCGCATGGCATCATTTATCGTGGCTTGTAGTAGGTCTGCAACCAAGACGAATATAAGTGGCGATAGAGGATCTCCTTCACGCACTCCTTTCCGACAATGACATTGGCGACCGAGGACCCCATTGAGAAGCACCGATGATTTTCCTAATTGAAAGATACATTTAATCCATGAAATCCATCTACTCCGTCCGTTCCTAAATATTTGTCTTTCTAAAGATTTTAACAAGTGACTTCACATTAAATAGGGCACCGTCCAAATCCGTTGACAAGACACCGTATGAATTGTGGTTTGGCAAGAAACCTAAGCTGTCATTTCTTAAAGTTTGGGGTTGCGATACTTATGTGAAAAAGCTTCGGCCTAATAAGCTCGAACCCAAATCGGAGAAGTGCGTCTTCATATATACCCAAAAGAAACAGTAGGGTACACCTTCAATCACAGATCCGAAGGCAAGATCTTTGTTGCTAAAAATGGATCCTTTCTTGAGAAGGAGTTTCTCTGAAAGAAGTGAGTGGGAGGAAAGTAGAACTTGATGGGGTAGTTGTACCTTCTCTCGAATTGGAAAGTAGCTCATCACAGCAAATAGTTCCCATGATGCCTACACCAATTAGTGAGGAAGCTAATGATGATGATCACGAAACTTCATATCAAGTTACTACTGAACCTCGTAGGTCAACCAGAGTACGATCCGCACCCGAGTGGTACGGTAATCCTATTCTGGAAGAAATGTTACTAGACCATGATGAACTATGAACTATGAGGAAGCGATGATGAGCCCAGATTCCGCAAAATGGCTTGAGGCCATGAAATCTAAGATGGGATCCATGTATGAGAACAAAGTATGGACTTTGGTTGACTTGCCCGATGATTGGAAAGCCATAGAGAATAAATGGATCTTCAAGAAGAAGACTGACGCTGATGGTAATATTACTGTCTACAAAGGTCGACTTGTTGCGAAAGGTTTTCGACAAGTTCAAGGAGTTGACTACGATGAGACCTTCCCACCCGTAATGATGCTTAAGTCTGTCCGAATCATGTTAGTAATTGCCACATTTTATGATTATGAAATCTGGCAAATGGATGTCAAAACTACATTCCTTAATGGATTTCTTAAAGAAGAGTTGTATATGATGCAACCAGAAGGTTTTTTCAATCCTAAAGGTGCTAACAAAGTGTGCAAGCTCCGGCAATCCATTTATGGACTGTTGCAAGCATCTCGGAGTTGGAATATACGCTTTGATGAGGTGATCAAAGCATATGGTTTTATATAGACTTTTGGAGAAGCCTGTATTTACAAGAAAGTGAGCGGGAGCTCTGTAGCATTTCTGATATTATATGTGGATGACATATTACTGATTGGAAATGATGTAGAATTTTTGGATAGCATAAAAGGATACTTGTATAAGAATTTTTCAATGGAAGACCTCGGTGAAGGTGCTTATATATTGGGCATCAAGATCTATAGAGATAGATCAAGACGCTTGATAGGACTTTCACAAAGCACATACCTTGATAAAGTTTTGAAGAAGTTCAAAATTGATTAGTCAAAGAAAGGGTTCTTGCCTGTGTTACAAGGTGTGAAGTTGAGTCAGACTCAATGCCCGACCACTGTAGAAGATAGAGAGAAAATGAAAGTCATTCCCTATGCCTCAGCCATAGGTTATATCATGCATGCAATGTTGTGTATCAGACCTGATGTGTGCCTTGCTATAAGTCTAGCAGGGAGGTACCAAAGTAATCCAGGAGTGGATCACTGGAGAGCTATCAAGAACATCCTGAAGTACATGAAAAGGACTAAGGATATGTTTCTCGTTTGTGGAGGTGACAAAGAGCTCATCGTAAATGGTTACGTCGATGCTAGTTTGGACACTGATCCGGATGACTCTAAGTCACAAACCAGATACGTATTTTTGTTGAATGGTGGAGCTGTTAGTTGGTGAGTTCCAAGTAGAGCGTCGTGGCGGGATCTACGTGTGAAGTGGAATACATAGCTTCTTCGGAAGCAGCAAATGAAGGAGTCTAGATGAAGGAGTTCATATCTGATCTAGGTGTAATACCTAGTGCATCGGGTCCAATGAAAACCTTTTGTGACAACACTGGAGCGATTGCGTTGGCGAAGGAATCCAGGTTTCACAAGAGAACCAAACACATCAAGAGGCGCTTCAACTCCATCCGCGATCAAGTCAAGGAGGGAGACATAGAGATCTGCAAAATGCATACAGATATGAATGTAGCAGACCCGCTGACTAAGCCTCGTCCACAAGCAAAACATGATCAGCACCAAGACTCCATGGGTGTTAGAATCATTACTATGTAATCTAGATTATTGACTCTAGTGTAAGTGTGAGACTGAGGGAAATGTGCCCTAAAGGCAATAAAGTTGTTATTTATATTTCCTTATATCATGATAAATGTCTATTATTCATGCTAGAATTGTATTAACCGGAAATTTGATACATGTGTGGATACATAGACAAAACACAGTGTCCCTAGTAAACCTCTACTAGACTAGCTCGTTAATCAAAGATGGTTGCGTTCCCTAACCATAGACACCTGTTGTCATTTGATTAATGGGATCACATCATTAGGAGAATGATGTGATGGACATGACCCATCTGTTAGCTTAGCATATTGATCGTTCAGTTTTATTGCTACTGCTTTCTTCATGTCAAATACATATTCCTCCGACTATGAGATTATGCAACTCTCGGATACCAGAGGAATGCCTTGTGTGCTATCAAACGTCACAATAGAGAGGTCAAACCGCAAGTCTAAATCCTAAGCGCAGGGGTCTGGGCCCATCACTGGCACACCTGCACGTTGCATGGGCGGCCGGTAAGCAGACCTAGCCTCTCCTAATACCAGACCAGGCGTTCCAGTCCAATCCGGCGTGCGCCACTGAGTCGTTGACGTCAAGAAGGCTTCGGCTGATACCACGACATCGAGTGCCCATAACTGTTCCCACATAGTTGGTTAGTGCGTATAGGCCAGTGGCCAGACTCAGATCAAATATCCAAAATTGTTAAGCATGTTATTATGAAATAACCGCGGGCAACGACCAGGGACCAGGCCGACCTATCTCCTAGGTGGTCACAACCTGCCCTGCCGCTCCGCCACATAGAATCAAGTGGGGGTCATTGGGAACCCAGGCCCATCACAAGCTGGATGGAACCACCTGTCCCTCCAGCCTCCACTCCGTGAATCACCTGCGGGTACTCTACGAGCAGACCCGACTTTAGTCATCATGGTTCTATGGTAAGTCAAAGTAACCATGTGTCCAAAACAACAAGGGGGTAAACCGAGGAATCACCCTCGATGGATTCCCACTTGATGTAACGCAAGGTGGACTCAGAGGAATCACCCTCGATGGTCGACACTTGAGGGGTTGCACGATAGAGTCATTATCGGGAATGGTGAAGGAGGAATCACCCTCGATAACCATGACCGAATAGCTACACTACAGGGTTAACATCAAAACTGCTGATGAGGTATCACCCTCGGTACTCGATAGTAACTCTGCAGAGTCGTACAACTAAGGGGGGTGATGTGCGGTGCTGGGGCCTGGTCTTCGATCAATTTGATCGGGTCTTCTTATAATCCAGCAGGGCAGTCGGGACAAAGTGGGGTTTTCTGATGGGTCTCTACCCAGCCCATACTAAACAATTTAGGATAAGCAGGTAGGTAAAAATAGCAGGTTACAATAAACAGGCCATGCAACAGAGTAAGATTATACAAAAAACAGTAGCAGTTCTAATGCAATCATAAGAGAGAAGGGAATGTGCGATATCGAAATGCTCAACGGGGGTTTGCTTGCCTGGAAGTTCTATTGAAAAGGAAGAAGTGTCATTGTCGGCGTACTCGATCACAGTGGCATCAACAGCGGTCTCGGGGTCTACCGGAGAGAAGAGGGGGGGGGGGGGAGAAACAATAAATACATAGCACACAGATGCATGACATGACAATAAGCGGTGCTAGGGGTGTCCTAACGCAGTAATAGGCGATACTGGCGAAGGGGGAAAACATGTGGGAAAGCATTCTCGATGTTAGTCATTTTCGGACAAGCGAACCAGAGGGGGAATGTTGCATGTTCACTATGCTAGGGGCACGTGGCAGACGAACGGACCGCGTATGCAGATTCATCACGTCGTTCTAAGCAACTTTCATATAGAAAACTTTTTCATCCGAGTTACGAATAATTTTTTAAGATTTTCTAAAGTTTTCAACAATATTCTGGAACTATCTTTAATTCAGAAATGGAATTATGACGCCAGCCTGACGTCATCACGACGTCAGCAGTCAACCAGCCAGTTGACTGGTCAAACTGACGTCTGGGGCCCACCGGTCATACACAGGGGCTAAACAAGATTTAGAATTAAGCTAAACTAATTAATAAGTGCGCTAGGACCACATGTCACTGTCTAACTAATTTAACTAATTAATCTAATTAACTTAATTAACCTATTTAGTTAAAACATGGTGTGGGGCCCGCTAGTCAGCGACTGGGACCTACCCAGTCAGCTGCTGACCGGGGTCAACGGTCAAGGAGGGCCACTGGGACCCATCTGTCAGCGACCCACGGGGTGACCCAGGCCTGCCAGGTCACCAGACGGCGCCAGAGTGAGCTCCAGCGAGCCCGACACACGGCGGATAACTCCGGCGAGCGTCGTGTTTTGCCTACGGGGGAACGACGGCGCATCGGTTGCTGGTGGTGGTTCGTCCGGGGAGGGCCGGAACCTACGCCGGCGACAAAGAAGGCGGAGGCCGAAGGTCGGGCGAGCATGAAGGCGGTGCTAGGGGGCACGACAAGGTGAGCCAGGGGGTACGTTGGCTCCCTGAGAGACCCAGGAGCACGATACGAGGCTCAGTGCAGGTTCCCGCAGCGCTGACTACATCGGCGATGGAGTGAGGTGGCGGCGAGTTACAGCTACGGTGGCGGGCTAGCTACAGGGCGCAGACTCGAGCTAGAAAGCAAGGGGAAGGAAGAAGAGCTCACAATGGATGCGCACGAAGGCCCGATGAGCGACGGGAGCAGTCGGGTTGGCCGGAATCGGGGGCGGACCTCGTCAGAGCCGAGGAGGATGAAGAGGTCGGAGGCGGCGTTGCAGGGTGTTCGGCTTCCTGCGGCTCGTCAGGGAGGCGTAGTCGCGGGAGGCGAAGCGGGTGGACTTGGCGGAGGAGCGCGGGGGAGGCGGTCGCCGCGGTGATGCACGCCGGCGACCACAAGAGCGGCGGGCGAGTGAATTTAGCCAGGGAGAGAGAGGCCAGACCGAGAGGGAAGTGAGGCAGGAGCGAGGGGCTAGGGTTTGGCGCGTCTAGAGGGGGTCGACGACGTCTTAAGGGTGTCAGAGAGCCGCCGGATGGCCATCGGCGCCGTGGTTGGTCACCCGGCATCCAGCGCGCTGCGGTGAAGAGAGGAAGGGGGCGAGGGAGGTAAGTGGGCTGGCCTGGAGGGTAGCTAGGCTAGCTGGGCCAAGGCCCAGTTGGCCAAGGGGTTTTGTTTTATTTATCTTTTGTTTATTTATTTCATTTATATTTCTTTTAATAATTAATTTAGTTTTGTAAAATATAATTTCAACACCTAAATTAGTGTCTAGAATTACAACACTGCCACCTTAATTTGGACAGCTAAATAAAATAGTTAAATATTTTATTAATTTGAAAAAGGTATTTAATTAAACGTTTTGCTGCTGTTTAAATTACTTCAGTGCATTTAAACACTTTTCAAAAATGTGGTTTCTACACCAATATTATTTATGATTTATTTGCTACAACTTGAACATTTCAGTTTTGATATTTGAAAACTTTCATCGTTTGACTTTATTTTAGATTTGAATTTGAACTCGATTGAATCAATGCGAGATTAACAACAGTAATCGTGGTGACATGGCATCATTAGCAGGGAATTTCTATAGCTTAATTATCGCGCGTCACAAACATACAAATGACAAAGGGAATAACATATGTTGTCATTACAGTTTGACCCATAAAGATCTTCGTAGAATATGTAGGAATTAATATGAGCATTTAGGTTCCGCTGTTGGTTATTGAACAGAGAGGTGTCTCGGTCATGTCTACATAGTTCTCGAACCCGTAGGGTCCGCATACTTAATGTTCGATGACGACTTGTATTATGAGTTATGTGTTTCCTCTGGTATGCGTTGGTGCTATACAAACTGTTTTTAACCCCTTTCCGCGACGACATTTGGAACCGTCGCCAAGTGAGTGTATGCGATAGAGGGGGGTCATTCCCACATGACCCAGATGCGTCGGGTATAGGGAGCCTTGATGCATACAGTTATCCCTATATAATCATTGCCGATATCTCGAATATCTCAAACGCTTCATCCTTGCTACTCGTTTGTGCTTGCATTGCCATCGCAGTTGCGGTTTTATGGTTTTACCTAAAGCCAGGCAGATTCCAGGCACGAGAGTTTTCCTGGCACGTACAAAACTGGCTCTACGTTTACGATGCCTGGCACATCACAAACAGTTCATGATTATAAATCGTGTACGATAGGTAGACAATCACACACATTTAGTTTTCCCGCACCGTATGTGATAGTGTCTGACATCACATACGCTTTGCAAACGGCGTGCATTGTTACACATGTTTCCTCTCCGTTAACCGTGTCGGATTATTATGTATATCGCACACACTATGCTTTATTAACCGTGTGCGCCGTAATGACCTGCACACCGTAATTTAGCCCTAATTTAATTGCTGCTATTTAAAATTGTACCAAATTTAAACTTGAAAGTATGCTATAGCTTTATTCATATCCATCAGGGTGAAACAAGAAATGCATTATTCGATTCACAGGTACATTTGTTTAGGAATTACATAAGCACCAAATAAAGGATGATGAACCAGGGTTCTATACTTGTACTATTACAGATGGAAAAGAAAGAGGCGACAGCCATTCTGGTTGCTGAACAAGGTGAAGCGGAATTGCCCTATTGTCCTCTCCTGGATGCAGAAGCCACCCACGACTCGAGTCCAACCCCTTCTGATGGCCAGCCGCCAATCATGTAGTTTGAGAGGTAATCTTGAGTAAACTGCTTCAGGATCCACTTCAAAGGAAAACAAGATTCAAACATTGTCATCTAACATAACTCATTACGGGCAGTAAAAAGAAGGCTACAGGGTTCTTACTTACCATCCGCAGTTCATTATTGTCTTGCATAAAGTGTGAACAAATAGTTCGATTGACATATTTTGACCCATTTTAATAACAATCTTTATCAGTTTCCTCACTTGATGCACGTTCATGAATATCTCATTGGCCCATACGCAGAAAGGGTCAAAGTGTGGATCTTTGGCAATGACATATGTACCTAAAAGCACCAAATTAATATTAGAAGCTAAACAACATTTGCGGAATGATGTAGTACAACACTCCCTCCATCCCATTATATAAGATTTTATTATACGTATATCTAGACATCATCAGAAGATTAAGGTAACACTCTTCCTTGTTGCTACGTAGCCTGAGATTGCATATTTAGTCGTTTAGTACAATGCATGTTGCTATGTAGCTTCAGTGTGCAGACTTAAGCATGCTAGTTAAGCAAAACAAGAAGTGGAAAGGTATGTTAATTGTATTAGGCATAACATTTAAAAACAAGCAAATATTCATTCAAACTGGTATTGTGCAAGTCTAAAGTACACTAGTTATTG
>LR738715.1:533624426-533638732 GCA_902687465.1 Secale cereale
CAGCAAGGTAGCAAGTTAAAAAAGTGAGCACAAACAGTATTGCAATGCTTGAAAATGAGGCCTAGGGTCCGTACATTTGCTAGTACAATCTCTCAGAAATGCTAACATAGTTGGATCATATGATTATCCCTCAAAGTGCAATAAAGAATCACTCCCGAGTTCCTATTAGCGGAGAACAAAAGATAGAAATTGTTTGTAGGGTACGAAACCACCTCAAAGCTATTCTTTCCGATCAATCTATCCCAGAGTTCGTACTAAAATAAAACAAAGCTATTCTTACCGATCAATCTAACCAAGAGTTCGTACTGAAATAACACCATATGACACACATTAACCAACTCTAATGTCACCTAGATATTCCAATGTCACCACAAATATCCATGAGTTGATCCTACGATATGCATCAAACAACTTCATGATCATAATATTCAATCCACACAAAGAACTACAAGGAGACCCCAAAGTTTCTATCAGAGAAAAGATAATAAAAACATGCATCAACCCGTATTCATAGATTACCCCAATGTCACCGCGGGAATCTGCAAGTTGAGTGCCAAAACATACATCAAGTGAATCAATATGATACCCCATTGTCACCTCAAATATTCATACCGCAAGACATACATCATGTGTTCTCAAATCTGAACATTCAATCCGACATGACAAAACTTCAAAGGGTAAAGATTCAATTCATCACAACAAGAGTTGAGAGGGGAGAAACACCATATGATCCATCTATGTTAACAAAGCCCATGATATATCAAGATCGTGACATCTCGAGATCGCGCGCGCGCGAGCGGGAGAGATTAAACACATAGCTACTGGTACAAACCCTCAGCCCCGAGGGTGGACTACTCCCTGCTCACCATGGTGGCCGTCGGGATAATGAAGATGGCCACCGGTGATGATTTCCCCCTCCGGAGGAGTGCCGAAAAGGGCTCTAGATTGGACCTCGTGGCCTACAGAGAATTGCGGCGACGGAACTTCTAATGTAGGTTCACTTCGAGGGTTTTTGGAATGTTTGAGAATTTATAGGGTAAAGAGGGGGTGCGGGAGGCCACCGATGTGGACACAACCCACCTGGGCGCGCCAGAAGGGGCTGGCGTGCCCTGGTGGGTTGTGCCCCCCTCGGGGCACCCCCCAGGTGCATCTCTGGCCTATTGGGTGTCTTTTGGCCCATAAAAATATCTCCAAAAAGTTTTGCAGTGCTTGGACTCCGTTTGATATTGATTTCCTGCGATGTAAAAAACATGCAGAAAACAACAACTTGCACTTGGCACTATGTCACTAGGTTAGTGCCAAAAAATGATACAAAATGACTATAAAATGATTGTAAAACATCCAAGAAGGATAATATAAGAGGATGGAACAATTAAAAATTATAGATACGTTGGAGACGTATCAGCGACCTACCAATGGTTTCGGGGGTGGTGTGTGTCGGTGTGAGCGGAGGTTTTGGGGAGTGTGTGGTGTGTGTGGAGGGGGTGCAAGGTGGTGTTTGAGGAAATACTGCGGCAACTGAGAATTTTCCTAGGCGGGAGTAACAAGGCGGGGCTACTGAAAATTTGGATCAAGGGCGAGCAGATATTTTTGAGATTGCGAGGGATGTAGAGGCGGGAGTAAAATGCCGGGGCTACTGAAAATTTGAATCAAGGGAAGCGGGAGTAACAAACATCGCACACGGTCTGCACATCCTAATCGTGTGCTATCAAACATTAAAACCTTCCAGGCGGTAGATATTTTCGAGATTGCGAGGGATGCAGAGGCGGGAGTATTTGGGGAGCGAGCTAGTGTGCTTGACAACGGCTGTGGACTCTAGCCGATGCACCTTCTCGCGTAAGCCATAGGTGTACTATAAACCGACGGTGCTCCAGGATATTTTGTACTGCATCATACACGGTTGGTGATAATATACTATGTGGGATCTACTTTATTTTTCTTCTTGATTTGAATTACATAATGGGGTCACAGCGGCAATCGACGATGTTGGAATTGCTAGAACATTTATCTGAAGTGAACATGCAACTATATGTGTGTCGTAAAAGAATTGGAATTATTCAGGGTTCGTTTGGACATTTTATACATTAAATTGGGTTTCTAGCCATTTCAGGTGCACAATTCAAAATTTAACTACATGCACATGCTTCGGTGCACCAACATGGGTTGTAAAATCATATATGTGTACATGGGTTTATGCTTATGTCTCATGCAAGAAATGGGTATGAATTTCGAACACCACGACATCGTGGCTCTCAGGCAAACGTCGACGTACTTGCTTTTGTAATTCTAGTAAATCCAAAAGTCGTCCCAAATTCATGAAACTTTTCATGCTATCATGGAGCGACATCAACATGTCGTGGTAAAACATTTGTCCCATTTGGGATAGGTTTGGGTATAAGCTTCTCTCAAACCAGAGCTTCTCACAAGTGTGATGTTTTCGGTAGGAACGTTTCACCTTCCTAGACGAAACGATATTCGTTGCCTCTTCTTAATTTAAAATATATTCCTAGTGTCAACATAGAACAACATGAGTGTTGTGTTAATTATTTGATTTTTTGGGGGTTCGTTTGGACATTTTTACTCATTAATTGAGTTTTTAATGCATTTATGTGCATAATTCAAAATTGAACTACATGCACATGCTCCAATGCATATAAATTGGCTAAAAATTAAAATCCGTGTCCTTGTTTGCATGCTTAGGTCCCATGCAAGAAATGGGAATGAATGTAAAACACCGTGCCATCGTCACTCGGTCGCAAACATTGAGATACCTGGTTTTCAAATTCTCGTAAATCCAAAACTCGTCTGAAATTCATGAAACTGGGCATGCTATCATGGAGCAGTATCAACATGCTGTCGTAAATTTTTTGTCCCATTTAGGGCAGGTTTGGGTATAAGCTTCTCACAAACCAGAGCTTCACACAACAAGCCCGATGGTTTCGGTACAGAATGTGCCACCTTTGGGGATTAAACGATAACTTCTGCCTCTTATTGCTTTCAAATTTTTTGTAGTGTCAACATAGAACAACATGAGTGTTGTGTTAAGTTTTGGAACTTTTCGGGGTGCGTTTGGATATTTTTAAACAATATCTGGGTTTTCTAGGCATTTTATGTGCATAATTTAAATTTGAAATATATATGCACATGCTCTAGTGCATATAAATTGGTTAAAAATCAAATCTTTGTCGTTGGGTGCATGCTTAGGTCCCATGCAAGAAATGGGAATGAATTTCAAACACTAGGGCAGTGTGATTGCCGGCAAAATATTGAGATACCTGGTTTTTAAATTCTAGTAAATCCAAAACTTGTTTGAAATTCATGAAACTTGGCATGGTATCATGGAGCGGCATCAACATGTTGTGGTAATTTTTTAGTCCCATTTGGGGCAGGTTTGGGTATAAGCTTCTCACAAACCAGAGCTTCTCACAACAAACCTGATGGTTTCGGTAGGGAACGTGACACCTTTGGAGACGAAACGATATCCATTGCCTCTTATTGCTTTCAAAAATTTTCTAGTGTCAACATAGAACAGCAGGAGTGTTGTGTTAATTTTTGGAATTTTTCGGGGTTCATTTGGACATTTTTACACATTAACTAGGTTTTCTAGGCATTTTATGTGCATAATTAAAATTTGAAATACATGCAAATGCTGGAGTGCATATAAATTGGTTGAAAATCAAATATGTGTCCTTTGTTGCATGCTTAGGTCCCATGCAAGAATTGGGTATCCTACACCAAGGCACTGTTGATTGCCGGCAAAACATTGAGATACCTTGTTTTGAAATTCTAGTAAATCCAAACCTCGTCTGAAATTCATGAACTTGGCATGCTATCATGGAGCGACATCAACATGCCGGTGTAAAAAATTTTACACAGGCAGATTAGACCAAATAGAAGTATCATGCTAAATTTTGGAATTATTCCGGATTCGTTTGGCCTTTTTTATACATTAATTGAATTTCTGAGCATTTAATGGGCATAATTCAAATTTGAACTACAAGCACATGCTCCGGTACACCAAAGTTGGTTGAAAAAGTCATTTTGGAACAAGTGATGCCACGTTACAAATCGGAAACACAAGAATTATTTAAACAATGGGCGTTCTACTTACCAATTGCGTGCCGCCATGCGTCCCCTTTTTTTATTAGCTAGGAGGTGCCGTGCGGGGTAGCTATTTGAGTACATGAGGCATGCGATCATACCCCTACGCGTGCTCATTGGGAGGAGATCCCTTTGACCTCTATCCGCCGCGCACCACCCTCCCAACGTCTCCATTTATGGCGCCCGAGACCCTGTTTCACGGCATGGCTATGTCTCACTGGACTGAGATTCAAGAGAGAAAAATGAAAATTAATTGCACGAATCTTGATGTAAGATCCAACGGACCTATATAACATCGACTATGACTTGTAGCAAGCATGATGAATATAAGGACGATGATAGTGGATAATAATTGTCTTGCATATTTATGAACATAATTGAAAAAATCCACATTGTTGACGCTCAAAAATGGCATGATCACAAAGAGTGACTTGAGGCTATAATGAAATGAGGTTAAAATTATGAGTTCATGTAACCTATTGATGGCTCTCTTCAATATGATCGAAATAGATGAGAAGATGGACCAAAACGGAGCTCATCTGCAAAAGATATGACAAGTTCAGAGATGCTCATGTTGACACCAGATTAAAGAATAGCTTGATACCCAATTAAGATGGCCTCCAATGGAAAAAGTTTCAACATCAAAGTTGTGCGTCTCGTCGAATCGGTCGATTTTGATATAAAAGTCATCCCAATCCGAGTTCGTATGCAAAAGTTACTGTCATCCGAACACAGCCCTGTCACAGAGCCATAAGTGGCGCGCCCCATCAGCCACGTGTCCGATGGGTAGCGCGAATAACAGTTTGTATTGCGTGACCGTTTTGGCCTAGAAGATGGCTTCAAATCAAAAAACGTCCAACATGAAAGTTGTTTGTCTCGTCGAAACGGTCAAGATCACTTTTGGGCTCTTTTCCATCCGAGCTCGTTTACCACCTCAAAAATTATCCGCAAGGTACAGCCAGTTTAAACCAAACAATTTTGGAAAGTTCAGACAAAACCAATCCGAATTTGGCTAGGGTTTTGGACGTGAATCCAAGCCTTTTCCTTGCACGGAAAGTCCAGCTGCCTCATATATACCTAAGGGATGACGGTCGATTGAACAACACACAATCAAACAAATCATCTATCACTTTTATCTTTTATCTTTTCTCCATAACCCTAGTTCTTCTTCTTCCTCGTTCTTCGTCTGTTCTTCTTGTTGCTGGGCGGCGAACCTCGAGGTCCTAGGGGCAATCAGGTCGACCTAGGGCAGCCCATAGCCGCCGCGCATCCAGACGGGGTCCCTCTCGGACGAAAAAGTGTGTTCGCACACGTCATCGTGTACCCTCGACGCCGGGGGTGATGCACCGCAACTCACGTCGAAGGAGACCCGTCCGGAAGCGCGGTACGCAAGCAATCCGGCGGGCGCTTTTGTAGACCCGAAACCCCACACGCCCGGGAGGGACCCCGTCAGGGCGCGTGACAGCTATGGGCTGCCCTAGGTCGGCCTGACCGCCCCTAGGGCCTCGAGGTTCGCCGCCCTGCAACAAGAAGAACAGACGAAGAACGAGGAAGAAGAAGAACTAGGGTTAAGGAGAAAAGATAAAAGATAAAAGTGGTAGATGATTTGTTCGATTGTGTGTTGTTCAATCGGCCGTCATCCCTTAGGTATATAAGAGGCGGCTGGACTTCCCGTGCAAGGAAAAGGCTTGGATTCACGTCCAAAACCCTAGCCAAATTCGGATTGGTTTTGTCCGAACTTTCCAAAACTGTTCGGTTTAAACTGGCTGTACCTTGCGGGTAATCTTTGAGGTGGTAAACGACCTCGGATGGAAAAGAGCTCAAAAGCAATCTTGACCGTTTCGACGAGGCAAACAACTTTCATGTTGAACGTTTTTTTATTTGAAGCCATCTTCTAGGCCAAAACGGTCACGCAATACAGACTATTATTCGCGTTACCCATCAGACACGTGGCTGGTGTGGCGCGCCACTTATGGCTCTGTGACAGGGCTGTGTTTGGATGACTGTAACTTTTGCATACATACTCGGATTGGGACGACTTTTATATCAAAATCGACCGATTTGACGAGACGCACAACTTTGATGTTGAAACTTTTTCCATTTGAGGCCATCTTAATTGGGTTTCAAGCCATTCTTTAATCTGGTGTCAACATGAGCATCTCTGAACTTGTCATATCTTTTGCACTTGAGCTTCATTTTGGTCCATCTTCACATCTATCCGATCATCTTGAAGAGAGCCAGCAATAGGTTACATGAACTCATAATTTTAACCTCATTCCATTATAGCCTCAAGTCACTCTTTGTGATCATGCCATTTTTGAGCATCAACACATGCCCCCCTGTTTTTCGGCAAAGCTAGCATTGCGAAAAATATCTTGCAAAACATTGGTCTAAGGACAATGTCAACACTCCATCGGCCATCTATATGTGCTTAGGGCGAGAATTTCTATATCGGCCATGTTTATGCTTAGGGCGATAATTATATATCGGCCATATGAATCAGCAACAAAATGCAGCTAATCAAATGAATGATGATGTGGTAAAACCCTTGCATGATGTAAGAAGTTATATTGCGTTCACGGATTAAAATAAGACCATTGTGGGTAACCAATCATACCCGATGAAGAATTCAATGGCATAGGCATTAATGGCATAGTTAAAGAATATGAATAATGTGTAGACCGAAGATGTTGAAACCTTCGGCTTTGTCCTTTATAATTTCCATTCTTTTCCTTCTTCACCTTTGCCACACTTCTCGTAATGGAAGCTTGCACATAATTCTTATTTTGAGTACTTCCTTTGGGAATCCATGCCATGTTCCTTTCTTCAAGTTCTTCTGCACTAATTTTTTTGCAATTTCTTCTTTTGCCAATAAGATAGGCCGAGTGGGCATCCCGACTGCGATTTTGTTTGAAGCAATGGCAATTCTTGTTCTACCTTGTGCACTCTCAATTTCTTCTATTCAGATTGGACATTTGATTGACTTGCCTCGCTGCCTTTAGTAGCCAGTGTCAATATTTTAATTGGCTCCTTTTCATTTGAGATCAAATCTGAAGCTACACTCTCACGTCCATCTTTTTTAACACGGTAGACTTGCTTGACCACCTCTTTCTTCTTCCTTGAGCTCTGGACCGATTCCTTATGATTGAAACGGTCTTTAACATGTGATTGTTCAAATATTGATCTTCTCAGAGCTGCATTATATTGGTGAGATGATCTAAAATAAGATGGAGAATGTGCCCTTGTATCATACCTGTCCCATGATGGATATGGATCTACATGAGCATAGGGAGGTATCCACGACATTGGCATTGGAGGCCCAAAATAAGGATACGAACATATTGCATTAGAATTCTCTTTTTGCCAATGCCTATCTTCGGGTTTGCCCCTAGGGGTTGGTCTTGATGCTCTTGAATTACTTGCCCGATACACACTGTTCTCCTCACTTATCTTCCGATATTTTTCCAATAGTTGCGCGAAAGTGACTTTTGACTTTTTACCGTTGTGCTTACCTCGGCCTTTGCTTTCTTTGGTTGTGCTTGCACCAATCTTTGGATTTTCTTGATGCCCCCCAGTCCTTAGCATCTTCATTGTAACTTCGATGGAATTCTCACCCTCAAGATTATGTTCATTGTGCTCTTCAAAATTTTGTTTACTTGAAAGCTTGATCCCATCACCTGCAGTTTTTACCTTCTTTTTAAATGGATCGGCTTGAAGCAACCGATGCAAAAACTTTTTGCCATCAGGACCAATCAAAATAGACTGATCATCTCTTGGTGTTTCAACAAATTTCAATCATCCTTTTTCAATGGACGATTTAACTATTTGACAAAATATGTTACAATCCTCAAGATTATGCTTGGACGAATCATGCAACTTACAATATATTCGTCCTTGGACTGATGGCTTGACACGGTGATCAAGAATTCTAATGTACTTATTTTTCAGCAATAAATCAGATATTTGATGACACATGCTTGAACTGAAGGTACACCTTTTATTTTCTAGCCGATCTTGGTGTGCAAATGGCTTTGAAGTTAAGCAAACGAATGGTTCAGATTTTACATCACCCCATTCGGCCGTGCATAGTGTTTTGCACTCTATCTCCGATGTCATTGAGAAACAAATTATACTATCATCGGTTTTCTCAACAAAGTATAAACTTGGCTTTAAATTTTTGAAATCAAAGTTGTTAGAATATTCATGTCTCAACTGAGGCCATGCGTAAGTCAAGTATGAAGCAAGCAAAGCCACCCAATTAGATACGAATTTTAAATAAAGCAATGGGAAAAACTTTGGCTGCAATAATAAATCACTATCGGTCTTTGTAAATGGCACAATATGTTGACCAATATGTTCTATAACAATTTTATTGCTAACAAGTAAATTACCCTTCTTGGCTTCTTCATTGGTCTTTCAAAATTACTTATGAGAATTTTTCTTATAGAAGCATCAACAATAAAGTTGTGACCAAATCGGAGGATAGGTAAATCACTTGCTAGACATACCTTTTCAAACACGTTGGGAGAGCATGATGGTTGTGTTCCTTGAACGATATGTTGTTCCTCTTTCGAATAGCTCCCCAATACCTTGTTGTCCTCTTTTTCTAGAACAGATTCGGCATATGTAATATTTGATTCGGTCTTTTCAATAACCGAATTAACTTTGTTATCCGAATCACCACTCTTTTTGATAATTCTATTCACACTCAATGCTTTCTCTTTTTGACATTATCTAGCTTGTATTGCAACAGAATTAATAGGCTTTCCTTCTTTTATAAATTCATTTAGAACAACATTGCATTCGTCCCAAAAAGACGTCATATTTTTCTTAATGACCCAATCTGGATAGAATTGCCCCCCGACACTTTTAGACTCTTTCGGTAACGAGGTGTCGCCGAAATTCTGTAATTGTGCAGGGGAAACATTGTATGCTATGAACTAGGGGAAGACACATGCGGTCCTATAGAATTTTCAGTTATTCGGCTATTAGCGTGAAGGTGCAAAGCCGAATTATGAATACCTATAGTTGCATATGGTGCCAAAACATTAGTAGCATGAGGTGTAGCATATGATGGTTGAGGGTAATTAGCCGGATAACTAGGTGTAGCATGGCCAATTCCTCTATCCACCGGCATGTTTGGATTAACATATTGCAAGCTAGTTGCCGATGAATAAAAAGGTGAAACACTTTGTTGCATACTATCAAAAGTTCCTATATTAGGTGTCTCAACTTGATTAACCGAACTCATCATGTTGTTCATCGGCATATGTATTTCTGGGGTTGCCGATGCATGGGAGTTGGAATACATATGTTGCATGTTGCTAAAATTATATGAAGTAGAAGCATGAAGATTTTGTTGCATCGGCTCTTGCACATAATTAGATGCATGATTGATAAAGCTAGGGCTAGCCGATACATTATGCTCACTAGATAATCTAGCAACAACATATGCATTATTTGCATCTACATATGTTAATTGAGTATACATATTACCTTTGTACATTTGCAAACCCTATATGACGATCTCTTCGTAGCAAGAACAGACCGGAGAACATTCAAAGCTTCGTCCCCAGCGGAGTCGCCAAAAAGTGTGTTCGCACACGAACACGTCACCGTGTACCCTCGACGCCGGGGGTGATGCACCGCAGCTCACGTCGAAGGAGACCCGTCCGAAAGCGCGGACGCAAGCAATCCGGTGGGCGCTTTTGTAGACCCGAAACCCCACATGCCCGGGAGGGACCCCGTCAGGGCGCGCGACGGCTATGGGCTGCCCTAGGTCGGCCTGACCGCCCCTAGGGCCTCGAGGTTCGCCGCCCTGCAACAAGAAGAACAGACGAAGAACGAGGAAGAAGAAGAACTAGGGTTAAGGAGAAAAGATAAAAGATAAAAGTGGTAGATGATTTGTTCGATTGTGTGTTGTTCAATCTGCCGTCACCCCTTAGATATATAAGAGGCGGCTGGACTTCCCGTGCAAGGAAAAGGCTTGGATTCACGTCCAAAACCCTAGCCAAATTCGGATTGGTTTTGTCCGAACTTTCCAAAACTGTTCGGTTTAAACTGGCTGTACCTTGCGGGTAATTTTTGAGGTGGTAAACGACCTCGGATAGAAAAGAGCCCAAAAGCAATCTTGACCGTTTCGACGAGACGAACAATTTTCATGTTGAACGTTTTTTAATTTGATGCCATCTTCTTGGCCAAAACAGTCTCGCAATACAGACTGTTATTCGCGCTACCCATCAGACATGTGGCTGGTGGGGCGCGCCACTTATGGCTCTGTGACAGGGCTATGTTCGGATGACTGTAACTTTTTCATACTAACTCGGATTGGGACGATTTTTATATCAAAATCGACCGATTCGACGAGATGCACAACTTTGGTCCTGAATTTTTTTCCATTTGAGGCCATCTTAATTGGGTTTCAATCCATTCTTTAATCTGGTGTCAACATGAGCATCTCTGAACTTGTCATATCTTTTGCAGTTGAGCTTCGTTTTGATCCATCTTCACATCTATTTCGATCGTCTTGAAGAGAGCCATCAATAGGTTACATGAACTCATAATTTTAACCTCATTCCATTATAGTCTCAAGTCACTCTTTGTGATCATGACGTTTTTGAGCGTCAAAACACATGCGGCGACGACCGAAATACACAAGGGCAAAAGAAGAAGGAAGAGAACGATCTGGCTCGCTGATCTCTACTTTCTTTGATGCATTGCTGCAGGTCGTGGGAACCAGTCTCCGTGGCGAGTGGTGATGAGCTCTTTCTTGTCCTCGAGATGCTGCTTGAGAGCATACACGGATTCCTCCACCAGCCTTCTGCGCTCGATGCGCAGCATGACATTATCATCCATAAGTTTCTTGACGATGACGCCGGTCCTCTTCGACAAGGTAGTGGTCTCCTCCTGCTGCTCTGCACTTCTGACGATCTTCGCCCTCAGCACGTCACGCATGGCTAGGAGCTTCGCATTGCTCTCATTTAGTTGCCGGATGACGCCGATAGCCTGTTCAAAAGTCATGTCATCCTGCAACCTCTCCTAGCCGGAGATCTGATCCATCTCGGTATGGACGATCGCATGCATGCGCTTGTAAGAGTCCTCGCCTGCCCACGAGACATTTTCCTAGGCTACCGCAGCGCGAGAGGACATCTCTGCTGCATTTGCGGCGCGGTAGGACATCTCTTCTGCTTCCGCGGCGTGGCCGGACCAGTCTACTGCATCGACGGCGCGGCAGGACCTCCGTGCTGCTTCGGCGGCATGGCGGGACCTCTGTGCTGCTATGGTCGCGTGGCGGCACATGCCGACTGCCTTCACGGTGATGGGGGACATCTCTCGTGCTTCCGCTTCCATGCTCGCCTCTCCCTGGTGGCAATCTCTCGACCCAGAACTCACGCTGGCCATGGCAGACACAAGGGAACGATTATGAATGACTTGTTTGTTTTTGTGGATGAGGAGTTGAGGAGGAATGTGCAGTCATCTTGGATTAGTAGTATTTATAAATCAGTACAAATATGCTCCTATGTGTGAAACCATTTAGGTTTTGATCGGTGTGAACATGTTTGCAATTAAATAACGTGTGGTAGTAATTCGGAATGTGATGGGACACAGGCTCAAAATTTATTGACGGTTCTAAGTGCGACACTATTCCCGGTAGGCGTAATGTGGGCACGCTTTCTCGGCCCCGTACCTGGCGTTAGCACCATAGGGCGCACCGCAATAGGCAATGTGAGCACACGTCTTGTTCCAAGAATCGTGCGCGCTCGTTATTACCATCACACACGCTTCTTTTAATTAGAATGTCTGCACGTCTAGCGCACACACGTTGATCTGTCTAAATGTTTCTGTTTGTTGTGGATAATTACAAACAGTTCATCCGTGTGAAGTGTATGCCATCAATTGCAGACACTTTGATCTGGCTGACCATCTCTGTTTTGTTGCCCTAATAGCAAACAATTAATCCTTCTGAAGCATATGTCCTCAATCGCACACACCTTTTTCTAGCTGTCCATTTCTGTTGTTCCTCCTCATCACAAACAGTTAACCCGAGTGAACTGTATGTCGTATATCGCACACGCTTTCATCTAGCTGCCCATTTCTGTTCTTCTTCCTCATCGCAAACAGTTCATTGACCTGAAGCGTATGCCCTGCATCGCACACGTAACCAAAATCTAAAAAGTGTTTGATGCATCCATCATCGCAAAAGTTTTGCACCTTTTTGACAGTTTTTTACACCACCGTTTGCCATTATTGTATCGCACACAGTTTCGTCGAAGCGTCTCTGATCGTAGTGTCGCGTTAGCAGCATCCTGCAATAGTGTTTTGGTGACCGAAGATTATGTGAAGTCCCGCATGAGATCATGGACATGATGAGGAGTCTCGAAATGGTCGAGAGAATATCGATATATTGGATGATGGCATTCGGACACCGAAAGAGTTCCGAGGGGTACCAGGTACATATCTGAGTATCGGAACCCCCTGGGGGAAAGTTATGGGCCACATGGGCCATAAAGGGGAGGCAAGGCAGCCCATAAGGGGTGTCGCCCATCCCCATGGGGAGTCTGAATTGGACTAGGGGAAGGGGGCGGCGCCCCCTTTCCTTCTCCTACTCCCTCTCCTTCCCTCTCTCTCCCTCTAATGGAAGGAATAAGGGGGCGAATCCTACTAGGACTAGGAGGACTCCCCCCCTATTGGGGCGCGCCTAGGACTAGCTCCCTCCCCCCTCCTTTATATACATGGGGAGGGGGCGCCTAGACCACAAATCAATTGTTCCTAGCCATGTGCAGCACCCTCCTCCACAGTTTGCTCCTCCGGTCATATTGTCACAATGCTTAGGCGAAGCCCTGCGCGAATCACTTCACTATCACCGTCACCATGTTGTCATGCTGAAAAAACTCTCCCTCAACACTTTGCTGGATCAGGAGTTCAATGTACGTCATCAAGTTGAATGTGTGTTGAACTCGGAGGTTCCGTACGTTCAGTACTTGATCGGTTGAATCGAGAAGACGTTCGACTACATCAACCGCGTTAAACTAACGCTTCCACTTTCGGTCTACGAGGGTATGTGCAGACATTCTCCCCCTCTCCTTGCTATGCATATCCTAGATAGATCTTGCGTGAGCATAGGGATTTTTTGAAATTGCATGCTACGTTTCCGAACACTTCATGTATTTCTCCAACCCTAGTTAATTATTGCCATTCCGACAAAACAATTTGTAGTTTGGGTAAAGAGGATGGGAAAAGTGACGGCTAAAGGTGTTTGATGAGTGTCCAACCAAAATAAGGTTTGAGTGACAGAAGCTGTTAGGACAGAGGTGAGTTGAAGGGGTGAGCAAATCTGTGTTTTAATGGTTTTACAGAGGAATGAGGTGTTGTCATGAGAGGAAACAAATGTATTGGGGGTGTTGTAGGTCAATACAATCAAACCAAGGTGGAGATTGATGGGAGAGTGACTTGACTACAAGTTTCTTAAGAAGGTGATTCTTTTGTTGTTGTAAGTTTGTGAGGACCAAGCTACCAATCTTTACAGACATTTTCTAAGCAGTTATGCATTGAGCACCTATACACATTTCCTCAGCAGCCCAAAATAAAGCACGACATAAGGCATTGATAGTTCTTAGCACATTTTTAGGTATTTGGAAAAAAGATATAGAAAGAAATAGTTGTAGAATCTATTACAATATAAAGTAAAATTAGATGACCGCCCTTTGAAATAAGTCTGCGCGCCTGACAAAGAGAAAATTTTGGCATCATTCTATAATGGGGAGGAAAGAATTGGGCGGAAGCCCAGTGGGACATAGTAGAAGTCCCAAGTATATTTGAGGGAAGGCTCCAATGACATAGTGTAGAATATTAGCCATGTGCAACGCCTAGCAAGGTGCATGGGCACAAAAGGTGTTTTTTTGGAGAAGTTAAGTTTTAGGAGGGTGGCAGAGGGAACGTGAGTGAGGATATCCTTCAGATTTAAAGAAACTTCAGGGGAGGCACAGAATATTATAAGGGTGTCATCAACGTATCTTCAGGAGTTAATCTTGCAACGTGCGCCCATCATTAGGATTGATAACACCACCCAGAGCAAGGCTAGGTGGTGCAAAGCTCTAACCACATCCAAATGAACATGTTGGAGTTCAATAACCCCTTAATATTATGTCCCATGGATCCTCTTGAAATCAGTATTGACTATTTTTTACTACTGTTGGATGTTACCC